>LR738713.1:565278220-565288388 GCA_902687465.1 Secale cereale | reverse complement strand
TGGAGTACCAACTTGGTTTGTTTGCCTATGATGTGGTATGGTTTAGTAATATCTTCCTTCGGGAATTTATTTTGATTGACTTGGCGTATGCTCACGCATATTTAAGACTGTAAAGAAAGTCTGTCAAGCCTTGATGATCTTTTGTTTCTAAGTAGCGATATAACTACCATGCCTGATTCAATATTGCTTTGTCGCTCTGCATGATTATGACCGTCATTGCTCTCTTAGTTGGTTGCTCCCAGTCTTTTGCTAACCTCCACCTGCAGTAAGCAAACTAACCATGCAATACATAGCTCATGGGAAAGTAGCCTAAAAACTATTGTGGTAAAGAATATGTTGCTTATGTATCTTTTTTCTTATGAGTTGCTTGCTGAGCGGTAACCATGTTTCTGGGGACGCCATCAACTGTCACACTTTTGTTGAATATCATGTGAGTTGCTATGAATGTTCGTCTTGTCTGAAGTAAGGGTGATTTACCGTGGGTTGAATTAATATGCATATTGTTAGAGAAGAACATTGGGCTGCCAACCAAAGCCATGCATCATGGTGGAAGTTTTAGCTTGGACCTTAATCCTCAATCTCTCATGAGAATATGCTTATGCATTAAAGAGGAGTCCATCATCTATTTTCTATGTTATCCCGGTATGGATGTCCTCAAGTTGAGATCTATCAAAAACGAGAAATCAAATGCGATCTATCTCGTTGGACCTTTGTACAGGTGGCATAGAGGTACCCCATTGTGACACTTGGTTAAAACATATGCAATGCAATGATAACCCATGGGGATCCGAGCTAATTAGGACAAGGAGCGAGCACTATTGGTATTCGATGCATGAGGTTTGCAACTTATAAGATGTTTTATACATGACACATATGAAGTACTACTACCGTTGACACAATTGCTTCCATGTTTTCAAAATAAAAAGCTCTAGCACTTAACCTTTCTTTTACCTTTATGTTGAAGCACCAACTACTGAGAGCATGATTGTCATTCTGAGTGTAATGTGCATTGTCCCAAAGTAGCATTGTCTTTTGCATGATTGTGATATCGTTTATTCTGAAATGATTGTATCTAGTCATCACTTACACCTTGAAGGTGCCCTTGCATTTATGTTTTGCATCACTAAAGGGGGCAAGCTAGATATCACTTTATCATATTTGCACATCATGTTCGTTGCAAATCTTTTTGATGTTTCAGTTTCATGTTGTAAAACTTTCAATCATTTGTGATTTTCTCTTGAGACAACTTAATTACTATAGAATCATTGTCTCAGTAAGCTTTTGTCATATGACTATGAGAAAGTCTTATATGGTTAATAGCATGTCACCACAGAAATTATTCTTGTTATCATTTACCTACTTGTAATGCCCAGGATGGGACTATACCTCCTACGTGTCGAGGCACGACTTAAAGGTATAAGCTCATCCTAGAATGATCTCAAGTTTGGTATCTTTGCACGACTCATGTAAAAGAGGGATTAAATTGCAAAAGGAGATAGTTGGCTTACACTCGCCACTTCACACAATACAATTCATAAGCAATACATCATTCAAAACATCACAACCCGACTACGGGCGAAGATCCAAAAGAAAGATACCAAAACAACATAAAGCCACAGGTCAGGATCGAATCCTAGTAGAAACCACTACTGATCGTCGAAACGTCACAAGCAAACGGCCTCTCTCTTCATCGAGCTCCTGGTGAAGAACTTGAACCAGCTTCTGCATCAAACTCGGCTGAACCTGCATCTGGTGTTGTAGTATCTGTGAGCCACGAGGACTCAGCAATCTCATAACCATGGGTAACAAGACTAGCAAAGCTTTGTGGGTAGGAAGAGGTAAAGTGGTGAGGTTGCAGCAACGGCTAAGCATGATATGGTGGCTAACTTACGAGTACCAGAATAAGATGAGAAGCTACGCAAACGGTCGAAAAAGGTGATCGCTAAAGATCCTGAACTACATACGGTCAAACATAACCCCACCGTGTTCTCTTCTCAAAGTGAAAAGAGACAGTCACGGTTACTCACATAGTTGTGTGTTTTACTTCGGGTCATCTATCAAGTTTTCTACAATCGGACATTAACAAATTCCAATCTGCCACATAACCGCGGGCACGGCTTTCGAAAGATCATAACCCTCCAGGGGTGTTCCAACTTAGCCCATCACAAGCTCTCACGATTGGCTGAAGTGATAAATATAATATCATCACCCCTTATCTTAGGGAAAATCCGATCAGGCTCGGCATCCCGGTAGCACAAGTCATTTCGACAATGGTAAAACAAGTCCAGCAAGACCTCTCGGCGTGCCGACACCCTGATAGTAGCCGCGCGTATCTCGTCTCAGGCCACGTCCGGATGAGCGCTACGTACAGTACCGAAGACCCCAGATAACTGGGTGGTACCGCAAGTGACTCTAGTTTGGGACCAACACCATCAGCACTGCCCCCCCTGTCAGGGATATGGTTAGTAGGTATAAACCGGATATTGTAAACCGGCTTAGTTATCTTGTACTTGGTTTTTGCTACTTTAGTAGAGACTACGGCCCATGAGATTTCAAGGCCCATGTATAGAAATACGGTTTATAAACTGCCAAGAGATGTAACTTGAGAGATAGGAAAGAAAAGGCAGAGACCGAGGCGGACACGATTATGAGCCGGCCTCGGGACTCTGTAAACCGGACCAGGCGTCACCTCTATATAAAGGGACGATCCGGCGACGGTTCAAGGACAAGCAACAATCAATCCGTCGAGACGCAGGCAAAGCGAATCCGCTCCCTGTAAACCGACGCCCAAGCAATACCAAACCAACTAGACGTAGGCTTTTACCTTCTCGAAGGGGCCGAACTAGTATAAATCCTTTGTGTCCTTTGTGTGCCATGAATCCTTTCAAGCTAACCCGTGCGATGGTTCCATCATCAAGTCTGCTAAACCGGACATCTGCCGTGTTAATTCCACGACAGTTGGCGCCCACCGTGGGGCCTGCGCACGATGGTTTCGAGTTCTTGAAAGGCGGCTTCGAAGGGTTAAAGGGTTACGCGGTCGGCCGGATGACCAAGAGTCGTCGTGGCCGGATCTACATCGACGACGCGGGTTGGGGACCGGAGGCCGATTCGATCGAATACGGGTACCGGGTCCCCTTCGGCAGCATCCAAGTCTTCATCGGCAAAATTGGAGAACCGGGACCTGAGCCGGACACCTTCCCCGGATTCAGCCTGCCATGAAGCATGTGTTCGTTGGAGCGATTCACGGAGGCCAAGCCGAGGACGGATCGGAATCTGACGGTGCAAACGTCGTCTATTCAGATGACGAGCCTTCATCCGGGGAAACTGAATCTCTGTATCAGTTGCGGGACGGCCGGTTTGAGGGCGAGTCCGATGGAAACAGTATTCCGGACCCCTTCGGCCCGCCAAACCGGGTGGCGGTCTTCATGGCCGGTTCACAACCCCCGACGAACGGAACCACAGCAGAGGCTGGTGCAGGGGGAAGCGGTTCAAATCCCTCCCTTACTGAAGTTCTATCCACCTTGATCGAGGAGTTCACAGCTAAGGCAGTAGAGGTCGTAGCTCCAGCAGACAAGGCGCAACATGATGCAGTGCTTCTTCAGTTGAAAGCCCGGATCGATCAGTTAAAGGAGGATTTAAAGGCTGAAGGGGAGATGTTGGCCATAAGACAAGCAGAGTTGGATGACCAAGCTTTTCACTTGAGGATGGAGCAGGCTTCTGTGGAAGCAGTAAGGGGGCGAAAGTATCGATCCCGCCTACCGCCGGGTTACGAATCTGCGAATTTGTTCAAAACACCTGGGGCTGGGGCCAGTAATAATCCGGTCTTAAACCGGAGAAGCCCACCGGCTCGGGAGGAGCCGGTTCAGCAGCCCGCCGCAGAACGGGAGCGACGGATTACATCGGCGCCTTATGTTCCTGTCCCTCCGGGACACTACTCAAACCCTGTGGATAATATTGCTGCAGCGGCAGCACGGTTGGCCGCTTTACCTGTGGAAGAAACATCTCCGGTGGCGATAGAGGCGCGCAGGGCCCAGAAACTGCTCAATACGGCGTTGATACAGCAGCAAGCATACTCTCATAGCAGGGAAAGGTTGCATTCGACACCGCGTCCCAACCGAAGCTACTCTAGACATTGGGAGGAGCCAGAAGTGTCTAGCAGTGAACGTAGGAGACATCAGCACAGGCAGGATAATCCGGCAAGGGCGGAGATGCCAGCCCCGGATCGAAACCGGCCTAGATCGGAGGCCAGGGAGGAAGTTCGTCAGTCGACGCCGGTTCACACAGCCACCACAGGGACGGGAGCTACAGCGAGCGGTTTTGGAATACAATGTCTCGTCCCCGCCCTGCGGAGCGTTAAGTTGCCCAAGGATTTCAAAGGACCTCGCAAGGTGCCTAATTACACAGCCGATTTACCGCCCGAAGCTTGGGTGGAGAGTTACGAGATGGCCATGGAGATGCTGGACGTGGATGAATCGGCTTGTGCCAAATATTTCACTATGATGCTTGAGGGCACGGCCCGGACTTGGCTAAAGGCACTACCTCCGAATTCTATCGGATCATGGGGGGAGCTGCGCAGTCAGTTCATCAAAAACTTCAAGGATACATGCAAGCAACCGATGTCGGTGATAGATTTAGCAGCATGTGTGCAAGGAGAGCAGGAGTCTACAGCAGCTTGGGTACGCAGAGTGGCAGAGATCTTGCACTCCTCAAATGGCATTAACCCAAGCACAACAATTGTAACATTAGAGAACAACTGCCGGTTTGAATCTTTGAAATTAAAACTCGGACGGCTCAAACGGGAGTGCAATGACATGGGGACTTTGATGAGCGCCCTGGTGAAGTACGGAGACTCAGATAATACCAAGTATCCGGAGTCAGAAGGAGATAAAACGGGGAAGGCCAGCAAGTCTGGTAAACCGGCGCCGGTTAATCCGGTTGCTTCAAGCTTTTTGGGCAAACGAAAGGCAGAAAATAGCTCCGATTTTGTTGCTAATACGCAGGCTCAAGGCGGTCTTCAGGTTAATCAGCAGGGTTCCACTCTCCAAACCGGTGGAGGGAACCCGGGTTGGGAGCATGATTTGGATCAACCCTGTCTAAAGCATAGTGGAAGAGGGAGGATTGCAAGGCATTCTATAAAAGAATTCCTGTCCTTTATGAAACCAGGGAACGGCCGTTTTAATCCCCCTAACCGGCCCCCAAACGGCGGTTCAGGGCCCGGGTTTTATGGTCCGGGTTATCAAGGAAACAACCCCGGATCAGGATATAGGGGCAACGGCGGTTATCAAGGGAACAACGGCGGTTATCAATCCCGGCCAGGCGGCCAAAGTAGTCAAGGGAACTACAATGGTCAGGGAAACCAATCACATCATCAGGGTGGTTATCATGGTCAGGGAAATCAATCGCGTCATCAAGGTGGCTACAACAATCAGAATAATCAGCAGCAGGGTCAAGGGAGTTACAATAACCAAGGAAACCAGCAGCAACAGCGTCCGCAGCAACAGCAGCAATCCGGATTCCAGAGTAATCCGAAGGAGTTGAGCAGCGGTCAATATCATGTTTTCACCACGAGTTTATGTAAGAGAGACCAGAAGGTTTTAAAGCGGGCTATTAATGCGGTAGAACCGGCGACGCCACAGTTTCTACGATGGTCAGAGCAGCCCATTGTATGGAGCAGAGAGGACCACCCGTTACGGGTGGATAATCCGGGACATTTAGCCTTGGTGGTAGCACCTCAGGTGGGAGGATACAAGTTTACTAAAGTCCTCATGGATGGAGGTAGCAGTATCAATATATTATATTACGAGACCTTTCGTCGTATGGGTATGACAGATAAAAAGCTAAGGACATCAAACACAGTGTTTCACGGGGTGGTCCCAGGTAAGTCAGCTTATCCAGTTGGTAGGATTGACTTAGAAGTTACCTTTGGGGATGAGCGTGATTCCAGATCGGAGATGGTCACCTTTGAAGTTGTCAAAATTAAAAGCCCGTATCATGCTTTGTTTGGGAGGACGGTTTATGCTAAATTTATGGCTAGGCCATGTTATGTTTATCTGCAGCTTAAGATGCCGGGTCATAAAGGCACGATTACGGTGCATGGCAGTCGTAAGATAGCAATGGAATGTGAGGAAGATGATGCAGCTTATGCAGAAGCAGTATGTGCCACGGAAGAGTTAAAATTTTATAAGGATAATGTTGATCCGGCAGATATGACTCCGCTGAAGAAGCCAACTACCGAGCATGATCCGGCTTTGAAGTTCAAATCAGCGGAAGAGACTAAGCAGATTGATTTTGTGCCTGGAGATTCGTCTAAGCAGTTCACCATCAGTGCTAACCTGGATCCTAAATAGGAAAGCGCGCTCATCGAGTTCATCCGTGAGAACCGGGATATCTTTGCATGGAAACCTTCTGACATGCCAGGTATACCGAGGGAACTCGCTGAGCACAAGTTAAATATTGATCCGAAGTTTAAACCGGTAAAACAGTATCTGCGCCGCTTTAATGAAGAGAGGCGCAAGGCTATAGGAGAAGAAGTGGCCAGACTTTTGGCGGCAGGGTTCATAGTGGAAGTTTTTCATCCGGAATGGTTGGCTAATCCGGTATTGGTTCTAAAGAAGAATGGGAAGTGGAGGATGTGTGTGGACTACACAGACCTCAATAAAGCTTGCCCGACTGATCCTTTTGCTCTGCCTCGCATTGATCAGATTATTGATGCCACAGCAGGGTGTGAGCGGCTGAGTTTTCTGGATGCATACTCAGGTTATCACCAGATCAAGATGGCAGTTGAAGATCAAGAGAAGACAGCTTTCATAACTCCTTTTGGGGCTTTTTGTTATGTATCTATGCCCTTTGGGCTCAAGTGTGCACAAGCAACTTATCAGCGTTGCGTCCAGAATTGTTTGAAGGGGCAGATAGGAAGGAACGTGCATGCTTATGTGGATGACATCGTGGTTAAATCAAAGGAGGAAAAAACAATGATAGAAGACCTCAGAGAAACCTTTGATAATCTTCGGGCTTACAGGATGATGCTTAATCCGGAGAAATGTGCCTTTGGTGTCCCGGCTGGTAAGCTTTTGGGATTCCTGGTCTCGAACAGGGGAATAGAAGCCAACCCGGAGAAGATCAAAGCCATCACATCTTTGACAAAACCGGTTTGCATCAATGATGTTCAGCGCATAGCTGGCCGGATCACGGCGCTGAGCCGGTTTATCAGTCGCTTAGGAGAAAAGGCGATCCCGCTTTATCAAATGTTGAAGAAAACGGACCGGTTCATTTGGAGTGATGAGGCGAATACAACGTTTGAGAATCTGAAACAACAACTAGCGAAACCGCCGGTTTTAGCTGCTCCTATCGATAAAGAGCCTTTGCTGTTATATGTTGCTGCGAACACACGGGCAGTCAGCGTTGCGATTGTGGTTGAGCGCAAGGAAGCAGGGAAGGAACATCCGGTTCAGCGCCCGGTTTACTATGTGAGTGAAGTACTCATCGAGTCTAAACAAAGATACCCTCATTGGCAGAAATTGGTATACGGGGTGTTCATGGCAAACCGGAAACTGAAGCATTATTTCCAAGGGCATCCAATAACTGTGGTTAGTTCAGCTCCGTTGGGAGACATAATCCAGAATAGAGAAGCTACAGGCAGAATAGCCAAGTGGGCCATTGAGCTCAGTCCGCATGAGTTGAAGTATGTACCACGTACTGCTATAAAATCTCAGGCATTGGTCGACTTCATCAATGACTGGACGGAATTACAGACTCCTGAGGAGAAGCCGGATCTTACTTATTGGACGATTCACTTCGACGGTTCAAAGCAGCTGGAGGGCTCAGGGGCTGGAGTTGTCTTAACTTCCCCCAGAGGTGATAAGTTTTGTTATGTACTCCGGTTATTATTTCCTTGTACTAATAATGCAGCGGAATATGAGGCGCTGCTTCATGGTTTGCGATTGGCAAAAGAGATGAATTTGAGCCGGGTTAAGTGCCTGGGCGATTCAGACCTAGTGGCACAGCAAGTTTCGGGCAAGTGGGATTCAAGGGATCCCCTCATGGCAGCTTATCGACGAGAGGTTGAAGCGGTCGCAGAACATTTCAAAGGATATCAGGTGGAGCATATAGACCGGCGGAAGAACGAAGCAGCCGACGCTTTAAGCCGGCTAGGGTCGCAACGTAAACCGGTACCACCAAACACCTTTTTGGATGAATTGCACAAACCTTCGGTTCAAGTACCTTCAGAGAACGACCTAGCTGTTCCGGATCCAGAGGCACAATTGGTTGCAGCAACCCATGTTATTCCGGATTGGACGTTACCCTATTTGGCATATTTAAGCCGAGGAGAGTTACCAGAGGACAAAGATGAAGCACGGCAGATAATCCGGCGTTCTAAATCTATGACAATTGCCAACGGGGAGCTGCACCATCGTAGCACTTCTGGAGTGTTTCAACGGTGTGTTTCAGCTGTAGAAGGTTGTGAGATTTTAAGGGAGATTCATGAAGGGGATTGTGGTCATCATCCCGGATCAAAATCTTTAGTGGCTAAAGCTTTCCGACATGGCTTTTACTGGTTAACCGCACATGCAGATGCGGCAGACCTGGTCCGCAAGTGTGACGCTTGTCAGAAGTTCTCAAGACGTGCCCTTGTTCCGGCACAGGAACTCCGGATGATACCAATAACTTGGCCTTTTGCAACTTGGGGGCTTGACATGGTTGGTCCTTTCAAGAGATCCCAAGATCAGAAAACTCATCTACTAGTAGCAGTAGACAAGTTTACGAAGTGGATTGAAGCGGAGCCTATAAGCAAGTGTGATGCGGCAACAGCAGTTAAGTTCATCAAAAAAGTAATATTCCGGTTTGGTTTTCCACACAGCATCATCACAGATAATGGCACCAACTTATCTCAGGGTGAGATGGAAGAATTCTGTCAACGAGAGCATATTCGTTTGGATGTATCTTCTGTGGCTCACCCCCAATCCAATGGTCAGGCAGAAAGGGCAAATCAGGAGATTTTGCGAGGAATCAAACCCCGGCTTATGACACCTTTGCAGAGAACACCAGGGTGTTGGGTTGAAGAATGACCGTCTGTCCTTTGGAGCATTAACACTACACCCAACCGGTCTACAGGTTATACACCTTTTTTCATGGTTTACGGCGCAGAAGCAGTTCTTCCAAGTGACATACGCCATGATTCACCGAGGGTAGCGGCCTATGTGGAAGCCATTAATGAGGAGTCAAGACAAGACGGTTTGGATCGGTTGGATGAAGAGCGTGATATAGCTGCAGCACGGTCGGCGATTTATCAGCAAGATCTGCGCAGATATCACAGCCGCCGGATTAAAACCAGGACATTCCAGGAGGGTGACTTGGTACTTCGGCTTATCCAAGATCAAACAGATATGCACAAGCTATCCCCGCCATGGGAAGGGCCCTTTGTGGTCAGCAAAAATTTACACAACGGGTCATATTATTTGGTGGACATTCGAGAACACAAGGATTCACGGACATCAGAAGAGGAGACGAAAAGGCCGTGGAACATTGCTCATCTACGGCCATACTACACTTGAGCCATGGGCTCCAATGTATCCTATGTATATATTATGAATAATGAATAAACCGGCACCCTCGGTAAACCGGGGGCTCAGCCTTCTTTCCATATATATAAATTTTGCGGCAAATAATCATATCAGTTTGTTATCAAGGATCAAATTACAATGTTTGCTGGTTTTAGAAACTAATCTTTGCAGGGTATGTGAAGGAGCGGTAGAACTCTCGGGAACAAGAGATTATATCCGGTTCAAGAAGAGAAAAACCCCATAAAAAGAAAAAACCTGCAGAGTCAGAGGGAACATCAGAGGCCCCTGGGGACAGTCCGGTTTGCCCACGTCCCCATGATTGGCTATGTTACGATTTTTTTGGGCTCCCTGAACAGTCGATACGCTCACGTTCAGGGATGACCCGGCCCCTGGGGACAGTCCGGTTTGCCCACGTCCCCATGATTGGCTATGTTACGATTTTTTGGGCTCCCTGAACAGTCGATACGCTCACGTTCAGGGATGACCCGGCCCCTTGGGACAGTCCGGTTTGCCCACGTCCCATTGATTGGCTATGTTGTGATTCTTTGGGCTCCCTGAACAGTCGATACGCTCACGTTCAGGGATGACCCGGCCCCTGGGGACAGTCC
>LR738713.1:565251449-565278210 GCA_902687465.1 Secale cereale | reverse complement strand
GTCCGGTTTGCCCACGTCCCCATGATTGGCTATGTTACGATTATCGGCCCCTTGAACAGTTGATACGCTCACGTTCAATGATTGGCTAGGCCCCTTGGGACAGTCCGGTTTGCCCACGTCCCAATGATTGGCTATGTTATGATTATCGGCCCCTTGAACAGTTGATACGCTCACGTTCAATGATTGGCTAGGCCCCTTGGGACAGTCCGGTTTGCCCACGTCCCAATGATTGGCTATGTTTATAATTTTATCAGCCCTCTGAACAGTCGATACGCTCACGTTCAGTGATTGGCTAGGCTCCTTGGGACAGTAGGTTTGCCCACGTCCCATTGATTGGCCGAACCTTGTTTTTGAGCCTGGCAGCTCTTTGAAAAAGCCTCGACTACATGGTTTGATTTACAAGAATTGTGTGTTGCTTGATGTTTTTTGTGTTCCATAAACCTTTTAAACCGAGTGGAACAGCTCCAGAAGTTGACCACCTATCTATAACGTCATAAGTCTGGGTCATGAACACCAGCGAGAATTAAACCGGCGTGCATCATAACCCGGATCGACTTCATGATGAGCCGACAGGTTGGCAGTACACGATCAGGTACAAGTTACAAATTTCTGAACCAAGATGAGAAAGATTTATCAACAAGATGAACCGAAGAGTTTCAAGGGTTTATTAGAATTGATGAAGACCGATTAAGGTGATTCTAACATCCTGACCGGTTTAAGGTATTTTGGCTACATACAATTCAGGTATCACAGTTATTTTTTAAAAGATATGCTTATTAGATATATCAGGAGAATAAGTTAATCCGTCCAGTGGTAAGCCACTAGGACATGTTTTTTGATATTTTTTATGAACAGAGCAAGGCATCAGCATCAATCAACAAGTCAACGAACGAATATTTCATAAAGACCAAATGTCGGATCACAGCGCATTAAGTTTCAGCTAAACTTATTACAAGGCATAAAAAACCAAATAGTTGGAAGGATTGTTTGACGGAATAACAATCATGATTACAACAGTGGCATTCAAGATTATGCTTCTCCTTGCTGAGATGGTTGGCCACCGTCTTGTTCCGGAACGTCTTCCTCCTCGTGAAGCGGCGGGAAATCTGGCGCACGCCAATCAATCTTGGCCAAGGCACGGAAATATACTTCATCGTTGATAAGCTCAGCAGGATCAATATCAGGAGCAAAGGTGTGAGGACGAACCGGCGGAGTTAAGTTTACAATATCGTAAACCGGTCGATCCACCCGCTCGTTCTGCAGGTTATATGATGGATGATATCGAGACAAGTCAGACTCCACCGCAATCTTGCTAGCAAGGGGACGCATTTCCTTTGTCAGAGCATAAAGATCCTTTTCATTAAACGTTGAACCGTCTTCCTTGGTATCAGGAAATCCGGTTAACACTTCTTCCGGATCAATGTCCGGGACCCAAGCTTTAGCCCTTGTAAGGGCCAGAAGAGCACCTCCTCGAGCAGCCGATTTCTTAACCTCTTCAAGACGGGCCGGCAGAATGGACAAACTGTTCAAAGTATCCTTGATGGTTGAAGGAGCCGGTTTACCAAAGGAAGTAGCGCTGATAATCCTTTGTGCTCCAGAGTATAATTGTTCAACCAAGGTATAACAGGCCTTCAGCTTCTTCCGTACATCATCCCCAAGATGGGAGACACGGCGTCCTACATACAACAATAAAAGTTAAACCGGCGTAGGTCACAGGTTGCAAAGATAAAAGACAGGAGTTCAGGCTATGCTTACCAAAGATAGCAGAAGTCATCAAGTCAATTTGGCGCTTTAAACCCGGTCAATTCTTCAGTAACCGGGTTAAGTGCTCCTTCGGCATCCTGAACACGTTTCTCAAGATCTTTTTTCTGGACTTCAAAAGTAGTCCGCTCCTCGTCAAAGAACCTCTTCAAGTCTTCAGCAGTCTTTAAACTCACTTGGAGTTCTTTCTTAGCCTTTGAAGCGGCTGACTCAGTCTCTGTAAGCCGGCTTCGAAGTTCACTGATTTCCAGAGCATTCCGGTTCAGCTCAGCCTGAAAGTTCAAAAGCAAGGTTAGAAATTACAAGTCTCAAGCACACAACCAAGTTGTCTACTTGACACTTGGGGGCTAATGGCAGTTGAAGTAATACAACAAAGACAATTTGAAAATACAAGTCTCAAGCACACAACCAAGTTGTCTACTTGACACTTGGGGGCTAATGGCAGTTGAAGCAATGCATCAGAGACAATTTTGCAATTACAAGTATCAACTACATAACCAAGTTATCTACTTGATACTTGGGGGCTAATGTATGGATCAGCAGTTCAAAACTACAAAGTTCCGGATTACCTTCAATAAAGCAGATAAACCGGAACTTGGGGGCTGCTATAAGATAAAGATGCGTCAAAAAAGCAAAGTCAGAAGAGGAAAACTTACTTCATATTTTTCTCTCATCAGGTTTACTAGGCTGGCTTCATAATCCCGGCTGCTGTGGAGCTGGTTCAAATATCCGGAATAGATATCTTGAGCACTCATACTTGAAAGACTGGATATATCAGTACTCCACTTCCCCTTTTCCTGAGTTATCTTTTCCGCTTTAGCTGTATGTTTTGCTAAAACGGTGGGTTCAGTTGGCGCAACATAAGCAGTGCCAGTAACCACGACATCAGGGGAAGTGGGTGCATTGGGAGGAGTAACTTCAACTTGAGCCGGATCAGGAGACGCCGGGTTAACTTGAGGAGAATTCGCCCGGGCCGGACTTGGTGGGTCTTGGACATTTTCAGCGGCAGGAGTTTCAAGAGCAGGTTCTTCAACCGGAGCGGCAGGGGTACCTTCAGGAGGAACGGCTGTAGACGGATCAATCACCGGTTCATCAGCAGAAGGATCAGCAACAGGCTTATTCGCCTTGGCCCTTTTGCTAGGTTTCGGTTTGCTGAAAAAACAAGCAAAATAAGTTAGCATTATAAAGGAAAGGGGGGTCATAAACCGGAAGAGGTGAAGAGAATTACCCCGGGACGGTCTTCAAAGGAGGAAGCTGTGTAGCGGTCGATTCGCCGGAAGAAGACAGTGGAGTTTCCTGATAGTCAGGATCAGACGGTTTAAGTGGTTTTCGGATAAGTCCGGCCTTGGGATGAAGAAGGGTCGGAGAGAGTATCACCTCAGCACGGCGCTTTCGAACCGGAGTTAATGAGATTCCAGAGGACTCCACTGCCAAGCCACTATGGCGAGTGGTCCGGCGCAAAGCTTCGTGCTGTTGCTTCTTCAAAGTAAAATTAGGATCCAACTTAGCATAAGGGTGAGAAAATTGATATTTTCTGACAGTCCGACGGCTTTTTTGAGGAGGAGGTTCTGAATCAGAAGAAATAAGGGTTACCTCAATCTCAGCCGGGTTATCACCTTCAAGCGGTTCCTGTGAAAAGGTATCATTAGATATGAGTACAAATACATGAAAGCGAAACTTAAACCGGAGTAAGGCATACCTCGGAGTCCGGATCATCATCCTCAGAAGGAGAACCGGCATCAACGGCTGCTTTCCTTTTCTTGTTGGCAGGGGTTTTCCGGCGAGCCTGCTTTACAGTTTTCTCCTGAGGTTTTCTCCTCCAGAAGGGGTCATCAGCCTAAATGAAAAAAGCAAAGGCAAGTGAAAGACGGTTCAAAGAGGACGGTTTATAAAGTACAAGTTAAAGACAAACTTACTTCAGGCAGCTTATTCTTCTTAAAGTACGGGGCCAAGCCAACTTTAGAGCAATCTGTTAAGGCATGATTGACAATCTTCTTGGCTGACTCCACTACCTCCGCTTCAGAAAGCTTATCCTTAGTAAACCTCTGAGGATCATCCGGTTTACCAGAATATTTGCACATCAGCTTAGGGCGCCGGCTTAAGGGAAGGATGCTCCAGGATAGGCAGCAGCGAAGGAAGTCAGTGCCAATCAGACCATTTGCCATAAAGGCTCTCAGCTTGGAGAGCTGTGGTGAAAACCGGGTCCGTTCAGCAGCACTTAGCCGTTGTGGCAAGGGGTGATTCGCCGGGATACGAGTTTCACGATAACCCGACAAAGGATTTTCACCTTCAGGAGATGTGTCTACACAATAAAACCAGGACTTGTTCCAGTCCTTAGGGTGAGTGTGTAAGGAGGCGTGAGGAAAAACTACATCCCTCCTTTTCTGAATGCTAATCCCGCCAAGCTCTTGATGAGGCCCGCTGGTGAACTCAGTGCGCCGGTTTGCATGAAAGAAATCCCGGAATAAATCAACTGAAGGCTCCTCTTGCAGATACACTTCAGAAAATACTTGGAAATCGCAAATGTTGGAAACAGAGTTTGGTCCGATGTCCTGTGGATGCAGCTGGAAGGTGGCAAGAACATCCCGGAAAAATCTTGAACCGGGGGGAGAGAAGCCTCTGGAGATATGGTCCAGAAATACGATGACTTCCCCGGATCTAGGAGTAGGAGGGCACTCATTACCCGGAGCACGCCATTTAAGCTCAGCCCGAGGGCCTAAGGTGCCGATGCTCGACAGCTTGACTAAGTCTTCCTCAGTCACGACGGAACGGACCCAATCGCACGAAACATACTGCTTAGCCATTTGAACAAAGTGCTGAAGAAGAGAAAGTACAGAGACGGATTATGAATGTAAAATGATCCGGGATCTATTCAAATTATACAATGGTTGAAACGGAGAACTAGCTGGCAAGATTAAACCGGCAATCATAAAACAAGTTATATCATTTCCGGTTTAAATGGCAGTTGAAGAGGAACAGTTAATCGTTGCATCAGTTTATATCATTTCCGGTTTATGGCATGACAATTTAAACCGGGACATACTTAGCGAATCTACCGAGGAGAAAAACAGGTTTCTAAATAACTGCTAAGGGGGAAAGATCTGAGTATGCTGAGGAAAAGAAACTAATCTACAGCGGAGTAATAATTGCTAAGGGGGAAAGATATGCAGACTTCATACCAAAAGGACAAGTTTACATGTCAGACAGGTGCAATAAAGATCCGACGCATCTACAGCAGAGTAAAAATGGAAGAAGATCGAAAAGTAAGGTTACTACGAGTCACAGGTTCAAAGAACGAACAATACGAAGCTTGCGGAGAGCTCTAATGGCGGAACGGATAAATCTACAGCGTTATGGCGGTAAGATCTAATCTGATACTAAGCGGGAGATCTACAGACTAGGGCCTAAAGGTCACAAGACTTCTATGAGAAATGTATCTACGAAGAGACGAAGCTCCGTTGGAAGCTCTAATGGCGGAAGAACAAGGCGAAGCAATGGCGGATGCGGATCAACCGCAAGGAGGATAAACGTACCAGGGACAGCGAGAATCGGCGGCGGAGATAATCTGGTCAAGGCTCAGGTTGATGCAGCGGCCGGTCGAGGACTGGAGATCCGGCGGTCGTCGGCGGCGGTTTGAGCTCGGGCAGCAATGGAGGAGGAAGACGCAGGAAGAGGATGAAGAGAGAAGAAGATAATGAAGGGAGCGTGGCAGTATTTATAGCCGGAGGTCAGATCTGAAACGACAGGAGCGAGAATCGAGGAGACAGAAATCGGATAAAGATCCCATGATGCCTCGATCTTCGGGATAACCCTTAAAATACGCTACAGTACAGCTCACAGCGTTAAATGCGGAGATGATATCATTGTCAGACTTTAATGATTTCGGAGGATGACGTCAGAGCCGGTTTACAAAAAGATGAAGACAGAAGAGAATTATATGAGACGACGGAGACTGATATGAACAAGTTCAAATCATTCTGGGGCCTAATGTCAGGGATATGGTTAGTAGGTATAAACCGGATATTGTAAACCGGCTTAGTTATCTTGTACTTGGTTTTTGCTACTTTAGTAGAGACTACGGCCCATGAGATTTCAAGGCCCATGTATAGAAATACGGTTTATAAACTGCCAAGAGATGTAACTTGAGAGATAGAAAAGAAAAGGCAGAGACCGAGGCGGACACGATTATGAGCCGGCCTCGGGACTCTGTAAACCGGACCAGGCGTCACCTCTATATAAAGGGACGATCCGGCGACGGTTCAAGGACAAGCAACAATCAATCCGTCGAGACGCAGGCAAAGCGAATCCGCTCCCTGTAAACCGACGCCCAAGCAATACCAAACCAACTAGACGTAGGCTTTTACCTTCTCGAAGGGGCCGAACTAGTATAAATCCTTTGTGTCCTTTGTGTGCCATGAATCCTTTCAAGCTAACCCGTGCGATGGTTCCATCATCAAGTCTGCTAAACCGGACATCTGCCATGTTAATTCCACGACACCCCCTGTTATGTAGAATTAAGAATCCTCGGGTAGCGCTAACTCCCTATGCAATTTAATTAATTAATTAAGTTGTTATTATGAGCAAAATAAAACCAATGTTGGGCCTTGCTGGAGGAGTTTTATTCAAAGTCGAACTGTCAAGGGGTCCCCATTTCACCCATCGTGTAAGGAACGCAAAATCAAGGAACATAATGCCGGTTTATCGGCGCCTAAGGTGGCATGAGTGGAACAAAACACCGAGCAAAAGGCCAAGCCTTCCACCCATGCCTAGTATATAGGTGTGTTAAAAATAATTATAGATATTGTGATATATCCAACAACAAGTTCCCACCTGGAACGAACTTCATTTTCACCTGCAACTAACAACGCTATAAGAAGGATTGAGCAAGCGAGGCTGAGCAAGCGGGTAACATAGCCAAACAGTGGTTTTGCTAGGAAGGTGTCAAGGTTAAAGGTTTCATGGCAACAAGGAGAGGGCTGACATAAAAATGGGTAGCGCGACATGTAACGATAGCATCGAGACAACTAAGCATGACAATGGTAGTAAAGGTATCCAAGGGTATGATCATCTTGCCTGGGATTCCGCAAGGAAGAAGAACGGTTCCATGAAGTAGACGGAGCAACAGGCCGAGCGAAAACCTCACAACTCCGGAACGAAACCAAAGCTATCAAGAGAAGCAAACCGGAAAGAAGCAAACAACACGGTAAACACACAAGCATAAACATGGCATACGATGCACGGGGAGGCGAGAACCACCACTTTTAGGAAAGAAGCCTACAATTTGATTCTCGTCTCGTTTCACTTGCATTTTATTTCGTTCAGTCTCGTTCTGAGAGTGGAATCGAACCACTCACTCCGTTTGGATTTCGAGTCCAAAGGGCCCAGCCAGCGAAAGAGGATTTACAGTCCCACGCAGCCTGCCAGAACCTTTTTCTTGCTTGATTTTTATACGATTTTTTGAGCAACTAGTGCGAAAGCCGTTGCGCGTTAGCGCATCCGTTTTCTTGCTTGATTTTTATACGATTTTCTGAAGTGATCTGTCCAACTAAGTAGAAAAGGACACTAGAGTGTGGCTACACGTGGTATAGGGCTGCTCGTCCCGCCTGGTGTTGAGAAATGACATCCAATCTTTCGGTACCTATCATATATTCTAGGTGGATAAACTTATTTTTGATCAGCATCAATGGGAGATCTGATGTTTTAGAATGACCTTCCCCCGATCAGAGAAGGGGCTTGGTCTGGAACGGATTGAGACGGAAAGCGGTAATCAATCGCCGCGTGGTGGAACGCTTGTTGGAGAAGGGTAAGCGCCTCCATGTCGTAGGGGTGGGTAGGCCAATAGAAGACTAGGGAACTTAGCCTAGCCACTCAGTTCTGCCCCGAGCCAAGTCTATTTAGTGTCATCGAACACATACCACTATCTATATATAGGTTTTTCTTTTTCGTAGAGGTTGTCGCTTAGGTCCTTGGACCCTTCCTTCATGAAGCTTGAGGAAGCACTCACTTTTCTATCCACGGCATTCTTGGTTCTGCACTTAGTCTTGAACCTGTGTTGGTTTGGGACGTCAATCTCATTCGTCAGCGGTGTGTGCCGCGTACTATGATTGCTTTCTTCTTGCTGTCAAATCCCAGTCTATCTTTCACTGAGCTTCCTTCGCTTGGAATTCAAAGTCCAAAAAAAAGAAAGAAAGCGTACTGTGAGGTATGAATGATCAAATGTCTACGGGTGTCATTGAATATCATGGGGTACGAACTTCTAAGGTCATGGCGTAGGGTATTGGATAGGCTGGTCCGCTGGTCGAAGTCATTGCAGGGTGTGCTACGGACAGCTATTGTTCCTGGTCATTTCCTTTCTCTCGTCATCACGCCAACATACACAAGGCTTGCCTTCACAGGGCCCCACCTTGACTTGCCATCATGGCTACACTCTTTTCATCAAAGCAACTCTTCTTAAGAAGACCCCTTGGTCCCCACAACGAAGTTCCTCCATAGAGAACCCAACTGCACAGCACCATCGCAAAGGTTTCTTCGTAACTCGATTAGTCTCACTCAAGAGAACTCATCTACATGGAAGGTCTTTTAAGTGCCAGTTGTACCCGCACAGAAGTTCTGCGCCCTCAACTACACCAGGATGCCCCCTGCAGTAGCATCACAACTTTTCTCACCTTGGACAGCTCGCCAGTCTTCTTGCATCAGCCACACCTAATTACAAATGACCTTGGCCTCTCCATGCTCGTCATTTACATTTAAACTGCACACCCCCTTGTTGAGGTCTTACTCCAAAGGTATGGCCTCTAGCACATGACCATTCCTCACTCAAGTCATCGACACCCTCGTCGATGTACGTGTTGAAAGAAGAAATTCCACTATCTCTCAAACGAAATGAGGTTTTTGAACTCCTATATAACAGAGTTTCATTGATGCCAAAGGGGGTTTTCCTCAAACGATTGGAACCAGAATAAAATAAAAAAAAGAATGAAAGAGTCAATCTATCTTAGTCAAGGCGCTCGCTCTGCCACAAAGGGAGGCACTGGCAAAATCTAAATAGAAAAGAGATGTTTCCAATTAAACCATAGATGCCCACTTCATACTTATAGTATTCTATTTCGGCTTGCTTGGGTTCATTCAAGGCATCTTCATATCTATTAAAGAAATCAATCAGCTCCTAATTAGGTCCCCCAAGGCGAGCGAAGTGACGTTTTTATTTCTATTCCTCCGGTCAGAAAAAAAAGATTTATAGGACCGGATGCATAACAAGAAAAGACAGAATAGTAGTGGTGCCTGCGCGCAAACAATCTTAGAACTGAGCTCTTGTAAAGGTGGGCGTTCCTACGCTCAAAGCCCATATCTCAGATGCATGCCCATTGGAATAGCCCATCACCAGGATGAAATTATCCATTTAGCGCAGTTCCCCTTTCCTCTCTTCTTATATCAACTTCACATCCTAAACACCAAAAGGAAGGGAGAAGCGAACTCGACCTGGTGGTTTTTTATCATTTCATTGACCTTCGAACCGCTCTTGCCCTCCCCTTTCACTTTCTTTCCTAAATGTGTGACTGATACCAATCCCTATGTTGTACACTCTTCCACTAACTAGAGAGAACCATGCCTGAAGTAGAAAGAACCAATTACAAGTGTTCATAGTGGTCTAATAAAATCAACCCTGACCGTGAAGGTTCCTAGTGTTGATACCAGTTGTTGGAGATAATGGAAGGAAGCAACAAAACAGAGAGAGGATCAAGTGTAATCTTAACTACATCTCAGCTCTTATACAAAAGCTTATGTTACAATACATGGTACCAGTCCAATTTATAGAAAATAGCAAACCGACACAAAGTCATTATCGACTCAAGTAACAACTATTTCGATTTTGTTCACAGCTCATTCCTAGCTAAGACATAACGGCGGGTAGGCAAACAACTTGATTCAGGTCAATACAATACTCTTCTTCGAACTTGCAAGTTTGGGACACAAGCGTAAACTGAAAAAGAAGTAAGACCAGGTACACTGCTAAACATAAGTATAAAGAGGTGGAAGGCTGGCTGTGCTTGTGCTCACCTACAGGTCTGTCCCAGCATACAATATCGAAAAAGACTGTCTCTTATTTTTGATTTGTCTGAATCAGCGTATATTAACTAATACTACTTTATCCAGTCAATAATGAATTGAAAGGTCGTCTTTAATTAAAAAGTGCATAAGCAAGCAAGGAACGGAAGGCATGCTAACTACACTACTAGAGTCAAGAAAAAAAACTACACTACAAACCAAACTACTTGAGTAAGAATCAAAGCTTATTGAAGATGCTAGAAAATCTATGAACAAGTACCAGGTTAGTAATTCAATTGTGATATCTTCTGCAGCGTTTTCTCTCTGTTGCTATTCTCAGCACTTTGGAAAGTATCTATGCAAAGGAATTAGTATTAAGAATAGCTTGGTTTGGTGCAAATGTAATATAAAAAAGGCATTCCCCTATATGCTGTTAGATGTACTGCAAAAAGGTCAAGTTAAAGAAATATTAGGAAAATTGTTTCGGCTGTCTGTGCTATCATTTTTCTGGAAGCTTTTAAGCCTGTTGTCCAGATGCTGCTGCCTAAAAGTAGTTCTTGTAAATTGTTTTCTTGTGGTCTTGTTCTCTGTATTGTTTTTGGAAACAAAGTACTCTGTATTGTTCATGTGCTGAACTTCATAGTTGGAGGTAGCACAACAGCAGCAGCTACTCTCACCAGGTGCCTTTCGCCAAGGATACCGTCAACCGATTAAACCTTTGCTAATGGTGGAATTGCCAAACCTTTGCCCATGCCGAAAAAGAAGCCAAGTCCGATTCAATAATTACCTTTCTTTTGTCTCTATCTTTGGACTGAATCAGAATCAGAAGAAAAGCAAGGCTATCCTTCATTGCACACCTAATGGAAAGCACTGGCTAGATTTCCGATGAAGGAAGCCGTCTACTAACCGGAATACTACAACAGAGGACAAAACTAGGGACTTCGAAAACGAGGATAGTTTGCCAGGTAGGGATACCGTTGTTCGAATTGAAAAAAGATACCTTTCCCCAGAGAGATAGGATTCGAAAACAAACCATTCATGAAACTCATGCAGGAGCATGCGGTGGTCACATTAATGGACATGCGCTAGCTAAGAGAACTTCTTAAGTTAGGGTACTATTAGCTGGCTTACTATGGGGAAGGGGAGAAGGCAAGCCGCGTATGGATTGATCCCTAATTCAGTTCTTTTTTCGTGGTTTTCTTTCCATCTCACAACTTCCATTTCTTGAGCCGACCTTGCCCGCTGGAGGTATGATTCCGATCTTTGAATCGAATTGGATTTTGTGTCTTAAAGTGAGGGCGATGAGTGGGGAAGGAAGCTGACGATTTTATTAGTGTGTAAGGTGTCCCCGAGAGCTAAACCAAAGCCGGCCGTTTCGAGACCAGGGAGCTTTAACAGTTTCTACTTAAACTATGTGTTCAGCTATGTGTTCAGATTATGCTATTTTATTAGTAGCTTTCGGTCTCGATTCGCCCTTACCTCGGAGGGATCAACTACTTCGCTTAGGCAAAAGATTGAAAAAGTCTGTATCTGTCTACATGTGCCTCCGTCTATGTTACCCCTTCCCCGGAAAGGAGATTATACGTTTAGTAAAAAAAACGAGAATAAAAAATCAAAAAGAAAGAAGAGCAAGAACTGGGAGTTGGCGCCTACATAACAGGTAGCTTGCTTACCAAGCCGTCCTGGCAAGCTCCTACAGTTCTCTTATTACTCTTGACTTGACTTATTAATAAGAAAACTACTCACTAACAAAATGAAAGACGATCTAGAATCTACCCAAGAAGATAGAGAGTCCCACATACGAGAAAAGGTCACAAATGGAGTTGAACCAAGTAACATTGCAAAGGCATAATGATAGTAGGGTCGGGATATCCCCGCCCTCCGAACCGGATGTGAGGGTCTCCCCTCATCCGGCTCTCCGCAGGGGAATCTCCACTCACTGCTTCCCCTAATATCCTCCCTTTACCACATCATGGGGGTTTACAGGAGATCCCAGAGACTCGCTCGGAAAGGCTGCTATACCAAACATTATTACTTAACTACAAAGAAAGAAAAGACTATAGTAGTCACTAGACTGACTATAGTAGTCCGTCCGGCTGCTCTTGCTTAAATCATTACTCTTCATTCTCTCGTGCTCTAGCAATTGCGCTCCCTAGACCACTACCATTTAGTTAGGTAGGGACAATCAATCCATAGTTACGGGAATAACAGAATGCATGGGGATAAAAAAAATAGAAAAATGCAGATTTTCTATGAAATCCTTTCTTTCCATAGATGTATCTGGTCTGAGACGGTACAGTACTCTACGAGAGGAATGCAATGGGATGGATGGTAGAGGGCTGCCTGCGCCCAAAAGCGATGATTCACTTGTCCCCTTGTCTATAGGGACCTTGTGGCATACAACCGCCACGACTCCTGCGTTATAGCCGCCCCTTTCACTCTTTCTTTTGACTGCCTCGTGGACGGACGAAAGAAGGGAAGTAACAGAAGGGGGCAGTGAAGGCTCGCCAAGTAGACAGCAAGCCCCCACCCCGTCAGTCCTGTGTTGCCGTAGCGTGCCCTACTTCAATAAGGTATTACCTCGCCGATTTTAAAGGGGATGGGATTGGATTCATTCACTTGCATTCCTGCTAGCACTACAAAAAGCTCCGGTCTTAACGCCCCTACGGAAGCTGTGCAACCTTTCCTCGGGTTCGTAGAGTCGGGTTTCCCGTTTACCCACAACGGAGGAGCCGCCCCACCAACCAAAGCAGGTAGGCGGCCACGGTTCATAACGCACTCTTCACACAACAGATCCACTTTGAAGTTGACTTATTCACTCGGCCAATCGTCGGAATGTGTACGAGATACCATAAGGGCCCAATATCTCAATAGCACCCTTGTCTAAAGCTTCGAATGAGACTGAATATCCGAAACGCAGGAACGATCTGACTAGAAAGTCATTCAAAACTTGATCGAAGAACCAGCGTTTATTGAAGAAGCTATAGAGTCGATTACAAAAAGTACTAGTTTGAAAGTCTCGTTGGAATTGATCCGCTACGAGATTTACATTATACGCTAGAGAAGCACCTGAAGTACTAAACAGAATAGGTATTAGTTTTGTAATGGTTGGGGCAGCAAACTCGGATTCGGCAAGAATCTCATTTTTTGGTAGTACGAAGGGGGAATTGGCCCAAAAATTGGATAGGGGTAAAGACGCAGCCGGGTGCCGGCGGCTTATTCAAGTGCCCCCCGAACCGCGCGAAATGGTCGCCTATTACACGGCTCACAAACTCTGCCTGGGGTGGGGCTACCTATTATTCGTAGGCGGTACGTACGACGCACGCAGGGCCTCGGTTTGCTGCGTGGACTGTCTATGCATTTCCTACAGAGTGTAATGGAACCCAGCTCAGCTCCGCCGAGCCAAAAGAAAAGAACAGAACAGCCGGAGGCGAAGAGTAGAGTATAGCCAAGGGGCTTTCGTCGTCCGTAAAGGACCTAACGGAAGACCGTGCTCCGAAGTGTGCACTTCGAGTTTTGTTTTAAGAACACTTGGCCTTACCCCTTCATTTTGAGCCATGTCTAGGTAGAATCGGCAAGATTGAACCGAGGCCCGCCCGGGCACCACCGGGGGACAACCAGACCAACCAGTAGGCTTTCTTTCCGAAGTTTCCTCCCGGGGCCCTTAAATCATTGAATTCATAGGCATAGGGGCGTCCCAGGCAGTGGTTCATTCAATGAGAAAGAAAGACAGGAGGGCAGGATTCGTCGTGTCGGGCTAATTCATTCTGGGAAATAAGGAGGAAGGGAGTCACCTGAGCTATGCGAAGGGAAGGAAGTCGTGGGCTGAGCCGGAGGTCACTTTTCCCGATCCATCCCGAAGGGTTTTTTCCCTCTCTCGCCCCATCATCGTACCCAGTCCTGCTATCGGCTCAGCCCTATCTATTCATCTCTTTTTTTTACATGGAGATTTTTTGGATCTCTCTTGTTCATAGATCTTGAAAGCGGATCAATAGAAATTTCTCAAAGGATCTATCTATAGAAAGATCTAGATCTCTATCATCATCTATCTCTATATCTAGATATGGAAGAACCCTCGAAGCCTGTCCCCGACGACGATGCCCCCTGGGCGAAAGGAAAGGGGCCGCCATTCTCTTTCTTTCCTCAATCGTTCCGATCATTTCTCTCATTCCCTTTTGTTTGTTTTTTCGGGTTGGTTCATTTCCTCCTCCTATCTACGCAATTCTCTGTCTTCGTTCGTGATCAACTTAGGCGAAAGGATATGTATCAATTTTGTGGAGGGGCGGCTGTGAAAGGGCGATTCCCCCTTTTCCATTGAAGTAGGGGAGGGGGTGATTGATCTTTTTTTGAATCAGGCCTTACTGACCAAGTGGTGGTATAAGCTTCATTGTGGATGAAAAGAAGTCCTTGTGAGCGGAGCTACAAAAGGAAGTTCAAGCTCAAGAAATCCTCTCAATAGGGATTGGGCAAGCAAGCTGTTTGTTTATTTGATCTTACCCGGTTGTGAGACGGGACGTGAAGTCAACCAAGTACATGTGTGTTCATAGTGTCCCCGGCACCTTCCTCCTAGCTGAGTATGGATGCTGAAGTTAGCTGGAGTGTGGGGCGAGTGCGTGGTAGATGGAACTCCTATTTACCGCATTTCTTCTTGCACTTCCAACTTGAAGAGGAAGAAGCATCTCTCTTTGCATCGTCAATAGATAGGAAAAAGGATCTTGACCTGAAGCCTTCGACCAAAGAAAGGGAGACTTGGTGAAGTCAGAGGTGGTTTTCCTTCCCTAGATTCATGGAAGGACTTTTTTAAGTTTGAGTGAGGAAGGAAAGTAAGGAAAGCGGGAAAGGTCCGATACAAAGGAAAGGGTTGCGAGGCTTAACGATTTAGAATATAGCTGTTGAGGTGGCACCTGTTCCCCCGGGGCAGGGGTATATGCCCGTAGCTTTCTTCTGTCACTTCTTTCAGATCAATGAAGTGGAAAAGTAATAGAGTAAGGGACCCTTGTTTACAAAGAAAGCTGTCACTCCAAGAACTCGAAGTCAAGCATCTTCGGGAATATCCAGATTAGTCTTCAACTAGAGAAAGGATAGGAATCTCCTTTGCTGAGTTTTCTTCTCTAGCGGATGTAGCGGTAAAAGATTCTATTCTTTCCGCGGTCTAGTTACGTCTTTCCTCTCCCTATCTAAAGAGCTCTATTAACATAGACCCTCTCCTGACTCTCTATCATTTTAAGAAAGCAGCAAATCCTTCTCTCTATTCTACTATCCGATCTCGTCTGTTGAAAATCGATCTGAAATATGGTCATATCTTCGTTATCCCAATAGTAAACCTTCTTACTTCTCTTCCGACACAAGCTTCTTTGCCAAGCCTTCCCCATCAACTGGAAATCCAGTAAGAAAGGCAAGGGGCGCAACGGCAAGGCAATCTCAAATCATAATGGGAGTTTTAGGTTTATTTAGATAGATTCGCCTTTGGGGTTGTTACAGAATCGGTTCTTCAAGAAGGAGCTCTTAGTACGGTGGATGCATCGAATGCAAGCTGTAAGGAAGAATAATTCTCTTAGCAGACAAGAATGAAATTCAATTAGTCCCACACTTCCCGCAGGAATCGAAGAGTACGCAAGCACATTCATTTAATGGGAAAGCTTTCCTTGGCTAGGCCCCTATGAAGAAAGATGCCAATTCCCAAAAGCAGTAACAATAGCAATAGCAGTAGGAGTAGCATCAGGAATTAAGACCGTAAGGCCTCATTCATCAAAGTAGCAGTCCTTAGGGGCTGAAAAAGAGCCCAGATTCCCCGCAACAAGCTTGGAAAGGAAGAAGACACGAAGGGAGGAGTTCCGCTTAGCCTTTGCTCCTCTTTGATAGAAGTAGCTCTTTTGTTTGCCAGAATGGCTTGTTAGCAAGAAAATGCCTTCTTAGGAAGTGAAGAAGAATACGCCTGCTTGAGAATGCCCTCTTGTTGTTCTCGAAAGATGGAGGGGGGCAGGTTTCACTAAGGAAAGGAACTGAACTAATGGACGAGGAGGAAGAGAATATAGAAAAATTGCCGACATTCAAGCATACTATAGATGTTCCAGAACTGCTAAAGGGAAGTTCTAGTAGAAAGGACAACTAAGCGAAAGGCCTTCTTAGAAAGGCGGAGTGACAGGTAATGCCCTATTTCCTAACAGTGAAATCTAAGATCAGACAAGAAAGAAGCGAAAGGCTAGGCAAAGAAGACGAGGGAGAAATCGTAGGTGAAAACGTTGGGTTACCAACTCGGGTGGGTTCTCACACCAAAGTTCCTTTGTTTCGGGCAAGCCCAATTACAAACAAAAGAGAAGGTCGGTCCCGTACTCAAACCAAATCAGAAGGGCGGTACTCACTCGGATGGAAGAATCCCAGGTCGGTCCCATACCCGAACAAAGGCTAGACCAAAGGTCCCGTCCCACGGGTTAGGTGCTTAGCTGAAGGTGGAAGGCGAAGCCAAGGCAAGAGCAAGGGTTGAAAGACAATATAGAAGAATTCAATCTCCCCTATTTGTTCCATTCTCAATGGTTGGTCAAGTTGAGATGAACTACGGGAATCTATATATGGACTTCAAGGTCAATCAACCCATGCAAGGAAACTCGACGGAATTTGTTTTTTTATGGATTCAAGCAAAGAATGAGAAGTATGGCTTGGCTAGGGAAGCAGTAGTAGTGGCAGAGGTCGAGCTTTGAGATGAGAAGAGGGCTGAGTCGTCTAGCTTTTATTCCAAAATCACGTATCACCGATCAGCCTATTCGAGAGGAGCTGCTTGCCTTGCGCACTTCAATAAGGAAGACTCCATCCATCTAACCCATATCCATTGGAACCAGAAGCGAGTGGTAAAGTCACCCTTTGGCTAAAAAAACCGATTTGTATGCGTGGCGCAACACACACCTCTGCAAAAGAAGAGAAAGAACGGAAAGAAGCAGGCCCACAAGACGACAAGTGGATTGAATATCCTTTGCTTTCGTCACCGGTGCTATTGAATCCGCATTTAGAAGAAAGAGCTCCGGGACTGAATTGCTTTGAGTGAGGCTTGCCCATTAATTAGATCACCTGAGTAAGCCAAGAAAGACGAAAGCGATGGATGTATGTGACAAAGAGAACTTATGAACATGAAAGCCAGCCTGTTCCCTAAATATTTTAGGAAGCGAAGAAGACAGAAAAAAGTTCGGTAATCTTCTCCCTTTGGTAGGCATTTACCCAAGGCACTGATATTATGAGTCTCACGATTATACGTGAAATAGGGAGTTCAAGGTCTTATTCGTCTTTCTTGGCCTATGTGAATATGAGCCAATTCCGGAAAGTGAATAATTCACTATTGAAAGTGCAAGTCGACGTTCCTGATATGAAAGTGAAAGTGGAGTGAAATCTGGATATGAAGGTTCAAGTCCAGTTCCAATCTGGATATAAAAGTACTGTTCAATCGTCGAAAGTGATCTCTCTTTTGTTGTTCTCTTTTAGTCCGCTTTTCTTTTTTCTTTCTTTGGAGTCGGGTTCTTAAGACAGGACTGGAAATCGGGTTTTCTGAATATCTCTCTTCCGGAGAAGTAAGTTTGTTCGAGATCGAAAGAGTGCCCTCGAGAGACTAGACTGATAGTAACAGTAGTGCGCCTTCAGTTGAGGAGAACTGTTCACAAGCAGTGGTTATGAGCTCTTTCTTGTGGAGGTTCAGAATAGGTAATTCCTTCACTTCAGTTGCACTAGTGGATTGAATAACCTTTTCTTTAGTTCTAACAAAGTGCATGTGTTGTTGGTTAATAAAAAGTTAAAAACACGAGTTTCGATAGGCTGGAGGAAAGATACTATAAGTAGGACAAAGCAAGACGTGAAAACCTTCTTCGTATCCAAAAGCCCCTTTTAGTCTGTCTGGCCTTAGTATTTATGATACATAATCGCATCTTCTCCCCCTTTCTCGTATCTCCACGGAAGTAAGTACTGGAATGATCGGAACTAGTATTTAGATATATGTGACCCTCTAGCGGTTTGACTCCGTTGATGGTATACGGAACTTCCTTCCTGCGAAAGGTCGAGTTCGTAAATCAAGCTTGTAGAAAAAGCGAGTGCCGGTATTTGATGGTGATGGTGAGGATGACTAACCTCGCTCTTGCAACCATGAATATTTTCTAGATACTACGGGCATATACCTTCTTCCGAAGGGTCCCCGTCCTATCTTTTTCGCCTTCCGCTCTGGAATCGACTATTGGTGGGTTGTAACGTGAACCTATGGATCTCAATGAACAGCTTCGATACCACAAAAGGATGGGCAAGAAAGACAGCTGGTGTTGAGCCAAAGCCCTAGTTCATACACAATCATAATGTTGGTCAACCATCCGAACCGGGATTCCTGTTATTCATACGAAGGAACAAGAAAAGAAGAAGTATGGGATAAATAATGCAAAGAATGTAGTGAAAATCAACGATAGTATCTCTGCGATCGCTCCTTAGCTTGCTTCTCCTATCTGCTTGGTTCCTTTGCCTAAAGTGACTCCTTTCTGCACATATTCTAAGTTGGCGATTGAAGCCGAATAAAACCTTAAGCCAAGCAAAAAGCCAAATAGGGGGCGCATCCGTTTTCTTGCTTTGTTGCGAATCGCTCCTTGATTTTTACTTAGAATATATTTGAGTTATGTTCTTTCTAACTATACAATTGGAACTCCTATTGAAATAGCTTTTTATGGTGAAATAGCAATTCAAGTAGGATTGGTAAAAATTCATAAATAGCGTAATACCTTTTTCCTTCCTGAACCTTTTAGTTTTAGTAAGTTCATGAAATATTTCATACTATTGATTGATAGTTTTTTAAATGGATTTACCAGGACCAATACATGAGATTCGTGTGCTATTTTTGGGATCCCTTCTTCTCTTTCCCAAGGCAGCTCGCAAACCAGACTATAAACTAGAATGAGTAGGGAATGGATCCAGCCGAGCCAATTGCAGTTCCGTTCTATGTCGTGCCAGCCGAGGGAATAGGGTAGGTTACATTTTTTGAGTAAAGACTGTTTGCCAAACCAGGTTACAAGGTGTTGAGAGCGAGCACGCATGAAGTAAACCCAAGTGAAACGAGAGAAATCATCAATCCAAATTATGTTCTATCTATTCCATTGCCACCTTTAGAAATCTAAGGTGCAGGTCCCCTCAGAGTGTACTAAGTAAAAAGGTGACATAGACCTTTCGTTACTAGAACGAAAACACAAGCTTCACAAGGAGACAAACTTAGATTAGGAACATGACCTAAAACACCACTCTGAACAAGACTAGTAAGACGTGAACCACATAGGTGGCCCAAGCGTCGATGCCAAGTCTCAAAACTACTAGTGGAGGAAGAGACACTAGTAAGAGCAGTAGCAGAGTGAGCAGGCACATGTAGATAATCCATCAGAAAAACCCCATTACGGCGATGGCCAAGACCAATCAGACGGATCCTGCACAGTGCAAGAAGAGGCATCAAAAGAAATAAGGCAACCATGATCAGTAAGCTGACTAACAGATAGTAAGTTAACTGAGAGTTTAGGAATATGGAAGGATAGAAGGAACAGTAAAGTGGGTTGTAAGTAAGATCTACACTTCTAGCTAGCTTAATTGGTTTTTGTGTGTTCGGCTGAACTCGTCAGTGTAGGATGTGGTGCTCCAAGAGTGACGGAGTGGGAGTCACATTCGCTGGTCTCGACTAAAGGTTCGACGGGTTTACATCCTGATCTGCTATGCTCGTTATGCGGACGACTTCCTTGTAGCTATCAAGAGCCCCATCGCCACTACTTTCACGGTTTGCCGGCGAGCATTGGAAATGTTGAGTCCATTTGGTTATGACATTCTGGCCTTGGTTGGTAAAACATCTCAGGGGATCCGGACCCTCATTAAAGCAAAACCTGAAAATCAAGTCTGGCCTGGGCCGACAAAAGCTCGAGTGATTGCATTGCCATCACCAACTAAAAAACAGATAATAGAACTTTTTCTTCTTACTAACTTTGTCAAAGAGGCTAGGCTAAACAATAAATGACCAACGAAACTTCGAGTGAGTAGGATAAGGAGTAGTAGGAAGGGCTTTTATTGAAGTAGAGGTTTCATAGAGTGATGGCGAGAGATAGAATGAGACAAAGCCTAAAGGGGAGAGCACTTAGACATTTCACTTTGAGTACGGGCAAATCCTATGTTGCACCCCATCAAATCGAGGAGTAGCCCTTCCTTCTCGCCAGCGAGGTAGTTACTACGAAGCAAGCATACGAGTCTGCATCGGGTGAATGCCATAAGCGGATTTATGCTTTTTGGTATGGAAAAACAGTTTGAAAGGGTCGGCATAGCCTATCTTTGACCTGCTACCTCATATGAGATTGAATCGGTCGGATCTGAAAGAGTTGGAGCAGAAGCCCTAGCTTTGGGAAAGACCGGATCATAACATGAATTTCAGGGCATACTTAGTAGATGCAGATCTAGGTACTCTTTCTTCCCCAGATGGGGAATGGGCCAAGCCGATCCGTTGTTGGCTCTGAAAGTGCATTTGCTAGTTCGAAAGAAGCTGAATCCGGGTGCAAATGGGATTCAAAATGATTCTTATGTTTCGTAGCATGCTGCGCAGACTCACTTGGTAAATAGCCTTCCCTAAAAGAGGCAAGGTGCTCACACATTAAAATACCTTCTGAAGGATATCCTATTTGACTTTTATGCCATACTTGGGCAAAGCCATCGAGACTATATCCATCACCAGGAAGAAGAGAAGCGAAGCCAGAATTGATTTAGGATAAGCCAGAGATATCTAGTACAGTAACAGTGGTCGAATTGCTGCATAGCCCCCCCCCCCTAATACGAATTTGGCAAATCCTCGTTCTAAAGTTAGCGCACCATTGAGGTAAGTAAATATTAGTAGGCACACAGGCAGCCCGTTGCAAGGAAGGAAAGAGCAAGAGCTAGGGCTAAGTGCTCGAGTTACGGTTGTTGACTCAGAATTGTAAGCCGAAGAAGCATTCCTGTGACCTGGCCTCCTTCATGGTTTCTTTCTCAATACCAGAGCAAAATCATTAGGCATCAAAATTCAAAGAAGGTTTGCCTTCAACCTTAACCATTGACGGAAGATTCATACCTATGAATATTCCCCTCCTCATTTGCTGAAAGCACTTCCTATAGCGAACCAGGCAAGGAACATATCGAGTAGGCTAGTACCAATTCCTCCACATCAACAGCAAAATAGGCATATGAATCTTAAGTAGGAAATTCCTTCATCTCAGATGAGGTAGGTAATCTACCATAATTTATTTCCATTTCCAGGTAAGATGAGCGGAGACGAGTTTATCAGCACCGATACCCCCACGCATCGCGGCCGGTTCCCTCGGGGGTAGAAACTTAGCTTGGAGAAATATCCCGTTGATCTTCGGGCTGGCCCTTGCCTATTGAAAGTATGGTGTCTCATAAATGCTTTGTTAATTCCTCTTATTCGTAGGATCGGTCCAAAAGGAACATTTGCACCAAATCAACTGAAGCAGATGCAGGATCCGAAGTATTCGCCTCCGGTCCGGCTCAGACGAACCGAGGGATCATCTCCTGCCTATCCCTAGTCACAGCGAAAGACTTCTACTTGATAGCTATACCTCTGCCCATAAAAAGTACTTATTTATCTCAAAATACCAACCGCCCACTATCGGATGGACTTCTTGCTCAGTTTCGTGGTCAGAAGATCAACATTCTGAGTAGAATTCTTTTGTCTTGAATATATGCCCTTCTTGGTTCATTCATTCCTGAGTTCTCGCTTCGCCCCTTCTCCCGCTTGGCGGGCTTGGAATGATATGTTCGTGATTCCCATTATCAAGAATAGGGTGAATTCTAAATGTAGGTGCAGATAAGAACTAGAAAGCACCATTGCATAGGGAAGTTCTTTTAGTAGTAAAAACTAGTCTACGGGTACCTAGTCTTAAGAGTGGGCGGGGCATGCCCTATGCTATCTTATCCAAAAGTGGTCGATCCTCCAGCTCTAGATCCTTAAAAAAGTGGATTTGCATATTGGTACCATTGCTTCATAGAAAGGGCATTTTTCTTCCTTCTAAGGTTATGCCTCACTATCAAAAGATTCAGTCAACGCCCAGAGATGTTCCATTCTAGACGGTGCGAGCGGCAAAGCGCCATTGTCAGCCACTTCCACTCCCTAAGGAGCCTGATCCGCTTCGGGTCCCTAACAATGTAGGTGCTTAGACTGCTCTTCATGCTCTTCTTCCATCCTCAATTGCTCTACTCCGCGGCTTTGGGAAGATGCGAACCGTATCAACTAATGAGCGGACCAGGAGCGGCTGGCTATCTTTACGGTAATGCCCTGATACAAGTCGGAAAAACAAGCCGATCACATTCCTAAAGGGGAAGGGCGAAGCTTTAGTTCCCCTTACCTTTTAAGGTATGGAAGGTGCCAAACTAGCTATTTATTTCTGCTTCAAAGGAAGGCAAACCAACCATGGTGGCTTTGCCAGCAAGCAAGGCTGCGAAGAGGGCTGTCGAGTGCGTCGGATATGGGGAATTGCATAGATAAATAGAGTTCCCGTCCGTAGTGACCTGGACATGAGATTAGGGCGAGACGAGCGCAGTCAAAAGTAAAGAAAACGCGCCTTAAAACAAAGATTCTATTACGTATCCGAAAGCGTTCAACCTTGAATTGCACACAGAAGGATCCTTTGCCCTCATTTAGTACAGCTACCCATAAACCTTTGACGCTTCGTCTCTGTCAATCGCGACTGATTAAATAGATCGGTCGAACAAACTTAAACTTCATTTGAAATAGCGGCGTAGTTAAAAAAACAAAGGTACGAGAAGAGAATTCCAGTTCGGCTTCTCAATAAGGCTTTGAAAGATAGAGGTATGTTCGATTCACAAGAGTTTTGTCCTCGTCTCGGAAATGAGGTTCTTGTCAAGTCAAGGCGAAAAAGTAGGTTTTATTATTTAAGCTTATGACTCTTTCCATTTTTTTTGAAATGCCCTAGTCAGATCAACAATAAATCGATTTTACATTTGCGCAGTTTGAGCATACTAACATAATAAAAACTAGAACAACTATAATCAATCATGATCCTATATTAGCAAGAGCAATGAACATGGAGTCATTGGTTACAGATAAACCATGGTGTTTAACGTAACTAAATTAGCACTTTTTTTAACATACATTTTAATAACCGAGGCCACCTGGCCTAAAGGAGTGATAAAATGTTCCGAGGAGGGAACATGAGAATCTCTTTTTTTTAATAATAAAAGGGAGTGGTCTTCTATCTTCTCGGCTTCTTCTTGACTGGCTGAGAGTGGATAGAAAGTCGGGAATCTTTCCCCTTTTTATCCCTATAGGTTTTCGTTGATCCAAGCTTCCTCTGTTCGTACGAAAGGAAAGGATCAATGTGGAGTGCGCGGCTATTTGCTTATATCTTCATTTGGCCAAGTCCGTTCATTCCTCACCCTTCGTGATAAAGTTCTTGCTTGATGTCCTTCCTCCCACTCCCAATTGATTCATAGATTCCGGATTTTTAGCTCGTATCAACTGGAAGACTCAGACTCCTGTTCTATCCCCCGTCACCACTCTCTTTCCACTGATGACTTCCCCGCGCTAAAAATCATCCTGCTTTGTAGAACCCTTCAGAAGGGATAGGACAGCCGCAACAAAGAGGGCCTTTCTCGCTGGGCGGCTAGCGCATCAGATTCGAAAGTGCTTTGCAAAATCTGTTGCTTAAATATATAGATAAGTTTTCTAAATGAGATTGAGTTCCATCGGTACTGGTGGTACTGGACAAGCTCTAAGGGAATAATCTCCAGTTTATACCCTTTAGAAAAAGAGGTACCCCTCCTTCACAACATAAAAAACCGGCAAGGAATCGCTATCGCTACTCCCTCTATCCAAACCATACCTGTTGTTAATTGCTGTGTATCAAACCGAGCCGGTACCTTACGTGGAGGCAGCTTTCGAAAAAGCCTCCAGGGGGGGTCCCGGCCCATACCTACCAAGTTTCACTGACCGCCCTAGCGAACTAAGTCCTTCCGTAGTAGGCCTAGTTTCACCTTCAAGAGAGTAACTAGCAAGATCCACCAAAAAGACGGAACTACGGGTGAGAGAAGGAACTATGATAAAGCTTTAGTGGAGGTGCGCCTTCTTCCCTTCCGGCGAACAGAAAAGAGAGATACGAAGGAGTAATGACGAAAGGTTGATTGTTCGTATGTTCAGTGATGGCGAGCCTTCAACCAATAAAAATTACCAGAAAGAAGATGCGTAGGCCTTCAATCATGGTGCAATGAATATCGTAGATAGAGTGATTTCGATCTCATATAGCTAGCTTTCCTTTCAAAGTGAAACGATTTTCCAGATATTGGAATTGGATTTTCTTTCACCACTACTATCGTAACGCACAGAAAACACTGACGTTTCCGCTCGCTTTCAACCACTGCCACTTTACCTGAGCACTGTGACGCAGTCGGTCAAGTATTGAGTTTCTGCTAGTATATCAAGGACTTATGAGAACTGAAAAGAAAAAAACTAGGCAAAGGAATTCTCATAGTTCATTGAATTAAGGGAGGACCATTCGTGGGGGGTTCGTGGAAGAGTTGGGTTCGATTCCCTTTATACGCGATGTGGCGAAAAAGACTGATTCAACGAAATATGCCAGCATTAATATTTAAAACGTGTCGTCTACTTCCAGGAAATGTTCGGAACAGAGAACTTTCTCTAATCCAACGCCGTATTCTCCGAAGATTGAGGAACAAGAGGAGATCCATTAAAAGAAATCTCTCTCAGAGAGAAAATCTAAACAGTAACATCAAATCACAAACTACACGAAAGTTGTCTCTTTATTATGGGGATTTACCCATAAGGGAGATGCACAGAGGAAGAGAACTAACTTCAAATATGTACTCCAGTTTATCCGAAGTATCACGCCTGGCTACCAAGGTGTGGGTTTGTTATATGCTTTCAGCGCCAATGTGCTTCATATTGCATTTCCTTTTGATTTGTTGTTTGTTTGTTTTTTTCGGCGGGAATGCCCAGGCGGCAGGCGAGCATATGCAGCCTATAAACCCTGCCGAAGCTTCCGTCCCTGCCCCCGAAAGCACCGGCTCGATGAATGCCTTACTAGATTGTATCTATCTCGAGAGTGGAGATTCTCTCTATCTCGAGAGTGGAGATTCCTCTGAACCCTCAGTAAATCAGCCGGCGCCTGATTTTCTTGCTGTCGAGCAGGAACAGGAGGCACAACGAGCTAGGCTGGACGAAATCCGTCAACTGCTTTTAGAGCAGTATCGGATTGTCGAATGGAAAAAGAGGGTTTGGATGAAGAACTCCCAGTATCCAGATCTGTCTGATGGAGTCGTGGAGGGAGTCGTTAGGGACTTAGAACTTTATGGTTACTCCAGTGAGGCGTTAACGGAGTTCATTAGAGATTTTAGGGAGGACCCTAAACAGTTTCATCCCTTCTTCTCCTTTTTATATCAAAAGCCAAAATAGGCTCTCCCTGGACTCTACGCAGGACTTCTTTCTAAGCCTCACATAATTTGAATTTCTCTGACATTCCATGTTTCCGAAACGGATCCTATCGAATATTTCACTTTTTCTATGATCATCTCTATTTTAGGTATTCGGGGAATCCTCCTTAATAGACGAAATATTCTTATTATGTCAATGCCAATTGAATCAATGTTATTAGCTGTCAATTTGAACTTTTTGGTATTTTCCGTTTCTTTGGATGATATGATGGGTCAATCATTTGCTTCATTAGTTCCAACAGTGGCAGCTGCGGAATCTGCTATTGGATTAGCCATTTTCGTTATTACTTTTCGAGTCCGAGGGACTATTGCTGTCGAATCTATAAATTGCATTCAAGGTTAAACATAACTACAGGAGAGTTACCAAATACAAAGTCAAGTTCTGTTCTCCTTTCGTTCTCTTCTTTCTTTTCTTTTTGCCTGAGTAAGATATCAAATAGCTTCGATTTGCATTATCCGTTGGAATGTATCAAAATCAATAAGATGAAAGATGTACAATCCAATTTCTTGATTCAATAGAAGCCCAAAGAGGTGCATATGGTAGGATTTATGATTGGGCAAATCAAGTTGGTATCGACCTACTTATCTTACCAAGGCCCAGCCATTTGGCCATCTCATCTAGTGAAGCACTAGTTCCGCTTAAGCTTGAGTTGTTCTTACGATTGGCATATCTCAAGCTTTTCTCTGATTTGAATCTTTCATTGATTTTCTTCTCTGGCTACTTCTTCTTGGTTCTCGGGCTACTTCTTCTTGGCATATTCCATTCCTTAACAAGGCGCTTGCGGCTGTTTTTGTCCAAACCAGCAGAGCACAAATTGTAGCGGGCGCACTCGGCTTTGCAAGGAAAGACCTACCCATTCAATACCAGGGAGCGCCGCTATTCTCAGGGTCTATAAAAAAGGCCTATTTTCCGTTTTGAATTGAGAAGGTGAGAAGAAGCGAGTTGGAATGGAACTATCAAAAGGAGGAAAAAGAACCCTCATTCAAGCCGTTCGGCAATCCCTGCCTCTCTATGTTCTGTCAGTATAAGCCCCCCCCAATTTAAGTTCTAAACAGATGGGAAAACATGTATGTTAAACTTCTTAGGGGGCCAAACATAAGAGGGATAACAACATCATTGGATAGGCAGGACCAACCTACACCGGTTTAAGAAGGAGGTGTGGGACTGAAAGATTAGAGGAAATAATGCAGTCTTTTAAGCTCTGGATGATTCCAAACTAAGGATTCTCTATGGGTCAATTACATGCGCCGCAGGTACATGAAATCGGATCAACTCGGTCGACTAAGCTTTATGGTCTGCTTGGGAAGATAAGCGAAGAAAGCTCTAAGGTTTCCCTTCCTGCATTCAGAGCTTATCAATTCGTCCCACGCATAATAGTAAAAAAAGGGCAGAGAAGAGGATTGAGGGACAGAAGGAGCTGGAGGCCAACAAGGAATAGAAGAAGTATGGGATAAATGG
>LR738713.1:565165924-565248318 GCA_902687465.1 Secale cereale | reverse complement strand
GGTATCGACACGCGGCTTAATCCCGATCACATCCTGAGGCAATAATAGAGCGAATAATTCAAAGAGTACTCCACCACGAGCAGCGAAAGCACGCTCAGCCAATCCTCACTCGACGGCTCCGTCCTTGCTTAGGAAAAAGAAAGCCGAACCACTCGTAGATGGATTTTTTTATTTGTTAGAGGAAGGAGATGCGGTGTAATATGTGTATGTAATAGGACTAGAAGGAGGCATGTATGGTATAAGTAAGGAATAGGCTTTCACAGAAAGGCATGGACTTAGAGGGATAGTATTTAACAAAGAAGCACGTACCGGTATAGGCATCTGGTTAGGTCAACAAGTTGTTGGTTGGTATTGAACTCAAAAAAGTAGTATAGTTACTGATTCTATTGACTGAAGGATTGCTATTGCTGACATCTTCTGTGATGGAAGCCGAGGGAAAGGCCACCAAGAGATTCGGGTGGGTCGGCCTTCTATATTACCTAGTCGCCCGTTACGATATTCCTTTACGAGAATAGCCTACTTTCGCTTCTAAAGTGCCTTTTTTTCAACAACTCAATAGAACTTTTTTCTTTTTTCATATTATGTTATTTGCACTTTGGATTTTCCTCTCTCGCTCCTGGACTCTTGTTTAGCTTGTTAGAGGGAATGATCCGCCCGGGGATCCGGGTTTTTTCCTTCCTACGATGAAGGTGCCTTAAACCGAATGAATATCTCAAGCACTCGAGTAAGCTGTGGACGCACATTGAGGACGAAGGGAACGCGCTTCTTTCCTTCTGTCATTGGACTGATCATTTCTTTTGGCTTTCTAGGCCATAGATTAGTGAACTTTCTCTTCTAATGAAATAGATCTTTCAAGTTTTCGTATGAGTCTACTAGTCATAGGTTTCTATTTTGTTTGTTCTACCGGAGATAGGTATGGAAGCCACTATGAGTATATATCCAGGTATGCTTCTAACTTCACCTCACGCCATAAACGGAATCCCTATCATGAGCGCAACTGTATTTACAAGTTCAGTAGCCTGAGTGAGCTTTCTCCTCAATATGGATGTGGTGATTGTTCATAAACTCCTTGAAAATCAGACAGACTTATTATCAGTGCTCCAAGCTCCATGTGTTCTAGGGCTAAGACTACGTTGGTGTAGGCTCCCCTTATCCTTCCTCTGGCATTCGCCGATCGATTTCTAAATGAGTGGAATTTCGATTCTCTAACTGCTCAAATAGCAATGGTTTCCTATTCCGCATTGACCCTAGGATTGGCGGCTTGGCTTAAAGAATATGGGATTCTCTTTCCGGTGGAAAATTGCATCTGAAAATGAGACTGAGACCTACTTTTCGAATTGTCAGAGGCTATGAGATCCACTTTCTTTTGGAAAGGAGAAGGGAGAAGCAGCATTTCAACTGTGTGAGGATGGACTCTAGACCCACTCGTTCTGATTCTGTGATTGCAATTTCTCAAAATGGATCATAAAGTTGATCCTGTTTACTAACTCACTCTCGAAGTAGAAGTACCGGACCAGGTAACCAGAAGATAAGGCCACTCGGCAAGACTGGACTAGTTTAACACGGCTATCTAGTGGAACACTATATATATAGGACTTGTAGAGCTTGAAAAAGCTTGTTTTGGTCTTTTTTTCTCTTTTCTGGGCACTGAACTTCATAGACAGACTTACCAACTGATGAGCCAAAGTAGCAAATTTCTTCTTCCTGGGAGGGGCGGACTCTACGTTGGTAGATCGAACTTTCATTTCTTCCTTCCATTTCATCTGTTCAAGTAGTCTCCTTTTCAAGTAGATACGCTTTGATACCAGACTTGTGTGCATTCTATGCTTACCCAGCGAGCGAATGAGCGAGCCAATTCCTCTGTTCTGGTAGAGCCAATTCCTTTGAAGAATTGTTTACTTTCTTGTCTTTCCTCCAGTGAACAGAGTGGAAGACCAGGTATCTTCGTAGTTGGCTCTGGAATGATTGCTTGCAGGATTTCATATTTTCCAGTGATCAGCTTAGTTGGAAGAGATAGATAGGAGAAGCGAATGCCAGATGCGCGGTGTGCCAATCAATCCAATTTCGTGAGATCGAGTCAAGATAAGAAGGAAAAATTCTTTGGAGTACAGTCGCCTGGAAGAAAGAATAGGAATTGATCTAGCTATAGTATAGATAGAGTGTCAGATGAAATGCTTGACAAGGAAAGGAAACAGAACTTCCACATCCTCTGTTCACACTACCTGGATTGGAATTGGTTCTATCGAGATATACTGACTTGAAACAGGAATTTCTTGGTAACTGCTGCTTCTTTGAAGCAAGTGCTTTCGGGTTGGCTCTTCTGATATGTGTATTTGCTACCCATACGGAACAATTCATTGATGAAAGATGGATGGCTATTCTCCACATTTGCCAGCACAGTGCACTTTTTCTTCTATTTCGTGATTCCTTTCTTTCTGTCGCCATTTGAAAATGGATTTCTCCTCCTGGTTTTAGTCACACACGTCTTTTCCACCTAGGAAGGATGCCCCTACGATCATTCCATGCTCTGCCTTCGCCCGAGCGGTCCCCAGGGAAGGAAGCCAATAATGGGAGTGTCAGGGCGGAACTTCATTAATGAAAGGATTTGCACTGCCCCACCGTGCCGCAGGGACGAACTTCAATAGCCCATCATAGCACTCTCAGTCAGGGGGTTAGGGAACTCTTGAAGATATCGATAGAATAACATTTCTTTTTCATAAGTTTCAGTGGACGCAGAGCCAACAAGTGCAGTTTTTCAGCGTAAGGTCAGGTTACAGAAAGGCCTATTTTGATAAGCAAGGCATTGCAAACAAATAGGTAGAGCAGAGCGCTAACCTAAGGAGCGAGCTTGTTGTAGTTGGTCTAAAGGGGGAAATAAAGGACTGTCCCGCTACTACTTCCTTGATTCCCAGGAAAGAAGGAAGACCGAGGGTAACTAACTCTTCCTTCTGAAAAATCTATATCCCAGCTCGTTTTCATCGAGCCTTCCCCCCGTTTGGAGTATAGCCAAGTGGTAAGGCATCGGTTTTTGGTACCGGCATGCAAAGGTTCGAATCCTTTTACTCCAGAGTATACTTATTCTAGAAAATAGAAAAAGAAAAAGAAAGTCTCATCCCTAATAAATAAATGAAAGTAGATTTATATTATTTTTGTATTTCTAGGGGAAATGTTGAGGCAAACTTATGATGCTGACAAGCTGGTTAGGTGCCGAGTTGGATTAGACATCGCAGGTTTCAGTTTAAGAATTGGGAAGAGGTTAAGAACCTAGTGGAATCCACTGCGAGGGGTAGTGCTGAAGTGAAGAAAAGCCCCAATTTTGGAGAGGATTGCATAATTGGAGAGTAGAATTGGAGCAAAGCCGTGATCTGGTAGGCGACTGGTACAAGTGCTAGACTGGAGCTAGACAAGAAGCGTTGAGCAGGAACTTGAGCAATTCAAGAAACCTTAGAAGAAACTGGATATGTGGCAACAAGAAGGGCTTAGCCAGAATCTTGAAACAGGTATGATACCGGCACATATCAGTCTGATGTGATGTACCTGAATTCATTCATGTTCTGTGGAGTCTTTCTTTTAATATTCTTATTTTTTCTCAGTTTAATTAGGAAGCAAATGCGGTTTCAAGATGAACTTAACCTCGAAAAGGAATTCAATTAGCTGTGCAGTTAGCCCTTTTATCTTTAATAATTGGTTGAAATGGATATTGCCTGTCACTTGAAAATAAGGTTGTTTCATTTAGAATTCAGCAAGTTTCTTAGAAAATTGTTGTTAAACAGGTTGACGTTCCACTGGGAATGGAATAACAAAGGCTTTTGGCAGTTTGTGGATCGAGATGTGATTCGCTTTTTGAGTAATAGTTTCTTTCATTTGGTGTGCTCTTCCTGGAACCGGTAATAGGAAAAATTTGGTGCATTCTACTTTGCTGTTATGGTATTTACAATCCTTGAATTGTTTGAACCTGACTCTCATTATCTGTCTTCATGGTCTGGAGGGTATTTTGGATATCGTGGAGGTAACTGACGATGAATTCGTCTCTTGCCTCACCGATCTGAACACGGAGTTTTCGAAGCTACAAGAGTGCTTGGTTAAACGGTGCCATTAAGTTTCAACTGTCTTTAAACTTACTACTTCAAGTGCAATTATCAACTCCTTGCTAAATTGTTGGCTTTCTCATCTACAAAAGGCAACTCTGGTATTCAAGGAAACAGATAATTAGGCTCCACTCACTACGTCAACTAAAGCAACTGCATCTGGAGCACTTACCAGGGAAAATAGAATAAATAATGACGTAGTACGGGGGGATTTTTTTCTCACTATTGCCTTCCTGTGTCCAGTTCCAATTTCGTAGTAGGAGACAGACTCAAAGTCAATAGATTCCTGTCCTTTTCTATAGAAATAGGCTTGGTCAAGTGCTTAAAAAAGAGGTGACCCGAATGATTTCAATGAATTGCTATTTGGTCAGATTGGAACAATTGGATTCGAAAGGAAAGAAAGACTGTGAACGAAGAGGGCCGCCCATGATCGATTGGATTCGGCAAATAAAGTAGAGGGCCCGCCCGTGTCACCACCAGTCCACCGAACCAGCTGTAGATCGCTAACTCTCTTGTCGACGCTCGGAACTTATGTACGAGTTAAGAATGAATTGTTCCCGAGTAGAGAGGACGGGATAAGGATTCAGTAAGAAGGAGAGTCTACTTATGGAAATGCCATCCTCTCTTTCCTCAGTAACGGAGTGACTAGCTACCCCGACTTTTTATTCCAGTTCCATTCTTACTGGTGCAGGAGTCCAAAGTGCATCTTCCAACTCCCTAACTACGTCTTCCATGAAGTTCGGGAGACCCCTCACGTGCCGCTGCCCGTGAGACTCGCCTTTGTACACTTTGCGCACCGCTTCGACTAGACCCCGCTACTACCTCGTATCCAAATACCTGCGATCTAGCTCATTCTTTTTTAAGCCCTGCAAGCCTAATAGAACCTTGTTTCCTGGGCCAAGTCAGCCTATAAGTAAGCAGGGCTGAAGACAATTTGTTTGTTAGTTTTTCAATCTTCTTCCTTCTATGCTTAGAGTAAGTGGAAATGACCTCCTTGATCAGCAAGTAAGCGAGCGGTAGTTCAGTCTCCGACAAGTGAGGCCGAATAGCCCCTGGTGTCCTTTTCCTTCTAAACTAGCTGCTCTCGCTTGTCTCTTCTAGTGAGCAAGCAAACTGGTCGGGGAACAGGGTCGGATCAAAGTAAGGAATGGGAATAGCACTCACTCGTTGAAGGTAAGCCAGAAACAGGGGTTGTCCTCTCCCTTACTTAAGTCCTAGTCCATCTTTTCGTGCCCCAAAGGGGAAGTCAAGCAATAATGAGGGAACTTGACCCCCACCTGACGAAAGAGTTTGGTAGCTCGAAGGAAGCAGAAGCAAAACCTGCTTTCTTTCTGTCCCAACCTCCAAGGGTTCCTCCCTGTATGACATAGTCCATTGGATTGGGGCAATGGTACGCACCTATGTTTGGTGTCCCCTCTCTCACTTCCTCGTCAGATCCTGGTCCCAAAGGGCAATACATTGAGTCAGAAAGACGGGGGGCTTTCGTAAATTCCATTCTGTAGCCGAACTAGCCCCTAGATCAGCTCTCATAGTGGGAGAATCAGAGTCAAGTTAGGCGCAAAAGAGGGGGTTGACATCATTCGTCGTGATTGGATCAATCAGACTCCCCCACAGGAAATGCCAAGGGGCGCCCTTTCTCATTATCATCTACCGCCCATTTCTTCATCATCTGCTGCTGCCTTAAGTGCGTAAAGTAGGCTCAGCTTCTTAGGTTTCTAAATATCTTGTAGTAGCCGAAGGTAGTCCAGTCCGCTTGTTAGATTGAATTGAATCTTATATAACCTACGTAGCTAAAGAGAAAATCATAATAGTCTAAGTGGACCTCTCAAAGGTATAAATAAGTAGACATTAGTCTTACTGGTTCGGTCTTTTTCTTTTTTTGTTATGATGCCCACATTTCATACTTCTCAATTCTTATTTATTCAAGGGTTCGTATGTACTGAGTGACTCTAGGTCTATTCAGATGCAGCTTCAAGAGAGCTTTATTCGGCCTTTGTATGACCGTCTTCCCTTCCTGTCTATCTCCTTCGGTCAGGTAGTTCTGCTTCCGATGCTGGAGGAGCAGGGTGGGATAGAAGGGTAGTTTCTGAGTTCGAGATGTCTGAGCTTGGAGGTTCCGCTTCTCTAATGTGATAATAAAGCAACAAGCAACGCCGCTCCCGTGCGCTCATCCCTTGCTTGTTCTTGAGCGCTAGTCATTCATCCCTAGCTGGGTTCTTGGGATATCTTGATTCTCTTTATGATGATGTAAGGGTCGGCAACAATGAATAAGGAATCGATCGGAAGTTCGCGCCAATCGATCTTCTGTAGGAGTAGGAGGTAGCGCGAATCCCCTCTTTCTTCGTTTAGAAGAGTGCTGGACCTCCACAACGTCAAACCATAGAACACAGCTCCTTTCGGTCGAACCCTAGGAAAGACGACTTTATCTTTTTCGTAGATAGTCTGAGTTCGAGCTACTGTAGTCTCCCCCGTTGACCTTCTTTTTTAGATAGAATCCTCAATGAGTGGAAAGGACTCCCAGACTTGCTCCACAGTACTATACCATACAGAGCCGCGCCCTTGTGATATGATAAGAAGAAAAGGGGCCAGGCTGCCCTCTTTTCTTTTCCGCACCAAGCCTTCTTGTAAAATCGGGTGTATAGCTCAGTTGGTAGAGCATTGGGCTTTTAACCTAATGGTCGCAGGTTCAAGTCCTGCTATACCCAAAACAAAAAAAAACCACTCTTGTATTCGTAAGGATGCATAGTAGCCTTCAAAGAGCACTCTTTGGCCTTGAGAAAAGCCCCTTTCTCATCAACATCTCGACTTCGCTCGTTGTTTGAGGTAAGTATAAAGGAGTTCAGACTGGCTCGGTCATTGATAGGCCGGCCTTCTCCTTATTCATTGGATAGGGCGCGGGGGAAAGTCAAGTCAAGCACTAGTTAGTTGGGGTGGGACGCACCAAAGCAGCGTTCGTTGCACTAGCGCCTTATCTTTTGAAGCTAAACAGAGGCTCGAAAGACGGAGTACGTCCGAAGTCGTTGGCTGCCTTTTTGTAGTGCGCAAGTCAGAGTGAACTTCTTCTTCTGTTCTGCGAATCTACTAACGAGAACTGCCGTACAGTCCTATCTTTTTTTAAGAAAGATCGTAGATGAACGTTTCGTTTCGTTACCTAAGTAGTTGAGCAATTCATTCCAAGGTAAACAAAGAGGTATTTCCTTTTCTCGTTCAATCCTTCTCTCCTTCCATCCCAGTAGGCCTATTCATGCTTTTTTGCTATCCATCTTGATCAAATAGAAGAAGGGGAAATTCTGACTAGGCAAAACACCTCAAAAAGTTAAAAAAAGATAAAATAACTTTCTTATTGTGAAGTAGTAAACCATAGTTCTCATCCTAGGAAACCATATCGATCATCGGTTGAGAGCTCCCAACTACGAAGCTCTTTTCTAGAGCGAGTCAACAATTCATGGATCCATGGTTTGGATGAAGCTATGTACCCGGGTAGAGATGATTTGTCTGAAAGATGTTCCGCTCATCCAAAAATCTGAAACTTCATCTACATAAACTCATAAATAGCCCTTTCCTTTCTTTTCTTGACTTTAAAAGGTAATCAATCCTTTCTTTTCATCTTTTATCAAGTCTTCCTCTTCCTGATTGAGTCAATCAGGGATAGAAATTCGGATCAACTATGAGGAGTAGGGCTGCTGGGCAAGTGAATGAACTCTGTCCTAGGCATTTCCAATAAGTTCAGTGAAGTGAGGGCGAAGTCTTTTTTGAGAGGGAAAATACACTCCAAATGATATTCCATAATGGAAGGAATGAATGGAAGATTTACTAGAAGAAAAAAATACGATACTTTTCTAGTCGTAGGTAGGGCTACCTATCTAGTTTCGTGCTTCGGGCGTACCAGATTCAATAGGCTAGGTTATAGCTGACAGATTTCTTTAAGAACTAGCCGCCTATAAGCCTCGCTAGTAGTATTCCTGCCCAGTGCCGGAGTAGTGACTCACAAGGTAAGTTCTCCTCGATGCATTTCCAACACTCTCTTTTTCTACGTACACTTTTGATTCCTCAGTAGGTAGGGACAACGTTCGAGATCTCATCCAACCGTCTATTTCTCACTGATTGGGAGATTGGATTGGAATCCGAGGAGAACTGATTGGATGTCATGGAACGAATGGGGCACTACATTGGTTACCCACTGCTAGCCTAGCGGAGATTTCTCTATTTGTTGAAAGTGGAAAGGAGTCATATTTGAATCGGAAAGTTGGGCTCGTTCACTCACACCTTTCTTTGATTATCGATGACTTGGCTTCTTTCTCAAGTAAGCACCCGGCATACCAATTCATTATCCTTGGGGCTCGGCTCGCTCCTTCCTATCTACGTTATTCTTTCTTTGTTACTCTCGTAATGACGTTCCGAAAGAAATCCAGGTTACCAAGTCATAGCTCTGATTCTTCTTCCCTTATAGAACCTTCCCGCAAGAAATCAGTTGAAGTGGGTCCGCCCCTACAACTCATCAAATCTGCCTTCTTTTCTGTTCTGCGCTGTACATATTCTCAAGTTATGAGAAAGAATGGATTTGAATGCAATTTTGAATTAACAAAATAAACGAATGAAGAATATTTTTACCTCTTATCTGATAAGCAATCAAAGCATTTGAACTGCTCAATGAACAATAAAGAAAGAGCTAAGGTAAAAAAGTATATGTGTTACTAATAGTAAACCAATTTTATTTGGAGTTTGCTTTCAGCTGAACATGTTATAACTACAAATGAGGTGAGGCTTGATTAGGTGGCTTTGCAAGAACTAGGGAGGAACACAAGTTATGTACTTTAGGCTAAACATATGAATTTAGAAGATCAACTTTTCCAATTGGACATAAACAAAAGCAACCAATAATATATATATATATATATATATATAAACTTCCATAATATTTTCTCTATGGTGAAGTAATTTCATCGATAACCACTAAACGATTAAGTAGCGATGTATGCAAAGCTAGACAACGAACATTTCATAATACACTCATTCTGCATATCTTTAGGATAAAAGAAAAAACTGCGAAAAAATAAGTTTTCCTAAATAAAAAGATCAAGAAATCTATTTTGTATGGTTCTTATTTCGTTGAAAACGTTTCCATGAGACTTTCTTTCATTGAAGAAGTCCATGTCTTGTTCTAGGTGATATGAGGTTGAACAGGCTTTAGAAAAAAATGCAAAGAAGGGTACATGAGGGTGGAATAAAAATAAAAAAGATGACCCCTTCTTTCTTCCTGAGCATTACCGATAAATATTCATTCTTTATACGTTAGGTTGGGTTTCAGATGTATATCATTTATTATATGAAACCAAAAAGCAGAAATGACAAGAAAGTTGTATATAGATGGAGGAATAAATTATGATGTGGAAAACAAGGCAGGGGTTCAAATCCTGTCATCCCTACCTATTACTTCTCCTATGGGCAGTAACGAGGGATCAATTGAGATCGATTCAAATTGGACAAAATTCAGAGTTTCATTTTTCTATATGCACGCGGTACAAAAATCATCCTTTTCTTTACTGCTTTATCTCCCGGAAAGCGCTCTTAGTTCAGTTCGGTAGAACGTGTGTCTCCAAAACCCAATGTCGTAGGTTCAAATCCTACAGAGCGTGATTCTGTTCTTGTTATGTCGAATAAAAAAAAAGAACTTATATAAATATAAGAAAATGAGACAGTAATGAGGTCCATATCGTCATCGTAATAAAAAGAAAGATCTGCAAGCATTCTTTATGGGAGTCGGGGCTTTCTGATTTGAAGTTGCTGGAAAAGGACCTCTGTGATTGGTTGATCATTAGTCGTTTTTTTAAGGTAAGTAGGCAGGGGTGTCTTGATCGAAACCGAACTTCAATTCCACCCAGCTCAGATTCTATGCAGCAGTGGGGAAGACCTGTTTATACTTTTTTTGAGAATTCCATTTCTTCCTGCCGCACCCCAATTCTTTCCCAGCAGTTGAAAATTGATATGAGATCTTGATCCCAGGGGGCTCCTATGTTCAGGGCAGAGGCATTGATGCGGGCTATTAGAATAAGGTGGTAAGGTCCAGGCATCTTCAAACCCCACATATGCCCTCTTTGATCTAGTAAGGGGAATGAAAGAAACAGGAATGTTGCACAGTAAAGTGTCAGCACTCATCCCCAAACTCCATAGGCCCCGCAATAGAAAGAGTTTACTTCGGTGCCGGAGAGCCGAAACCGCTAACCGAAACAAGACATATTCACTTTGACCACAGCCACCCGCACTTGCCTACCCGACTGGCTATTTTAGCTATTCTCTCTTCAACCTTCCTCTAATCTAAAATAGTCGTACCGCTCCCCCTTTAGAGATAGATTTCTTTATTCTCTAAGCTAGCTAAACGCCCGAAACATAATAAGCTAAGCCTCCGTCGATTTAGCCAAAGCAGGCCTGGAGAAAATAATGGGAGTCGGTGTCCCTTAAACACCTTGTTTCCTCTTCTTTACGGTGGCTTCTTCTTAAATGAAAGAAGATCTCTGCTGCGCTTATGCCTTAAAACCCGAAAACTGTGGTTATTACGACACCAGGTGAAATAGCTGCTTTTTCTTCTCTTCCTCCCCTCGACCTATTGAAGTTGCGCTCACCCGCAGCCCTAAGCCCTACAGTTCCTCGCGCTTACCGCCTAATCTTAATCTATTGCCCTGCCTCCAAGAGAAGAAATGGCACCAACCGATACAATGGCAGCTAGTTCCAGGGAAGCTGCTTCAATGGAAGTTGGATTGCCTAGTTGCTTTTGAGTTCGATTTGAACTAGTTTCCAAGCTTTTTTTTCATCCATGCCTATCAGTATAATTATCTTTTCCAATCCGAGTGTTCCATCAGACTTACTCCATTTGTTTCTAGGGATAGATAGGGCTGGAGTCGTCAGTGCTAGAATGAAATGTGAATGAGAGCATAGATGATTGTCTCACTGCATGTACGTATAGTAACCGGTTAATAATACTAAGGGTCCCTAATACTAATCCCGACAAGAGAGGAACGTGTCCTCTCGGCCTTGATATATACTAAAAAATAAGGTTTTTTCACTCAGACATGAGAGGTGAGATCGATTATATGATGGAGACAGATGGAGGAGCAGAAAGTGAGAGATTGTGGCGTGAAGCACATGTAAGGTGTACAACTCTTGAGACGGACGCATCGAGGTTCCGGCCTGTGAGAACGCTCGTCATAGCGTTGCGCCATAATTTTGTGATGGGTCTTTCGTTTTAAAAATAGGAGTTTTTCGGGTCTAGTTTACCGGTCCGTCAATAAATGCGTATGAAAAGTGAAATAGTTGATGTGATGGATGTGCCCGGTATCGATCAATGAAACATCGGCTCGACGCAGGATTTCAATACAACGAAAAACATCATAAGTAGTAGAGGGATAGGTACTTATTCCCGGCCAGCGGTATCATTGCTGCTCCCCGCCTAATGCGGATCATTGTGCAATGCTTATGTGAAATCTCAATCCAAAACTTATTCGTTTCGTTGGAAAAACCAACGCCGACCTATAAAAAAGTCTCCCTTTCTCTTTTGGGAGCAGAGCTTCAAAAGATGGAGTTACCTGGAGATGGAAAATTATGTATTAACAATGGAAACAGTACAAAAAGTCTCTCACGTCCATTCTTTTATTATAGATTTTTCCCATCCTACGTTGGATCCGCAGCTTGTGAACCCGCTTTTGGAAGGGGTGAGGACACCTACCTTGAAGGACAGGGAGCTCCTTTTCCAAATATATGGAATCGCGCCCGATAATAGAGACTCTTTGTTTTCTGAAATCACAAAAATGATAGAATTATACTTTGGGCAGGCTAAAATGGTTTTGCCAGCGTCATTCACTATTACCGAGTTTTGTGACCAGTTTCTGGGCCTGGATTCTCCCGAGAGTCTAAGGGATACTTTCGTAGATTTACATTTTCAGGGGCGCAAAAGCTTCACTTGGAAAAAGGGCGTGGTTCTAGTTTTTCGCGAAATATGTAAGGCCGAACTGCCGGATAGCCCTGCAACTGCAAGTGCTTCGAATCTGGATTTTTCGGTAAACCCATTGGATCAATTTGCCATTGACCCAATAATTGGTCTTCATGTGGGCAACTATTATTTATCATTTACAAATGCAGTCTTGTATATGCTGCTCACTGTCGTTTTGGTCGTTTTTCTGTTTTTTGTTGTTACGAAAAAGGGAGGTGGAAAGTCAGTGCCAAATGCATGGCAATCCTTGGTCGAGCTTATTTATGATTTCGTGCTGAACCTGGTAAACGAACAAATAGGTGGTCTTTCCGGAAATGTGAAACAAAAGTTTTTCCCTCGCATCTCGGTCACTTTTACTTTTTCGTTATTTCGTAATCCCCAGGGTATGATACCCTTTAGCTTCACAGTGACAAGTCATTTTCTCATTACTTTGGCTCTTTCATTTTCCATTTTTATAGGCATTACGATCGTTGGATTTCAAAGACATGGGCTTCATTTTTTTAGCTTCTTATTACCTGCGGGAGTCCCACTGCCGTTAGCACCTTTCTTAGTACTCCTTGAGCTAATCTCTTATTGTTTTCGTGCATTAAGCTTAGGAATACGTTTATTTGCTAATATGATGGCCGGTCATAGTTTAGTAAAGATTTTAAGTGGGTTTGCTTGGACTATGCTATTTCTGAATAATATTTTCTATTTCATAGGAGATCTTGGTCCCTTATTTATAGTTCTAGCATTAACCGGTCTGGAATTAGGTGTAGCTATATCACAAGCTCATGTTTCTACGATCTCAATTTGTATTTACTTGAATGATGCTACAAATCTCCATCAAAATGAGTCATTTCATAATTGAATAAAAACGAGGAGCCGAAGATTCTAGGGGGCTACAGCTGCGCTTTTGCAGCACTGAACATGGTTCCGGGTACTCAAGATATTGTGTTTGTGTTAGGAGAGGTGTAGATTGTAGATTCCAGCCGAGAAGACCAGGAAAAGATAAGGATAAAGAATGTCATATATCTCAGGAGCTAGATCACTTCCCGATGAACAAGTCAGAATTGCCTCAACAAAAATGGATGGAATTGGACCGAAAAAGCCATTCAGCTTCGTTATCGATTAGGTATCAGTGGGAACATCAAGATGAATGAGTTAACTAAGTATCAGATCGACCAAATTGAACAAATGATAGCTCAAGATCATGTTGTTCATTGGGAATTGAAGAGGGGAGAACGAGCAGACATCGAACGATTAATTTCTATTTCTCGTTATCGTGGAATTCGTCATCAAGATGGATCGCCCTTACGCGGTCAATGAACTCATACTAATGCAAGGACTGCTCGCAAGCAAATTCGGAAATGAAAGAAGGCTACCGAAAGAACAAGCAACGGATTTCGTGCTCATCCCTTGCTAAAGCGCATACGTTTTCTTGCTCCTTGGTACTTGTCTGATCAATCACACTATTCATTAGTTCACTTGATTTTTCGTTCGATGTCTTGAACCGCTTACTAATCACGTATACGTATAGTAGGCCCCCTTCGCCACTCCACGTCTGGCCCGTCTTGGTCTCGCTCACTTCGCCCGCCTATCATATCGGCTCGGCTTCGTTCGTCAAGCGACAGCTTCTGCCTCTGACGGCTTCACTATCGCTCATGACTGGTAGTAGTTGTCTCTATGTAGTAGTCGGCCTTTGTTAAGCTTCGCCAGAAGCGACTAGTCGCTTCCCGAATGCCTCTTTCTTGTACTAATTAATGTGTATGGTCTAGTCTTTCCAATGCCTCCTTCCTTGCCGCCAACGCACGCTAGATGGAGAGTAAGCAAGCTACCTTGCTTGCATTGCATTCGTTAAACGGTAGCTTCCGCGCCCTTCCTGCCTGCTTCAATTGATGTGAATGATCGTGTCTTCGACATCAATTTCAGTCTGATTAGATATGTCATTGAAACAAATCTGTTTTGTCTCTGTTTTCTTTTCGGATGATGAGGATGAGCCAGCCGATCCTAACATAATTTTGGGGGAGCCGGACGACGAAGCCTCAAAATCAGATAAAGATGTCTCCGACGCGACCGGACTTCCACTAGATTTTTATAGGTGTCAGGAGGGAAAAGATATGTTGTTTTCTATCAGTCCCAAGCGGATACTCCCCAGCTTCCACGGTCCGCTTACCGAGGAAGAGATGCGGGAGGACCCAGGGCCAGAGCAAGTTGGGTTGGGGTATAGAGCCGTAAGCGCGGTGGGGGTGACAGAGGATGTGCTCGTACGGTTCATAGTTGGGTATGATATTCTCGTGGATTGTTGGGAACGTCCTCTATATTCGAAATATGCCTTTCTAGGAGCATTACGATCTGCAGCTCAAATGGTCCCTTATGAAGTCTCTATTGGTCTTATTCTTATTGTGCGCCTTGTGAGCACGTTTGGATCCGCGAAGGCAATCGCTCGGATCTTCCCCTAACCCAACCCGGGAACGGACCGGAGGGAACCGCAGCATGAGGAATGTCCGCGTCTCGTCGCAAGGCTCATTTTGAGTTTTGGGTCATAGGGCGGGCAGTGCAGTCCGGGGCACAAGGGTCCTGGTACTACCCAGGTGCGAAGAACCCCGGAGGCGACTGCAATGAGCAAAAATGTAACTCACCGGCCTAAACGACGAGCAAACACTCGAACGTGAGAGCAAGGGATCACCCAACGAATGGACGAGCTCCAAGGAGGGAGGAGAGAGGGAGGCAAGAACCATGCTTTCAGAGAAGTGGCGGTCCGAATCCACTCTGACAAAATAAAATAACAGACTAAGCCGTGCCGTAAGGGGGGCATTCTCCACACGGGACGGGGCCTTCATGTATGGGTGACAGATCGGCCATAGGAGTACTCCGGGATATACACCAGGGCAACTAATGTCGAGCATACGATGATGCCGCCCGTTTTCATTTCATGAAAGTCCCCGGCAGAGGAAAGGGCTGTAGGTGATGGCGCGTTCTGCTTCTTAGGGCGATGAAATCGTTCCTATGGGATCGTGCGTGGCAGCTGGTATAGATGATGATGAAAGGCGGGCCGCTTGAACCGGGACCTATTCTCATAATAGGCAGCAAGCAAAGCTAAATAGGAAAGGGGGTGACTGATGACTGCCTTTTTCGTCAGAAATCCAAAAGGGTGGAATGTGGAGCTAATATGGCTGGCTAGAAGTATAGCCATAGAAAGATGAGACGAGACGGACTGTTAGAGGACGCAGCGGGACTACCAGGGGAAAGCCCGCCCCCGCTAGCTAACATAGATATCTATTCTCGGTGCGCATATTCAAGATTTAGAATCTCTTTCCGACCAGGCCAGGCCGAATTGGGCCACCACTTGGGATGGGAATGGCTCAGCCCACATGCATCATTTGATGAAAGCACTCCAGTCCAGCCGCCTCCGATCAGTGGCTTGTCAACCACCGGACCGTAGCTCCTCACCAAATGCCCCTGCGTTGGGGCAACATAGCACATGACTAGTTCTCTCAAGGACCACACCCTCTCGAGAGTAGGATGCCGGCCGAGATGGAGCGCCAACCTAGACTTTCCTTGGGCTTGCCTTGCCCCAACATCTAAATAAAGGGCGGGCGCCGAAAAGGAAGCAGTGACGCCTTTTCGACGAAAGCTTAGCTTGGTAGGCGCAGCTTACTCACCCTACTCCCTTAGACAATGCAATGCTCCGAACACGAAAGTTTGCAGTTCAGCCCTCTTCTCCCATGCAGAGTCGCAGGCAGCGCCTCGCATAAAAGCACGGACGAGCCACATGCAGGGAAACTTGCACGTGTGGTTCTGGCCGGGGACCCCGGTATACTGTACTAATATGTGTAGGTCCCTGTAATTCGAGTGAGATTGTCATGGCGCAAAAGCAGATATGGTCCGGTATTCCCCTGTTCCCCGTATTGGTTATGTTCCTTATTCCTCGTCTAGCAGAAACTAATCGAGCTCCGTCTGATCTCCCAGAAGCGGAAGCTGAATTAGTTGCAGGCTATAATGTAGAATATGCGCGGGATGCGATCCTTAATAGTTCACTGTTGGCGGAAGCCAATGTCTCGGGGACTCATTCTGACTTAAACAAGAGGTGGGTCTTTACCAACTTCCAAATCAAAGATTTAGGAAAAAAAAGAGGGGCAGGGCACTCTTCATTCTTCATTCGAAACTCATGAATGTCGGGTCGGAGGTTTTTGCCTTTTTATCAAAAAGGGGAGTTGGGTAAAGCAAACTCCCTCCTTGGACGAGCACGGGGCTTAGTCAAGTAGAACCGGGTTGCGCTGCTTGATGCTCCGATCGAAAACAAATCAGTGGGGCCATGCCGGTACGACAGAATATGCGTTAGAAAGGTCAATCCCTCCCCCCCTTTTTTATTTTTTTAATGAAAAACCGGGCCAAACTTCTAAAAAGCAGCCCACCCGCTTCCATAGAACAATATCGCGGCAACGTAGACCTAAGTGGATTTATTGGATCCTGGGGAACCATCACAAGTACGGCCGGCCTATAGAACGAGAATGCCGTGTCGTCCAGCGGAGCTTAGAAGAAGGTGACTCGGAGCCTAAGGAAGGTGACTCGCGCAGACAGCTGACTCCTTTTCAATAGAAAGGAATAGCCAAACCTACCCAGCTGGCTAGTCAATCTCAGTGATCTTATCGGCCGGCAAAGCGGAGACGGACGACCACGGTCCCGACCTTACCAGCACCGTAGGTTTACTAATCAATGAAGCCCCTCAACCTACTATCTTTTCTTACAAACTCAACCAAGCCTAACCAAACCCCATGCTCACGACATGTTCTTGATATTGATTGAGTTGGAGGGAGTCAGAGACTACCACGGAATCCTTCCATAGTCACCCCGGTGACCTTCGTCACCAAAGCGTCACGACAGTTTCCAAGACCCCTCATATAATCTCCAGTGGGGATCAGTCGGAGCACGTAGGAATGCCGACCACTACATAAGCCACGTCTGGCTGAGGCGAGCAGCAAGCGAGGGAGAGTATTTTGAAGTACAAGAACGTTGGGGTGGGACGCTAGTACTTAAACTAGGGTTGCTTCTTAGCGCTAATCTTGCGTTTTTCAGCAGTTAGTTGTAGCGCGCCTTCACTCCTTCTCTCATTTCGGAAAGATTTGGCAGTATTTTCTTATGATGACCTGGTCGAGAGAGTACGAAACATCGGTGTAAAAGATTTAGTGGGATGGTTATAGTAAGGGGCGAACCAAGTGCTTGCGCGAAGAAGCGAATCAATCAGAATGGAGACAAGGAAAGGAATCGAGGCCCGGCCCGGTAGCGATGCCTCTCACGCGGATGGGAGTGACTTTTCTTTATCACCGTAAGCGTTACGAAATGGACCCGCATTCCCCTTTGCTTTTCTTTTGCAACTAAGCTTAAAAGAAACATAGTAGTCTTTCAAGCCATTAGAAAACTCATTAAGTGCTCTGTTGAGTGAATGCCTGTTGAGAAGCTTAGGTCATACATTTCCAGCTAATTAGAATACAACCATGAAGGTGGGGTTCGAATGCCATACAACTATTTATTCTGGTAAGTAGGATTGGAATGTAGTCCCTTTTTATTGGATCCGCCGCTCCGTTAAGTTCAATTCAAAGTAGGTGTGGGTCTAGGTAGAGGAAGTCATAAATCAAGTATCAAGTATTGTTATAAATATCGTATATAGTAGTTGCCAAACTCACAAGCATCACACACTTCGATCTACTTTATTGAATAACTTAGCTAGATAGAACCGACTCAAGCTTTTAAATGAAAGAAGCAATAATGGCATAATTTCCGTCTCAAGACCTCTTGCAGCTACAGCCAATGCAGCACCTCCTTGATCAACATACCACACAGCCCATTACGCCTTGCTCCAGTCGCAGTATAAAGAGAGACTAGAACCTACCGGGGAGCCCTCGGCAGAGTCCCTATCGTTGTTGCAACAATTACACACAGAGTTCCGGAATTTCACATTTGTGAGAAGAAAGGGTATGTGTGTTTGAAAGGAGTGGTGCAAGAACGTATTCTGAGCCTCAGTCAACACAACTTGTTTCGCCTTTTCCGAACAGCATTCTTATCAGGACCCTCCTTTATATAAACCACTCGTAGATATATACCTGCCTGTGGCCTCAGATGAATACATCGATAGATAAGAAGGGAAATGCATCATCTAGAAAGGCTTACTGAGGTTTAGGGACGTTTGTGTGATGGATCGTACGCTTACTCACGACGACTTGGCTATTCAATAAAGGACGGAGTCAACGTGAGCCTTAGGGTCCAAAAATATTCCATTGGTGTCAGCTATTAGCGATTATTCAAAGTCGTAATGGTATAAATTATTGGTCAAATCCACTGATTCTTCTTTCCCGTTCCTTCACTGGCTATAGCGCCTTACCTCTTCTGTGACTTGTCCTGAGATGAGAAGTATCAAAAGTGCCGGGGTTTGGGTTTATGTCATGCTAGACTCACGTTTCTCGTTCTTACGCCGGGTCCGCGACCTTACAAGGATACACAAGCTAAGCTGGTGAAGGTTTCGGAGAAGCAGCAAGCTGTTCGGATCCAAGAAATCTTTCACTTCAATAAAGAAGAAGTTGCCGCTTTTGAGCTCTTGCTCTATCCAATGTAGACCAAATGCACCAGGGCAAGCTCGGCTAAAAGGTCAGTCGGGGAGTGAGTTATAGGCCGACTTGTGGGGAAATCTCTCGTTAACCCACTCTATCCAAAACCTGTAGATTCGCATGAAGTTCGGTCAGTAGTTTAGGTCGGGATGGGGAATAGGGCTGGATCCGCTAAAGTGAATGTTCACCGGTGTCTTTCCGACCATCCAAAGCCGTAAATAAAAGGCTCATGCTGCGTTTCCCTCAACATCCACCCAGAGGGGGGCTCGCTCTAGAAACCATTGCTGTCTGCATAAGACAATACATACGGCGAAGTCAATGCATCGCTTCGTATCCCGGATAAGGACTCCGCTTAAGTTAAATAAGGTCGCTATCAATATGGCACCTCGAAGGGCGTAAAAGCAATGAGCCCGAAGCCTTAAACCTTAAACCATAGATTGAACACTCAAAGTGGATCCACCTAGTCAATAGATTGAGACACAACCTGCTTACTCACCTAGGGTCGGTCCGGCTCCGCCTACTACTCCTACTTATCCTTCTCACTCCAAAGTATGGTTGGTGTATACTAGGCCTTTCCCACTGTAGTTTGGAGCTCACCCTTTATTTACACCGACCCAATCTACAATCGTAATTTGATAAGAAAGAAATCAAGCGAAAGCTAACTGTCAGCTATAAATAAATGCTTTTGCTTTCTATCCAGCAGCTGATGCTTTATGTAGTAAAGAAAGAAATTCTTGGAGTTAGCACGGTACTTAGGTCTCTGGAGCGAGTGACGGATTATCTCTTTTGGAACATTAGAGGTTGTGGACAGCACTCATAGCATTTCCTACATCCCCAGCATGGAGTTCCAGACTCCTTGATCAAGATGACACATTCCTGGTACCACAAACAAGGAAACTAGCTTTTCTAGCGTTGGCAGGCAAAGGTAAGTAAGCTAAAACATGGCAGTCTGAAGACTTGTCTAAAAGCTGAGTGCTTCAAAAGGATTGATTTGCTAGTCTCGGTCAGTTGAATCAAAAATGAACAGAGATTTGATTTATGCGTAGATTAGTGTTCTCCTCCGGGCCAGTGTTTTTGAGGCATAGCCCAGGTGTTTTTAGCGAAGCCGAAAGGTAGTTCCGTCGGGAAAGAAGAATATCTCGTCATACCAACTATATGCTTTGTTCATGTCTGCCATTTCGTTTATCATAGAGGCGCGCAGCGAAAACGTGTCCAAGAAAGAGGTAAGGCTTTCCATAAGTCAGAAAGAAACCTTCTTACTAGCAGGTTGTCCTTTCTTCGCCTATTCATTCTATCTAAGAGCGGATTCGTCGGCGCAAGAGTGCTCGATCAGTGACCTCCTACGCACTGCCGGCTTTGGGCATACTAGCTCGCTGCGGAAGAGAATGAAGATAAATAAGGTGAATGTAACGTAGGGCATAACACATAGAAAATCCCTTTTTATCCAAGGTATGATTGTTTTCCTATTGCCTTTTCTTTCTGCTATCTTGAAATAGCTGTTATTGTCTTCCTGGTCAGCTTTCGACGAGTGACTCTTGGTTGCGGGGCCAGGGGGGACCTACTATCTACTTAACTGCTAGGCAAAGAGGGAGGACCAGTCTCTTTCTTTCAGCTTTGAACGGAAGCCCTTTTTTCGGTAATATAAGCCCTTTTTTTCTTCTCTTTACTATACGCATATTTTTATTCATCCGTGATAAATGAGTGCTTCTCAATCGTTCCAGTCCCATCCTTGCGTCTCTCTCCCGGTCATGCCGTCTTCTTCGAATCCTCCTTTACGATGGTGGTATTTTAGATAACCTGAAAGGCCCCGTCAGCGATAGAAGCTATGGGTTTTTTACTTGCGGTAGTCTGTACCTTTTTTATTATTTCTTACCAAGACTCTCTTCTACGGAATTCCTGGCGTAAACCCCCGGAGGGCGTGCCCCGCAGGGCGTTTGTTCAACATAACAAGAGCAGAGCTTCAAATCAGCTCATTTTCTTTCTCATGTAAAAATGGGTACTCCGCTGCTTTGTTTTTTCCTGAGGATACCAACTTAACCGATGGAATGGAATGCATTCATCATCGGTATGGATTTGATACAAACTCCCTATCGTTCTTTCGTCTATTATGAGATTAAGACATTAACATGCGCCAGTAACATTAAGCATGATCGTATCCGGAGGAGCTAGATTGTCAAAAGATAAGGAAACCTTAGATGCTTCATGATTTTCTCTTTGGCTCGATTGCTTTATATTTGTCTTATTTTAGGAAGGCCTAAGAATGGAAGAGAATGAGAGATATTCATGTTATCGCGAGCCGCAGGAGACGACTAGTCATGTACAACCATTTCGATCGCTTTAGCGTGCTGTCTTCTTGTCTCTACTCGAGATCTATTCTATAATTTGACATGTGTGGCATGGGGGCCGGCGGTATCGTGTGTTGTTGAAACACTGGTAGCAAAAACTAGAGTGGAATGCTTGACGAAGACACTGGGGTTCCATGACGGGTACGCTGTAGACAGTGAGGGACGAAAGCTAGGGGATTTCCCAAAGTGGTCATACTCTCTTACTGAGTTATCAAACCTGCCTGCACCAGCCAACCTACCACGACACTTGGTCGGTACGTGCTGTTTATCTCCACGCTATCTGTGACAGTTAGCACGCTCCTTTATTACAATCTGTGTATTATTCAACTTAATTAGATAAAGGCCTCTCATTATTTGTTTAAATCTTTGCTACTTACAGATGTGATTGGTGTCGGGAATCCTACCCAAACTTGGAAAAGAACTATTCTATTTGGCACTTGAGAAACCGATATAGGATTTAGGTCGTCCCGACCAGTAACAAAAGGGAAATTGGGCCCATTCACAAGAAATGAGAATTCTCGTTCGTATAGTATAAAAGAAGGAGGTCAGCACCGTGCTTTGGACAAATTGACTTTCTTCGCCATTCTCCTTTTTCATCTATATACACAATTCTACTTGATTTGCCCTTGAATAGTAAGCCCCAGAATTACTAAATTGTATGGTTGTTTTCCGCGTGGTGAGCAGGATCCAACCCATCGAGCGGTGGCCCTATCCAACGGTTGGTTCTTGTTATAATGGTTGGGGAGACCTTTGATTGTGAATACCAAGTGGAACAAGCGAGTAAAGAGGGAAGGCAGTCTAAGTTTCCAATCCAGTGTCCTAAGCGCCCTGCTTTCGTCTTGATTTATTGCATAGGTAGTGTGCAGCTGCTGCCCGTTTCAAACTTGTACTCCTCTGGTAGTGTAGTAAAGCCCATTAGAAGTGAGATTCGTTGATTCTATCAATAATCTTAAACTTAAACCTCGTGAAGCCCTACCCTAGGTAAAGGGCTTCTGCTACCAGACGGATTGAGTGAGGAAACGTATGCACGGCTTCACTATTTAGTAAGGGCAGCGGCTTTAGAGTAGGAAAGGGTGTGGCCATAGTTTCCTGCACACCGAAGCTATTAGTGACCCGCTTTGGAGACTCATCCCAGGGAAAAGGTAGGAGCGCCAAAAGCATCTGTTGGTGGGTAATCAGCGGAGCAGCTTCTTTACACGCCGAAGTAGATATGTATGGCCAGGGGAAACCGACAAAGGAACCATAAGCTAGAATACTGGTATCAAGAGATGACAGGTACAACCCCATCTTCTATTCTGAAAGGAAAAAAGAAGAGGTGCACACGGCTAACTAATCTAAATAATGAGTGAGAAAAGACCTTCCTTCGTGGGCATTGACCGCTAAAGATGCCACTGCTTCTCAATCCGAGACAACAACTAACGCTTCTTTTGGTGTTACTACCCCAAACCCCAATCATTCTGTTCGCTCATACCACGTATCAATAATCACTCCAATCTGACACCTGCGCCATGTTTCTCGATAAAAAATGAATGAACTTCTGGTTCAGAAACCAATCGTGTGGATACGTGGACACAATGGGATTATTCCTGCGAGTAAGAAGCGTTCACAATCGGGTAATTCGTACCTCCAGCTGTTTAAAAATAAATATCTCACCTAGCAGGAACCTAAATCCCAACTAGATTAGATGGAAATGCGTATCATGTGAGGAATCAATCCTACACTCCTTTCTGGTTATTTGAAAGTCGTGCTAGCATTCTTTTTTATAAACAGGAATGGAAACAGAGCTTTAGCCTTACTTAGCTTTATAAAGAGAAACAACTTATCTCCTTTCCTTTGCAACATTACCGAAGGAAGCTCGACGTAAGGATTGCATACTTTCTCTTTATAGATATTATTGTTATATATAACTTGTGTCTTTCATCATGACTAGGGTTTCGTTTCCTCGCGCAGCAGTGAGTACCCATAGTATCCATCGTTTATGGCTAGGACGCCCTCTAATCCACCTCATGCTAGGAATCCATCTCTATGCTTTGTTTGGGGTCTAGCGGATTCAAAGCCATCGGATCTTAGTCAAATGCACTTTTTTCCAAAGAAGACAGATTGAGAAAGGCCTAGCGGTATTAATGCAAACCAAGCCCTGACGACTCCTTTCCTTTTTACAGGTGTACAGGACCCGAAGGGAGAAATAGACCCGCACCGGACGAGTTAAGCGCTAGGCGTTTTCTCGCTGGTTAGCGCATCCGTGTACCATGGACCCCATAACCCATTGTATGCCCTAAAGCCCTGAACCCCACTTTCTCCGCCTTTCGAAGGTCAAACCAGTAGAGGGTCGTATATATCTAAATACTAGTTCCGATCATACCAGTAGTCGAGAATCTGAATCCTAAATAGCATTACGCTATCCCTAAAACATATTATCGCAGAGCGTCGCCAATTATTCTTCAATTGCGCTAGAAATAGAAAAGCACTGAACATAAGTGAGACCTCATGCTTTCCAACGGATTATTTATTCATAACAGTTCACTCTGTTCATACTAGATATCCGGAATTCGTTGCCCACTGACTGAAGAAGCGCCCTACGATGCCCAAATCGAAGGATCAACCCAACAATCTTCACCTTTCATCAAAGGAGTAGGTGGAAGAGTTACGGGAGAAATCGAGCGAGATAGTTAGTGGTTGAGAAGTGTACTTCGAGCGACGGGAAGCTAGCGTGAAAGGTAGAGCAGAGGTGCTAACAATAATAAGAATCTTTCATCCTGCAAGTTACTCATCATTGAGAACTGGTAATGTGGATTTTGTTCCATGCAGCTAGACCTTTTCGAAAGCAAATTCGAGGAAATCGCTTCTTTCTTCCCATCCCGACCTGTATCACTTGACTTTTAGATTGGCAAACTAATACCAGGTTGATGACTTCACTTCTCTTGGGAACTTGCTTCTTCCTTCACCGAAGTTAGTAGTTCACTTTTATGGGCAAGGTGCCATACTGGGAATCCAGTCAAATGGGCCAAAGCAATCCAAGGCAGAAGGCCCGTTTTAAATAACTAATCTCGTGACTTTTGCTACCGGGGGTAGGAAGGAAGCAGTGAGATCCAGGGAGAACAAGCAAGACCAAGAACAAGAATGAATGCTAGAGCATATGCAAACCCTAGATTATTGTGATGGCAGCCCGGTCAACCGCACGCTGGAAGCGGATGGCATTCCCAATACAAGCCTGCAGATCCCTGGACTCTATTTAAACATTGGGAAGTCCTTGACAAGAATGCTACATTAAGCACTTGCCACACTGACATATTGATGAGCAAGCCTAGAGCCCGAATCCGGATGCATGCTTAAGTGCTCGGAGGGCAGAGCCTGGGCCCCGATCGAGCCAATATGTCGATCGATAACGTTTAAGCTCCTTGTCCCCAAGATCTTCCATATATTAAGACTAGTTCGATCTGCCTTATATAAACATATTCCAATAAAAAGGTTCAATAACATATATAGGTATCTGCGGGCATTGTGAATCAACTAATCTATCTAGAAGTGAGTCAATATGTGTTCATGAGTGATTATGCTGTAGGTGCTTCCCCTCTGTCGAGGCTGGTATGTATAAATGGAGTATTAACCTTAACTTTGAGTGTGGGTTCCGGTTTTGAGTGAATGGACTGATTGCATTGTTGTTAAGACTGGGCTGGCCTGCTTGAAACACCAATGTGCTATAGATACAAGTACCCTTCCCTTGGGGATCGATTAACGGATTACTCAGTATCGGATGGGTGAAAGCCTTATCCATCACCTTTAAGCTCCTTGTCTTTAAATAAAAGCCATCAATAACCTAGATCGGTCTCAATAGCACTGCAGGGCATTTATCTCCCCTACTATATGGGTCTACCCACCTGGGCATTGTCCACTTGACCAACCATCATGGCTATATAATCTATTTTAACAAAGAAGTAAATAACTCGAGTCTCCCTCTGGGGGGTTGTTACGCGACCTATTCCAGACAAGGAGTCCGAGCCAGGAAGAAAACCGGGGAATCCAGATTCCATAAATGGTCAGGATAGCTCAGTTGGTATAGCCTTGAAGATCTTAGTTCTTTCGCGAACTATCAATATTGGAAAGTCGAGGTACTTGAATTCAGGAATTTCATTGACCGGGGTGCGAAAGGAATGCACCCGAATAAATCAATGAATGAAGCTCAGGCCACGAATTCTGGAATCTAAGAGCGGGTGGTGAAGTTGGGCACTCTCAAAACCTCTGTTATGACTTATTTTGTTCACCTTTTGGTTGGTTTTAGACTGGTCTCCCGGAGAAGTAGGCGACGGTAGAAAGCATTTTTATTTCTCCTGTTGAAAGAGGCAGTGGTCCAATTGGCTATTGAAGTCGGTGGATTCTGCCCAGAGTAATCTCTAAAATAGTGAAGCCAGTAGCAATGACTTCGTTTTCAAGCTACTGAAATGCACTTAAATGTTGAATTTTGATTAGCAAATTACACGAGCGATGCGGCGGCCATTAATATTTATCCCTTGAAATTCTTGTTTCTATTCGTTGAACCAAGTTGGATCTGTGATACCAGGGTGGTGGCTTTAACAAATAAGCTCCAATTGATCCATTATTTGAGGTGGCCACCGGTGGTAGCCCTTAGGAAGTTCTTAACTGCGCTAATTCACCTCTTATTTCTCTTACAAACCCGCCTCCGTAGGGGCTTCAAGCGAGCGCGTTTCGATGTCAACGAAGGTACGCCCAATTAGGGATTGAATTCTCTTATAATTCAATCAAAAGAGCATAACGTCTTAGCTAAATGTCTGACATAGCGTCTGATCCCGGTGAATTGGGTTAGTTAACCGCACTCTTTGGTGAAGAAGGGGGTATTCCTAGGCACTAGTTATTTTCTTATGTGTGGACTTTGACCTTACAAAGTATGAGTCCGTGCCTTCCTAAGTTGGTCCTGAATTTCCTATGAAGTTTTGATTTTCTCGAGGGACGTAGCAAACTGTTTGGTTGGCTCCGAGCATTCTAAAAATAGAGTCCTGCCTGGACAATGTTGATAACGGGAAATCTCTAACCTCCGTGGTGGGTGTGAAGAAGGGTACAGCTGGAAAGCGAGAGAATATCTTTATGGATATGAGTCTGAGGCAGAAGTCTCTGAATGCGGGCCTGACGAACCTTTTGTACCAGGATCATCACGAGACTCTGTTTCTGTGGTAGATGACTCAATAGGCAGGGCCTAGAACCTCTAAAGAGGGTGTGACCGATCACCAGATCACGATCAAGAAGAGTCAAAGCTGTCTTACTAGCGCGAGCAATCATCCAACTATGGTGGTTTCTCAACCGGTGGGTACATTTCTGTTGCACATTGTGAGTTCATATTTTCTTTTCTAAGAAACAAAAGTTCGAGCAGATGCCGTTCGAGTAGGTACAAGAACTCCCGTTTGGTAGGCGTCTGCTTTAGCAATGTCTTTGATCCTCGATCAACAATTTGAGGAAGACGAGACAGAAGCCTTTGGATGAAACCAATGAATCTTCCGATCCGAAAGACTAAGGGGCTAGGCGCTCACCTACTATCTACACATTTCCTCTTTGGCGTTGGCTCCACCAGTTTTGACTGCGAGTCGCTTTAGTTATCTCAAATCTTTGGCAGGAAGGGGCCAAGCCAAATAGTGCTCTTTAGAAGCGTAATCCGTGCTTGAAACTCCTTCGCTAGGATCCAAAAACCTATGCTTCCGCTCTTCCTCACCAGGCAATGCTTACTCTTCTCGATCAAGATTTTGGAGACTTTGAAGCTCAAGGACACGACAGCGCTTGAAACAAATGCTTTGTTTTGGCACCTTCGTCTTCCTTTCTAACATTAGTAAATTCGAGCTAATGGGACCAGTTTTGAATTGCCTAGAGGGTGGAGAAGTCACATCATCTGAGGTATGTTGTGGGTTCAATTATGACCCCGGTCTAGAAGACGGAGTGGTTGCACGTGTAAGTACATCATGTTACATATCTATTTTAAGCTAAGCTAAATGCCTAAACTAAACAATTTTCTATTAAGCGCGGCATCCTCTCTTCGGGGCGAGCCCTATCGATGATTTCATTCTGTACAATGTGAAACCTGAAATACCAACGGTAGTTTCCAAGTGCCATCTCTATTCGACTCCCATGCTTATTCTTGAACGCTTGAAGGGGAAGTCCGGGCTGGGTCAGCTAAAGGCGGAGCCGGGCGGGATATGGTATTAGCTCTCTATGTGCTATTAGCTTAAGCTTATCACTTCAGCTTATTACCCTAGGCAGAGGGGGGTAGGGGAGCATCACTAGAGAGTCTCCGTACCCGGTACAAGATCCTGGCTTATATAAATTCATTCAAGGTTATGGCTGAACTGGTCTCACCGCTTCCTTCCTCAATGCTAGCGGGACCCTTGCTTTCCATTGCCTTTCGAAGGGGACCGACCATATGCATACTTCTTTTTGTACAACTTTGCTCTGTTGGAGCCTTTGCAATAAGAAAGTGGATTAGGAGAGAGAGCTCGCAGATGATGTTCCCTTCCTTCTATATATCCATATATCTATCGCCCCCGGGCACTCTAGAGCCAGTGTGACATTCTATCCGAAATGCATGCATCTCACATTAGGTAGCCATCCATGACCCCGTGTGTGTTTCCCAATTGCTCATCCAAACCATCATTTCTTTCTTCCATCCCGGAACGGAGATCTGACCCAAGGAAGGAATTGCCTTCTTTCTCATGCCAACCAGATGGATGCGGCCCAGAGCTGAGTGAATTCCCTCAGGGTGAGCGCTATGGAGATAGGCCAGGATCAATGAAAATAACCGAGATCGATCGGTATCCATCGCTCAGAGAGCAGCTTTCTCCCCGATATCTGTATCTGCTTTCGGACGGCCAAACAAGCAAGAAGAAGGAAACTTCCATTTCGCATAGCTGCTAAAGTAGTAGTTTTTGTCAAATCATACTTCTGACCAATAGTATCAGTGGCTTTATGCGTCCGCAACCTAGTTTTGTATCTGCATAGTGAAGGAAAGAAAGAAGCATGTTAAGGTGACTTGAGGGAAAGACTGATCCTGATAGACAAGAATGGTATGGTTGGATTGCCAGTGAATAAGCAGCAAGGCTAAAGCAGGGATTGGATTGGATTTACTTCTTCTATTGTCAGTAGCATCATTTGCCTTCCACCCTCTTAAGAACTTCCTGAAGCCCTGAGACACTTGTTGCCAATAGTCTGGAATGGAACATTTGCAACAGTTCTTGTAGGCCATTTCTGTAACAGCATATCTCTAAACCCTTCTTGCGGATGGTTCAAAACGAAACTTAGTGGCAGCCCCTATCTTCCCCATTTTCTAGAAGTAAAGGACAATGATCTGACCCAGCTTGCAAGAGGGATAGTAAAACTTAGGAAATAAATCCTCATAAGTTGAAGAAACCAGAACTCTATCCAAAACTTCTCTCACTGGCCTGTCTTGTTTGTTAGTCCAGGCCACCAACCCTTCTCAGTTCCTGTAGTTCAGTTTCAGATATGAAAGCATTAAAAGCTTCCATCCTATTAATATGTATTCTGCCATTGTTTCATGAGCAAATCTGATCATGTCCCGCAAAGGTAGATCAACACTCTGCACAAAGTTAGTGAGCTCTGACAAAAACATAGCTCTTAAATTTGGTTGGACCATAAACATCCACCCAAGCACAATTATCACAAAGCCTCTATACTCAAACACCATGGAGAAATTGACCCTCCCCAATGAGGTCTGCATCCATGACATCCAGATTGACTCCAATAAGCATTCCACCTTTACTGCCACTGGCTGGCTTGCAAAACCACTTGAAAAGCTTTCTGCCACCAATTGCCATTAACTCTTTATCTGAGAACTGTTCTCTCTTAGTTTCTTGCACACAAACTATGTCCACCCACTCTATCACTTCAGAAGGTTGCCCCCTTCTACCTGGCCAGGCCCCTCACATTCAAGATTAGTGTCTTCATGGCGGTATCTGTTTTTTGTTATGCCTCCTCTTAGCTCTGCTCGTAGTGTTCTTGTCACCAACTGGTATACAAGTACTGTGATTATCTAACTCTTCAACAATCTGAGTAATATCCTCATTCTCTGAATCAGAGCTTAACTCGACACTGGAAGACTGCTCCTTCTCATGAGCAGCTAACTTCTTTTTCTGAGCAGCTTCATAAAGCAATGCTTGAGCAAGTTCTCTTGCTTTAATAGAATTTATAGACCTGTAAATTTCCTCCTGTGTACTGCCCAACACTAGACCACTATCTACAGCAGATTTTACTAGACTAGCAGAATCAATGGAATTGCAAATAGCATATCTGTTAGTAGAAGACATACCTGGTTCATCAAGATTCTTGCGTGAAGCCATCCTTTCTGCACGTTGCTGAATAGGCATGCCATCCTTCGGGATCCTATCCTAGCACTTGTCCTCGTTGCTTTAATTCTTGCGTTTGCACCTCATTGAACTTCTCTTGTTCTTTGGTCATTCCAGAAAAAACCTCCATACCTTAATAATAGGGGCTTGTGTATAAAGGAAAGCAGCAAACCGATCAAAGGCGAAGCTGTTCTATCTCAACTCTCTGACTTGAAGGAAGATGTGGCGGATCTCAAGGCTGGCTCTATTCCAAGTACAAGTTCCGAGGTGAAATGCGTTGATGTGGCCAATCGATATATAGTATAGTTGAATGGTTCGACAAGTTCACATGCCGGAGCTACCTGTTCTCCGCGATTCAATTGGTTCTTCTGCCTTGCCTTCTTATCTATCGGTCCCAAGGTCAAAGAAATAGGTTCAGTGGTTCGACCTCCCAAAGGTTAAAGAAAGACATCGGTATTAAGACCACTCCCTCCGGATGATGATATGTCCCAACCATCTATAGCCCATGGTTCGTTACTCGGGAATTCGGAGAGGTCAGATGAGATAGATGGGTGTGTTCAAAATGGAATGATCCCCTTTTCTCATGTTTGCATTTTTGTTGTCCACAAACAAATAAAGAGTCCGAAAAGACGTACGCATAACAGACTCGGTACCTAGGTCAATGGGTTCAGTGGAGAATTGCGTTACTGTAATAGCGAAGGTATCTATGAAATGCAGTACCAAGGTCAATGAAATTGAAAGGCACCTCTGACAACAGAATCAAAAGGGATTTGGCGGCTATAGACGACTCAGAGGGGTTTTCATAAAGAGAAGCTTTCGCGCAGTACACCTATTTTTCTATAGAAGTGAATGGCCCCTTAGTTGGCTAGTCTGATCAATCGGCAAGCTCAGCCTCTACGTCGTATTCTGATATAGAAAGAAAAGAACCGAACTCCTGGAGGGTGAAAGAAGAATCTCAAGTTGATACTCTGCCAAGGGATCTGTCCACAACTGGTACTTCACATGCCTTAGAAGTAGATTTGAATGAGAATGAATGAAATGAGCAAACGTTACTAGGAAGGTGAACTCGCTGTCAAACTACTGCCTGCGCTAGGGGAAGCGCGAAAGAAAAACCAGTTTCAAACAAGATCTGATACCCTTGAAGGACTCCCAGGAACGAGAGAGCAAGTACAAGGACAATCTTATTTTCTAAGGATAGGCGGTATTCCATAATTAACATAGTTCGGTTAGAGTGGATTTGAAAAGCTACAGCAGATCGATAAGTTGCTAATTTAGCTAAGTCAACTCCACTACGGAATCTAGCTCTCCATAAGAGGGTATTCCCAATGAGACAAGTAGTTTATCGAAGGGACCCTCTGTCTGAAGATTGTAGTCCGGATTTCTCGGAATAGAATAATTGAATGAGCAGGTGCAGATGGTCAATCTCCATCTTGAAGCCGAGTCTCTCTGTCTTCTTATTTTATATAAAGATATAGAGAATAACTCGATCGATCGTAGAATGATTTCGTGATCTGATCTTCATTTGGGCGGCTTTCGCTCAATCCGTGGCTGTAGTGATAAGGCAAATCAAAGGGGTCAAAAAAGAAGATATAGAATTGTAGCTAACGGGGTTCGCTCGCCCTCGCCTGTCACTATAGCGTGTCAAGTTTCTCTCTTTCCAATCGGGATTTTTTAGGTGTGAAGTGAAGTTCACCAGAAACGCTAGCTATATGCTTAACACAGGGTAGGGGAATGCTATTTCTGTAAGATTTGGGTAATTTGTTTTGTAGAAGGACTCACTTGACCAACGCTTGCACTTGTTTGTGTTAATGGATCCAGCAAGACTCTAATATGATTTCTAAGGATTTGAAGAACGACGTGTACATGTTTCATTTCACCTAATCCATCATTTGAGGAGTGGGTTTCGCGATTGGGCTCAGATAGGGGTAAAGAGGGGGAACGGAGGCAGAGTTGATAATTGTATTGTTTCCCACTAAGCGCGAGCATAAAACTTGATCCTTCCTCACCGTAACCATGGTGTCAAGTTGATTCGCACCGGATATCGATACCTTCAGCCAAGACCCATTCTTAAGTACAAGCCAGTGGTGGTGTCCGGTCGAAGGAAGTTAGTGCTAAGCACTATTAATATCGTATCGAACCTGATGAGTATTTTAGAGTATCTTTGGACCCCAAAGAGTTGTATAAGTAGTCAAGAAATACTCCATTTTGAGTTATGGTTGTGCAACCGATCGTACCCATCTTTAGAACGTTATTGCCCTTGCGGACAAGAAGAATCGATCTATCAAAAATATGTTATGTAATGTATTCAGTTGAGTTGAATCCTGCGCATGACCAAAAGAAAGGAAAGATCCGTGTGTATGAAAGCCGTCTGGACCCCAACTGGAACAGGAACGTTGTCTCTTGATTTCTTCTTTGAATTCAGGTATCAATTCAATTATGATATGAAGAAAAGAGAGAAAGAATTAGTTCCACCAAAGGAACCCCAGTTAAATGCCTTCCTGGCTATCAAGCATTTTGCATTGCTCAAAGCCTAGAATCTTGTATCTGGGAACTGGGAAGAAGATAGACGGTCAACGGCTGTTGCCAATAGTCCTGAATATGCAAAGCTACTGCAAACACATGCAACACAGGCTAAAAGAATGAAGAAACCATGAAACCAACCTAAAATCACTGCCAGCACTTAGTTAGTTAAAGCCCAGGAACCACTTGTGTTACACCGGTGAAGCAGAAGCTCCGAAAGTTGTCCGAGGAGCCAGCCATAGGTGGGTTCTTTACTGGCCATAGGTAGGTCCCTTACTGCTGGATCCTCTAAGCAGGGAAAGATCGTAGCTAGTATGAATTGGAAGAACGATCATACCGAACCCAGGATCCTGCAACTATTCTTCCTTCGTTCAAGACTCGCTTTTCTCGCGGGTTGAATGAGTGAGCCTTGGCCATACATACTGAGATTCAACAGTCAACTTTGGAGTCCGTCCTAAAGCCCCACCAATCTACATAGGTGATACCAAGGTAGGTACTTGAAAGACGAGAATAGAACCCATGCTGATGTACCTTAGCTTTTCCGCTCTTCCAATCCTAAACAAGATCATAAATAAGAGTCCCAGGCCGCTTAACGTCCTCTTAGCACATATGATAGGAGCTGGCATACAGAATTACAAGAAGTTGGTACCTTTTCCAATCCTTTCTGCTTTCTCACCAGCAAAATAGGATCGATCGCGAAATCAAAGAAATCTTTCACCTCACTTCTAAGATGAGCTAGCGCTCGCATCACCTTTCGATATCCTATATTTTGGATATTCAACAAGTAGCATTTCCACGGCATTCTTTAGATGGATTTCACTGCCCCTCATCTACTCCTCAGCTGGGTATCTATTTCTCAATACGGTGCTTTAGTGACGGATTCTGGCATCGCATGGATCTCTTAATCAAATAGGGTCTCCCGGATAGGTCAAAATGAATGTGACACCCGTGATAGGACCACTACTGATTAAACTAAGCCCTTTAAGGAAGGCATACGGCAAACACTTGGACTGAAGCATGAGTTGGTTCAAACCACTATACCTGATATATCACGAAATCTATACTGGATTTTCAGCGCTGCGCTCAAGGTCAGGAAGAAGAAGAAGTTTGTTAGATTGTAATAAGTGTGATTGGAGAAGCTTTTAAAGAAGTGGAGGAAGTAGAATGGATAAATTCTATCCATTTCTAGCTCTCATAGTTGAATGAAGAAATAGATAATGGGATGCATTAATAGTTTCATCCAATTCCTAGCAAGTCAAGTACATAATAGTATAATTTAGTATTTCTAAAAGCCTGTCTAAGACAAGTCGGTGTTGTATGCTGAGTGTGGTTTCTTCCTGTTTCCGGAGTAGCCTCTATATATTGAGTTTATAGGATGGAGTCCATATCCCTCCTTTTTACTTCATGGATCTTGTCAGCATACAGGATACTGTCGTAAAGAAAGCGGGTATCTTAGAATATGGATCAGCAGCGGATACCAGATTGGTAAAAACCTGCTCAAAAAGCAAGAGTTGATGGTTTCGGGAAAGCTAAGCTAAAGCAAGCAGTAAACTAGTGGGTGCAAGCACGTTAATGAAAAAAAACGTGATAGAAAATCCTACCGTTAGCAGCGACTGCGACACTTCGTAACAGCTCCTTAGAGATCAATGTCTTATTGGTATTTGCTCGATTGCAGGCAATAACGTTAGTAAATTAGGTGAATGTACGTAAATCGAGGTACACGAGTCTAGCCAGGTATAGGTAGAAAAGGGGTATAGTAGGTCTCATGGAAAGGGAGATAGTGGGACGAATAGTTCATCGTGCAAGTGTTACGAATAGATAGGAGTCTCGACTCCGTCCTTCGAAAAGAAGATGGTTCGCGCTAAGGGTGACTAAAGGCAGAGAATTCTGTACGCCAAGAAGAAAAGAAAGTTTGTAGGGGTGAGAATGCACTTTCAAACCCTTTTCTTGCCCCTATCCTTTTTGCTTTCGATAACTTCTATCGCTTCCTAATCATATGAGTCTAGTGCAACATACTACTACTAATATGGAGTCATATTCTTCTTAAGCCTCCTTTCCCAGATCCAAGTTCCGAATCCCAGGGAGAGATCAAGACAATGCAGCAGGGTTGGCAAGCATACCTGTATCACTGAGCAAATCCAAAGCATACTTTCCCTCTAAAGAGTGAAGAAAAAGACTTGGTACAGCTAGAATACCGAGTGGATGTGGAATCCTACTTGAATTCCAGTCAGAAAAGGAAACTCGAATCCGGAACTTGCTTACTTCGGCTTGATCAGATACTGGAATCCAATCGGGGAACTTGGTTATTGACCCACTAATCTTTCCCTCTTTCGAGTCCAAGTCTCAAGAGGGCGCTTAGGCCGGGCCCTTCTCCAGAGTTCCGATACCGATATCACTATTTCAATTAGTTGATTGATTTCCCTTAGAATTTCATTCCTCCTCAAGTCCCAGTTTCGGTCAAGTAGTGGCAAGTATCATCTGTATCTGGCAGATAAGCTTTCACATGCATGAATTGAACTACCGAGATCTTTTCTTACTTGGCAACTAGAGCCTCCCCTTCGGGATTCGAGATTGAAGAAGAGGAAAACTGCTTCTAAAGGGAACTGATCCGAAGCAACAAGTCCTAGACCTAGAATGCAGGTACCCTAGTCTTGAAATATGCCATGAAGAATGAAATCTCTTGTTTTCATTCATATCATCAAAACAGTTCTTCTTTCACGGCCACCCCTCAATTCAAGAGTTCCGATTGGATCAACAAGAATCCAATCTGTATGCCAAGAAGAAAAGAAAGGGATTTCATCAAGTGCAGACAAGAAAGATACCGAAATCAGGAACCATGGAAAGCAGATACCTGATTCTATATATATATAAAAGGGATATAAGTGCTGGATCTGAACTATTTAAATTAGTGAATTGGCGGAAAAGCAGGAATGAAGGTTGGGACAGAAAGGGGAGAGGAGAGCCCGGACGAGGAAAACAAGCACCCCTTTTAGGATTCTAGGAAACAAGCAATACTTTCCCATCTTGAACTGAACTGAACAGAGCACAGAGACTAGATCAGAACTGGAATTCCCTTCTCTGAATTCAAAAGCCCACCCGGACTTGGTTTGAGAAGTAGCTTGTTCAATTTGTCCTCAGCAGAAGCGAAACCTGTTGCCAAGAGATCGAAATTCCAATCAGAAAATAAGTACTTTGAATCAAGAAATGACATTGCGTAGAAGTGAAGTGAACTAGAGAATTCCAGTCAGAAAAGCAATCGGATACTGAAATCTCTTCTCTGAAAGCTAAAGCTTTACAGATTATAGGAAAGCAAGCACCACGAAGGGCAGTACCCAAACTATAGGTTATCTTGTGTCTGGGCAAGCAAGGTCAAGTAGTGGCATCCTATTACCCTAAATGGAAAGCAAAGTAGGTTATTCAGCCATCCCTCGCGAACAATCAGAAGTCCCAGTTTCCTTAACTAATCTCGCCAATTTCTCACTTGACCGACCCAGAGACTAATCTATCGTTGGCCCAGGCAAAGAGTGAGAAAAAGCAGCAAAAGGAGTAGCTTGCAGTGAGGAATGAAAGCTGGTGTTTTACCACCATTCAGCAAGAGAAACCCACTGGAACCTTTTCATAGGACCATAGAAAACATGCTGCTTCCTGTATAGAGATGACTGCTTCTTTAATGAAGTTAATCGTCTATCTCAAGTGGTGGTGATCGACTCCACGAATAGCCTGAATCTGAGAAATGTAGATCTGCAAACGGGAACTTCCTGTTGTCTCGAATCAGGTCTGCTATTTCTATTCATAACTCTCTGGCTGGAATCGACCAAAATAGCCCTTGACGACAATAAGAGGATCCTAACCACTACACGGTTCGAAATATCAATCGAATGATACCTCAATTGAACCTGCTGAGTCAGTTATTGGAAAGATATCACTATCAGCCTCACAGCAATCTTTAGGAAAATGCAGACACAGTAGTTTTTTCGAAACTTGTTCAGACACCGCAAGCAACTACCAGTATCGATCTTCTAAAGAAATGACCTTCGTTGCCGAAGTGATAGACAAACAATTCTATAGCGGACTTGGACTAGCGACACATTTCTCCATATATGAAATTCAATTCACCCGACATCAAAGAGAAGCTCAAGCTCGGGATCAAAGATCAGCTACAGATCGGGCTGACATTCATCATAGTCGGCAGCTTACTTTTGACTGAAACATTTACTTTGCACTACATCCGTAAGAATCTGATGGAAAATGACTGCAACGCAATCAATTTCTCCCTTCCTCGTGCGCGCGTATCGTATATAGTTCAATGAGAAACAATGCTTTCTGATATTCACGAATTGGATTCGAACCAATGTCCCCCGACTCCTCTACCGAATAAGGATTGTGATTCACATTTCCTCGTTCTCTTTCTAGCTGCCCATATGGGTGGCTGCTACCATCCCCTTTTGATAGCTTCTTATCCGCATCCGCGAGCATAAGCGGAATAGCCTGAACACTCATAGCGATTACCTCAACCCTTGTCTTTCCTTTGGCTCCGCTCGGTGGGGGGAACCCAATGTACCAATTCTTTCACTCGACCCTGCTCCTTCTTCTTTCTCATTTGCCTCTTTCCCTCTCTCCTGCTCCCCCCCGACTATCACTCTATGGCAAAGCTAAAGCTTTCCTGGCGCTTGGTGAATAATCTTTCTATAGGGACAAATAAAAGCCCAGTTTTGACCTTGCTGCATATAACATCTAGCATTTCATGTGTGTGAATGTAACAGCCAATAATCTGGTTTGCAAACCTATCTTTGCCCTCCTCGACTGCGGGAGCCCTCCATCGTTGCAGTACAATAGACGTTAATTTCAAGCGTAGCTTACTGGACATACGGTCAAGAACTTCTTGCAGCCTTCGAAAGAAGACTTTAGACATGACGCCAACACCTACGATAGGAATGCCGAATAGTATATCGTCTGCGTAGCGAGCGAAATAGACGTACTTGGTAGAATCCCCATTCTCCTCTTGGGCCATAGCATCGAATTGCAAGTCGAGTTGATGCAGGAATGATTGAATCAAAACAGGCGAGATCGGTGATCCTTGTGGAAGGCCGACTTCACTGTTTGAGTAGTCATTCCCTTTCTTAGAAAGTATCGGTGTCTTGAGAAAGCAATTGATGAGGTCAATGAGAGGAGCGTTATCTGTACCTAAGAGCTTAGACAAATGTTCAAGTAGTAACCGATGGTCTATGCTATCGAAACACTTGACCACGTCCACCTGAACCATATAATCCGTAGACGGCCATTGAGTTAATGCACGGAAGAAGGGCCGAGAACCTTGCGGAAGCCCTGCGCAGATGGGGAAATTCGTGGATCTAATGAGTCATTGAGTAGCTCTGCCAACACGGTTAGTATAAGTCGATCGGCTGCCGCCGGTTGAGTGATAGGCCTACCTAAATGCTCCCGGCCTTTTCTTTGGTCTAAAGGACCTAAACTACTCACTTGCCAAACTGCCTATTCATATGCCCTTTCCTAAACCACTTTGCTAGTTCTATACACCTGCCAGGATGCTTCTATTGCTTGTTACGTATTTGATACTGCTCACTATAATGGAATAGCTTTGTACTCAGTACATGATTGCTTTATAGCACCTGTAGCTTATGCAAACAAATTCCCTCAGAGTGGCAGCTTTTCAATGTCTAGCTAATCCACTGCATCTTATAAATTGTATAGTTATTCAGAACCTCTTCCTTCGAGCTCCTATGGAAGACCTTCGCCACACGCGCCTTAGGCGATTTCTATTTTATTTAGTTTAGAATTAGTCTTTAATTTAGGCCGCAGATTTCTACAAATTAGGTTAGGCCAAGATATTTGAACTTGTGCAAACCAACCAGTTCTCCCATTTTTTCCCTGTGGATCGACACCCGAAGTACTACACGATAGGTCATGCTTTGCCTTTTGCAGATGCTAGTACAGTCCTATTTCAATCAAAAAGTAGAGTCCTATTTTCAAGTACAGACCACCGCTTTCTTTTTCTTTGGACTGAAGACCCGCCTGAGTTGATAGTGCTGACTTCCCACGCGAGACTGACTTGCTTACCTCTGCACCAACAGCTTAAATAGTAGAATTTATAACACTCCATTCTTCTATAGATAGCCTAGAATCGGAACTAGAATATGTGCCCGACTTACCTATTTCCAAGACAGTTACTCAACTTCCATCGCCGCTTGACACTCTCGTAGTAGATCATAAGAGAAGTATTCTTTAAATAAATTCAATTCGTATAGAAAGATGGACTAGCTCGAGACCTTGGCTTCAAACAATCGATTGAATCTGGATTCCTTTGCTTATCCTTCCTAGCTATAGTCTCTCTTGTGCCTTCGGCAGTAAAAGTGAAAGATTTCTGTATCAGCAGTTAGCAAGCAATCGTCAGGGTCTGGCGGGGATGTAGAAAGGTTCGTGAGATTATAGGCAGTAAAGCGAGTATCAATCTTTACCTTTCCGCCACTCCATTCTGTGATGGGGTTCCATCCAGTTCCAACACAAGTAGTCTGATGAATAATCCCATGTTCAGATATATAAGCATCAACCTCTCTATTCACATATTCAGTCCCATTATCTGACCGGAGAATCCGAATCTTCGCTTCAAACTAAGTAGCCACCAGCTTATGGAAGTCCTGAAACCATCCCACAACCTCACTCTTGTGCTTCATCAAATAAATCAAGCAAGTCATACGAGTGCAACAGTCCATAAATGTAACAAACCACTTGAACCCGCTCACAGAAGTGACAGAACATGGACCCCAAACATCAGAATGTATCAATAAGAAGGGTTCATCACTTCGAAGGCCAATGCTAGGATATGTAGACCTTGTATGCTTCCCAAACGCGCAAGCATCACACACAAGTATGCTCTTGTCCACCTTCTTAAACAAATAAGGATACATACATCCTACTCTTATTATCAATGGATAGCCCAAACGAAAATGATGTAGCAAAATCTCTGCTTCAGGTCCTCTAGCAATCACAGACAATGCGACATCCACTTGATCAACCACAACCCCTTACGCCTGATTCCAGACCCAATCCTCTTCCCAGTGCCCTTCTCCTCAAATAAACTCTAATCCTCATCAAATGTAACAGTACATTTGAATTGCTCAATGATGGAGCTAATAGAGAGGAGATTGACCGGAAAAGATGGCACATGCAAAATGGAAGGCAACACCATAGACGGTGTGCATTTTACAGACCACACTCCCTTGATAAATTGGGAACTACGGCTTGTGACGGATTACCATGAAAGCTGATTGGATAAACAATCGCATCGCACTCACATCGGATCAAAAAACGCATAGAGAAAGAATGTTCTTGTTTTTCCTTCCGCCCTGCTTAGGAGAACTTTGTCTAGAACCCACTTTAGCTAGCTTTCAAGGATACCATTACAGATGAGTGAAGCGAGTATACCGTTTTCGGAGCTCCCGAGGTAGCGCGGTAGCGGAAGCCCTTTCTAGTTCAAGCAGTTCCAATTCCTATTCTGCTTCACCGCTTACACCAAACTCTATTGGTTCGCCTTGTGGTGCCTTTCGATCAAGGTCTACTTTGGTTGATCCACTTTCTTCTACAACGCGTTATCCGCATCGAAGTTAGCCAGGTTCCTACCGCTTCTTGATATTATGGATTTTGCAATCCCTGAACGCCAGTGCTTCTACAACCAACGGATACTATTTAACATAAATAATAAGTAGAAATGGACAAACGAGTGTGGCTACACAGAGTGAGGAAAAAAACATGGTGGTACCAGCATTGCGTATCACTCACTATGCTTTATGTAATATGGCTTAAGCAATGGTAAAATGGGAGTCCTGAGCAAAGCACATCTGATCGATATGAATGAAAGATACATCCGTCTTTTCTTCTCCTTCGAAGGTTAGGTATCCGCTCGTTAGTTCAGCGCCGCATAAATACTGACTTTAAAAGGGGCGACTCCCGCCTGTGCTTAAGTTGTTTCAAGCTTGTAAAGACTCGCGATCGGAAGATTGACCAGGTTTTCTTTCAGCTGAAACTCTACCTAATGGTTCAGATTCCCCGGGTCCATGGGTCCATGGCCGCTTAGCTTAGACAGCCTTGTTAGAGACATGAATGCGGGGTTCGGTTTCCAATTGATTTGTATTCACCGGGACCTCCCCTTATTGGATTTTCTCCACTTTTCTAGTTGCTGTAGAAAGAATGTTGAGCAAATGAGTTTAAGGGGTGGTTTTCTGTTTACTTTGAATCAGCCTACGTCGTCTCTCTTCCAGAACCTCACAATCATCAGTGTCTGAAGTTTCATGATGAATATTGGTTTCACATTTTATTGCTTACGTGAGGAAATATCAATTTGGAACTCCAATTTGTATTTGAGTTATGATGAGGAGTGAGGTAGATTCGCATTGTTGAAGAAAGCGAAGAAAAAGGATGTTGCTATGGCTTGCTTGTGGCTCTTTCTTCTATTGGCTAGTCTCAGGCATGATAGTTTCAATTTCTTTTGGAAAGCAAGTGCGGCTCAGTCATAAGTGTTAGTAATAGCATGAAGTAAGTTGTCGGTAGCCGGCATTAGGTAAAAGGAAAAGCTTCTCAAAAGCATCCAGAAATATCATAGAATGGTGATCGAGATCACCTTCACGGGAATCATCCTTTGCAAATTGGGGGAAGGGAACCAATCAAGTCACCAAGAAGTTCCCGAAACTTGGTTTAGTATTAAGGTTCTTCTCTTCCAGCGTTTAGTATTCAAGTTCTTCTCTTCCAGCCCCCGGGCCCCTCTTTGATAAGGAAAGTTTTCATTTCGAAAATAAAAAATGACAAATATGGTTCGATGGCTCTTCTCCACTACCCGCTTTACTACTTTCTATTTTTTCTTATGTATTAAGTTTCCCTTAATATATAATTTGATATTACTTTCTATTTTTATATTGATATTCCTTTGTCGTTTTATATTACTAATAATACCAATTTGCAATCTTTTTAGTTCGTGCTTCGTCGGCTCCTCCTTTCTGATCACTCTCCCGCCGGAGATTCAAGACCCCCAGGCTCTAGCTCATTTAGCAGGACTCAACTTCTATCTGAGTCTTTACAAGTAGGATCCTGGATGGGTTACGTTCATTCAGAACGAGCTTAATCACAATACCCCCCTGGAAGACATACCTGGGCGGCTTAAGCTCTTCCTAATGGAAGAAAAGCTGTCCAGTATGCGACAAGATGTCATTCAGGAATTTGTGGCGCTTTATCAAAGAGTAGGGCCTTATCTACCGATCGAGCCCTACTTGGTCGATGAAGCGCTTCGTTCCTATCTGGACCATATTCACGCAACTGATTCTTTCACTGTTCTCCAAGCGCCTTATCAAGATCTGCGGGAGAATGAGGGAGGATCAGTTTTCTTTGAAAATGCTGTTTCCCACAACCGGGATTTCCTTGAGGCGGAAAGCTCCGCAAGGAGGTGCCTGGAAGTGGAACAGAGGATCCGGTGGGAAGAAATCCCCAAGAGCAAGGCAAGTCTCGAAAAGGCTGAGCACGAGCATGCTCTCGACTTGTTTAAGTCGGAGGATCTTAGAAGGGAATTAGAAAAAAAAAGAGCGGGGTAGCTCAGTAATTCTGATTCTTTTCTCTTCCAGCCCCCGGGCCCCTCTTTGATAAGGAAAGTTTTCATTTCGAAAATAAAAAATGACAAATATGGTTCGATGGCTCTTCTCTACTAACCACAAGGATATTGGGACTCTCTATTTCATCTTCGGTGCCATTGCAGGAGTGATGGGCACATGCTTCTCCGTACTGATTCGTATGGAATTAGCCCGACCCGGCGATCAAATTCTTGGTGGGAATCATCAACTTTATAATGTTTTAATAACGGCTCACGCTTTTTTAATGATCTTTTTTATGGTTATGCCGGCGATGATAGGTGGATTTGGTAATTGGTTTGTTCCGATTCTGATAGGTGCACCTGACATGGCATTTCCACGATTAAATAATATATCATTCTGGTTGTTGCCACCAAGTCTCTTGCTCCTAGCCTTAGTAGAAGTGGGCAGCGGCACTGGGTGGACAGTCTATCCGCCCTTAAGTGGTATTACCAGCCATTCTGGAGGAGCAGTTGATTTAGCAATTTTTAGTCTTCATCTATCAGGTATTTCATCAATTTTAGGTTCTATCAATTTTATAACAACTATCTTCAACATGCGTGGACCTGGAATGACTATGCTTAGATTACCACTTTTTGTGTGGTCCGTTCTAGTGACAACATTCCTACTTTTATTATCACTTCCGGTACTGACGGGGGCAATTACAATGTTATTAACCGATCGAAACTTTAATACAACCTTTTTTGATCCTGCAGGAGGGGGAGACCCAATATTATACCAGCATCTCTTTTGGTTCTTCGGTCATCCAGAGGTGTATATTCTCATTCTGCCTGGATTTGGTATTATTAGTCATATCGTATCGACCTTTTCAAGAAAACCGGTCTTCGGGTATCTAGGCATGGTTTATGCCATGATAAGTATAGGTGTTCTTGGATTTCTAGTTTGGGCTCATCATATGTTTACTGTGGGCTTAGACGTTGATACGCGTGCCTACTCCACCGCAGCTACCATGATCATAGCTGTGCCCACAGGAATCAAAATCTTTAGTTGGATCTCTATCATGTGGGGAGGTTCGATACAATACAAAACACCCATGTTATTTGCTGTAGGGTTCATCTTTTTGTTCACCATAGGAGGGCTCATTGGAATAGTTCTAGCAAACTCTGGGCAAGACATTGCTCTACATGATACTTATTATGTGGTTGTACATTTCCATTATGTACTTTCTATGGGAGCCGTTTTTGCTTTATTTGCTGGATTTTACTATTGGGTGGGTTAAATCTTTGGTCGGACATATCCTGAAACTTTAGGCCAAATCCATTTTTGGATCACTTTTTTCGGGGTTAATCTGACCTTCTTTCCCATGCATTTCTTAGGGCTTTCGGGTATGCCACGTCGTATTCCAGATTATCCAGATGCTTACGCCGGATGGAATGCTCTGAGCAGTTTCGGTTCTTATATATCCGTAGTTGGGATTCGTCGTTTCTTCGTAGTTGTCGCAATCACTTCAAGCAGTGGAAAGAACCAAAAATGTGCGGAAAGTCCTTGGGCTGTTGAACAGAATCCAACCACACTAGAATGGTTGGTACAAAGTCCTCCGGCCTTTCATACTTTTGGGGAACTTCCTGCGGTAAAAGAGACAAAAAGCTAAAAAAAACCTCTCCTAACTATGAAGGAAGTTTCATAGAGATAGGTGTGGGGAAATCCCTTCACTTTGGAAACAGAAGTTGTTTTTGTGTAGTTATTTCTGGTCATGGAGATCTCGAGGCCCCCTATACCCTGTACCTGTAGGGTAGAGGGGGATAGAAGAGTGGGCATGTGGGCTTCTATCCCCCCCCCTATACCCTATACCTGTAGGGTAGAGGGGGGATAGAAGAGTGGGCATGTGGGCTTCTATCACATAGTTTCTGTTGAAAAGGGATGATGGGAAAGTGACAAGACTGGACTTCGACTCGTTTAAAAAGAGTTGTAGCCGTACGGAATTCCAATTGGAATGGACCCATCTCATGATATGGGGTATCGTTACGGGTCTTGCTGTAGTAGCTGTCTTATACTTAAATACGGGTAATCATACCAAGGAATCGGAAGAATTGGTAACTTCATTTTTAAAAACTCTAATTGAACTAGTATAAGCTCTGTATTGAAAACTCTTTCCGGCTCCGTATTGAAAACTAAACTCTTTCTGGCTTCGTATTGAAAACTCTAATTGGATTTTGTGTCGGCGGGCCGGCCGGCCGGCCAGCCCACAGATGTAGGGAGGTCTCCTCTTGAACTGAGAAATCAAAGTCGCGATCAGATAGGTATCTATCCGGACGAAAATCCGGAAAGCGCTGGTTCAATCCCGGCTCGTGACACGCGAGGTATGCTCGCTAGCAGAAAAAAGGAAAGGGAAAGATGTAATATGCGTTTATGTAGCTATCGGTCAAAGAGCATCCTCCGTGGCTCCCCATACCAACATCTCAGCTGGTCGCTCCAGCTGCAAGCTTGGAAGGAGATCCTCCGCGGTATGTATGTTTTTTCACACATAAACTTACTTACTTTGTTAAGCTTTTCCACTGGTTACTTTTTTTAACACATTTTTATTAACATGCCATATGTTTCATCTTATGTTCTAGACGGAACATAATGCAAATTAAGGTATGCCATCTTGCAGACATATCTCGAATGTCTAATTATTTTTGATCGATGTATAATGTGGACATACATGTATTAAACCACTACTCTAACTGCTATAATAAGGTTTTTACTGCCTGTTGTGACCACATCCGCGCAACCAGTCGGTGATGCCGCTGGCACGATCGCAGCAAACTGTGCTTGACGAGCGTCGTTTTTACTTATTTATTAGCTAGATTCTTCATTTGTTTTTAGTTTATGTTGTGATGGAACGCTAAATTATCTATCCTTGAGTGTGATTGACATGTACTGACATTATGTTTGTTTCATACCTCCTATATCTTCGCCTCGTACATTTATTATATTGACTGCAAATTGAAATCTGCGTTACCTACTTGCTTGCGATGACAACAAGCAAAGATTTGCTTGTATAGTAAATTGTTCATATACTTATTTATAATCAACACTTTTCTGCAAGCATTAACTTTATGCAAATAACTGAACGCCAAATGGAACATTTATTGGCCATAGAGAAACACGTGGGCTCAGTTGGTGAGGACTCAAGAGGCCAAGGATGAAAGGTAGCCATGTTGACAACGTGATCGGGAAAGGCGCGAGGCTTGCGAGTATTATCCCGTGTGCGAGTAATCGTAGGATGAGTGGATTGAGTTGATGAAATGGGGGCTGATGCTGTCGGATCAGTGGAAGTAGAAGGTGCTGGAGTTAGTGGATCAGGACCAGGGGTCAAGGGCTGCTGTACTGGGTCCGCGGGTTGAGCAGGTAGGCTGGAACCTGAGGAGGTATAGGTAGGCTTACTGAATTGGTAATCGATCGGGCAATTCGTTAAACGATATCTGTATTATGAGTACCTCTTCAGAACCATACCGCTCTTCTGGTAAACGGTCTGAATCAGTAAAAAATGAGTTCCTTCTTCAAATCCATCGTTCACATCCGCCCTGCTGTCTCAATCGGTCGAACTGTATTGGTCAACTACATGAAACTGGCTTGGTAAAGGTCAACGGTCCTATTCAAGCATTGGCGCATAACGGGAGGCTAGCTCAGTATATTAGTTCTTTAGTTTAGGAGTGAATGCTTTGGTTTCTTTTCTTTGATCTACTCGTTCATGAATTCCATCAAAATAGTAAATAGAAAGAATTTCAAATCACCAATCATACATAATATGCAATTCTTGTGAACGAAAGAGATATCCGATTTGAGAGTCAGGACCTTAATGCTGATTATGGTGAATCCGGTGATAAGACTGGCAAAGCTTCTTTGCTCTAGGTAGAGGCGGCTGTGCTTTTCATTTTCTTTGATCTTTCCACGAGGGCCTCCGGTTTCCTCGAGGGAATACGACGAGCACTCATCTCCAGCATTCAGGTGGTCCTATCATCTCTATTTCCTCCCGACATTTCCTTCTCTAGTCAGGGAAGCCATAATCAGTCAGTAATAAGTATATCTATAGGGAGTTTCTAATAAGAGAACTGGATGTGCGAAACTTGTGTCAAGAGGGGTGTAGAAAGGAGAAAAAGCATAGTTCAAACTAGCCTCATCACAAAAAAAGCCCATGATCAAATGTCTTCTTTGAGGTGGCACAAAGACGAAAGTAATTAGTTCAACAAGGCCGATGATAGAAGGGCTGGGCCTAATTAATTGTTCTGGTATAGAGATGAATGAGAGGATGGAGATAGCGCATTGAATGGTTTGAGGAAGTAGTTAAACAATGATAAAATTTTGCACAGATAATGCGGGATGAAAGTTCGATATGTTCCTAAAAATATGCTAATTTGAAAGTTAGGAATTTTTATGGTGAACTATGAAATATGAACTAGAAAATGCCAACCTCGAGAGGAGTAGGCGATCTCACTGCGTAATGCGAAAGTGCCCGTCTGGTCGAAGTAAGAAATAGCATTAGATACTGGTCAAACAGCAGACCTGAGCATATGGAGGACAAGTGGAAAGTGGATTCCAGGTTCGAGAGGTTCCTCCGTCTGCCTCGGCTCCAAGGCGGCTACCAAGCTCGTAAGCAAGCGGTCTGTTAATGATACTTAATGAAAAAGAGATCGGCTCTTGGATGATATATTTGGTTATAATAACACATTCCTTAGGTTAGAAACCGATTCAATCGACTACTTACTGAAATGAAATAAGAACCCTCTTTGGTAGAAGTTCTCATTGTGATTAGAATGACCAGCACGAAAGCAGTGATCTTCTAGGTCTGGCTCATAAATAGGCCTTGGCTCCGCGGCAAGTCCTTCTTAAGCATGTGATGGAGCTCAAAAACGGCGTTAGGCCGTGAGGGCAACTGATGACCATTCGGTCTATTGATAGGACAGTCACTACCGAAACCCCTTTCTATGTCCTTACGAAGATGGAATACGATCTTAAACTTAGACGAGTTGCTAACCGAAGGCAAAAACCAGGGATTTATGGAGTATGTACCTCGATTTCCAACGGGAAATTCATATCTAATAGAGGACTAGATCGATGCTTTAATGCGAGGGCAGGGTATCTACTCGCTTTCTTGCCTTATCACGAGCTATTGAGAACGGATCTAAGGGCATCCCTACCTACAATCCTTCCTTGGTGCCCCATTCCTATCTTCTTTTCCAGATCCTTTTTTTACATTGAGCAGGGCCTTTATCTCCCTAGCTAAGGTTGGTACAATCCCTCTATAAGTATTTGTTAGTGGCTTCGCCCTTTGTAAGATAAGTGGGTCAATTGGGCCAAAGCGGAAGAGAAACCAGTATCTATTGATGGCGAGCCCGGATAATTGAAACAAGCAAGATACCATCTCTTCTTTAACTGAACTGAACAGAGCAAACCTCAACCGATGCGGCCAAAGAGCAAGTGGACTGAACTGCTCTCCCTTACTATGAATAAAACGGAGAGTAGAACCGAACACTTGAAGCTCTAATTACCAGTATCTTTGGATACGGAGACCGAGGAAGAGTTCCTCCAATCTCTTTAAACACACTCTAATTGGGGGTCCAGATTCCAGGTCGGAACCCACGTTATCCCTTGTTTAAGGGGAATAGATGAGATCCATGGCATATACCTCGTAACTAACAGAGGCAGACCCGGTTTAATGACACCTTTCACAATATCATTAACCCGAACCTCGTCCTCAGCAGTCAGAGGCGTGATAATTGACGCGAACGTCCTCTTATACTAAATATCATTTTATCAAGCTATTGTGATGCTCGCTTCTCTTCGGTTGGATTCCTCTCGAAGAAAGAAATTGTGCTTCTTCAGTTCTACATTCAAATTATTGTGAGTAGATGGATACCAGGCCTTTTCTGAGAAACTGGGTTTCGGGAACTTTGTGGGATCCTTGGTAGAGCCATTTGGAGCGGAGGGTAATCGGTTTATGACAAAGACTGTGCTTTCAAACACGACACCCAAGGGAATGGAGGCTTTGTACATAGTTGCAAGACGTTGCTCTACAATGTCTCGGTGTTGACGCTCTGCGAGGCCTTACTGCTCCTTATCTCATTTCTTTGGAAAGGCAAACCTAATTCATACGGAACTCTTGGTACATTTCTTTTTCACTCTCGCCCCGGCGAAAGCACACAATGCAGATCCATGCATGGGAGCTAGTTCAATAGGCCTCTCGGTGAAATCGCCTACTTTACTTTTTATACGAAATTCGTTGCACGTAGATCTTCCATTTATTGGGAATTCGTTCGACGACCGTCTGATTCTAATTCACTTCCATCCTTTAGCCATGTCTCTTGATCGATACCATCCACGTGTCTTTTATTCTTTCTAAAAATAAAATGCATTGCGACTTCCTCTTTTCTGATTTGCATTCAAGTAGATAAGAGAAGCTTGTGGGGATCGTCAAGAACAAACTTAGACCAGTTCATATTTGTGCCTGCACAACTGAAGAGGTCAAGAGCAATAGGCCCATACGGATGCGCTCACCTTGGCCCAGGGTTGGCCCTTGAAAAGGATACAAAAATATGAGATAGAGTGGAATTATTTTCGCTATTGCATTCCCTGTAGATTGGTTCAGCCCATTTCTTGTAGCATACATTCGAAGATAAACCATTTATCCAATCTGCAGCTGTACGCTGAGAAGGAAGGGGCAGCAGACTCGACCGTTGCTCGTACTCGGTTTTCTATGGAAGGTCCCGAGTCAGCTAAAAAACTAGAAAATCAACAGCGATCGATCTCAGGGATCAGCCCATCTGATCTTTTATTTGATTGGGATTGCGGTTTCGCTGGGCTTACTTTCTTGATGAGGTTTAAGGTATAGCAAGTAAGGCGATGCCTCCTCCCTGATTGCAGAAATTGTTGACTTTAGAAAAGGTTCAACAAGAACTATAGCAATAAAGGAGCTTCTCCAGTTCCACAGGTCAAGGTACAATGGTAGAACTTGTCTCCTTGAATGGCTACTTTGGGAAGACAGACCTCTCCCTCGCTTATCGCATGGCTGTCTTTCCCCTCTACGAATGCCCAAAATCGGGTCGATTTTGAAAAACATTCCCTCCGGCTATAGGCCGAAACCACGCTCAAGTGCTTCTATAAGTTATTTATTACTCGAAAGCCGGTTGCTTTTTTTACTCGAAAGCCGCCTCTACTATGCTCGCCATCAACTGATACTGGTTTAGCTTCAGCGGAAGGATGGGGAATCAGGAGAACATGGGGGGAGGAAGTAGCTACGCCTAACTCAAGATCTAGGAAATGCTTAGTAAGGTATCCCCGGTATTTACTGATTCTTGCTGTCCCTATATATCTGTAATGATCGCTCTGGCTCTGGGCCGTATGATCTTCGGGATGCAGAATAGGGGATTGCTTGTAAAATGGACCAGCTCCGTATCAACGAATCTTCTCCATTCTTATTTTGACCTGTTGTATTATTTCCTAGGAGGAATACAATGCTCTTCCGTTCTTTCCAATGACAAACAGGAAGTCAGGTTTCAAATGTCATTCCGTGTTGGTAACTTAATTTGGGTCTGGGAGGCCGAAGTTACCGATCAAGCTCCATTTTCTAGATTTTATAGCTCAGCCCTCTTTCTAACAATGAATCACTGATTTCCCCGATATTTGCCTCAGAAAGGGGAAACAAGATATCGATTGAATTTACCCACACCATCACCACTTTTGAAAGAGAAAATAAGTGTTCAGCTGACCCAAATTCCGATCGAAAAAACAAAAACTTATGGATTGAATGATTTCGACAAGCGAAATCGACTCGGAACCAAGGGGAACAAGACGAGATTCCGTGTTCACTTATCGATTCCAAAATGAATCGAATTCGTGAACTTTATAACGATATTACTCCTCTTCCTTACGGCTCCCCTGTGCCTAGTGATTTCTCGTGCTCGATTCATCCCATTCTAGTATATCTACTCGGCTATCCTTAGAAAAGTCAAAAGATAAGGAGCTCAACCTGTGGAAATCCTACTACCATCGGCTGTCACATTCGTCCCCACTTACCGCAGGGATGGATCAAGTAACTGGTGATTATTTTCAAGGTCAGATGCTTTTTGGGCTTATTTTCTAAAAAATCTTCATTTTGATCGAAAAAACCCGGGGTTAGGCGAATGCGCGGGTACTCTTGATCTGGCTGCTCCATGTAAATTTCCTCATCCAACTCCCCATTAAGGAAAGCCGTCTGCCCATCTGATGAACGAGAAGACCGTGCGAGGCAGCCCGTGATAGTAGTACTCGAATGGTGGTAAATCTAGCCACAGGTGAGTAAGTATCAAAGAAATGCCTACTTTTGCTGCTATGCGGATGGAGGACTTTTGGGCCTGGCATTACGAGAAATCGGGACATTTCTCTGTCCGTTCTGCTTACCGGATGTTGATAAAAACGAAGCAACGACGGGGTACCCGTGGATCCACTATGCAATAGACCACTCGGGTAGTGTTGCCATAGGCGACACGCAGAGCCCGCACTGTCAGATGGGAGAGCGCCAACGGCCTTTGGACGATGTCAGGAACGGGGGACCTTGAAGGATCAGGAAGAGAAACATCTGAGCCACCGTCAGACTCATCACCGTCGGAGCCAGCGTTGTCAGGCGCCTGAATAGCATGGGATCAGTCCATCATCGCCCGCAGCTTCACTTCACTTCAGTTCAGCTCAGCATACTAGGGAGACCACGGGGAATGTGAGAGTACTAACATATGACCCAATCGCGACAAAGCCTTGTGCTGCAACAACTGTGGCTAGGGATAAGAGTTCCTCGACTGCAACTTCCAATAACTAAGCTCGCGTAAAAGTATTAGTTAGCGGGTCTTGGTTGAATAGTGGATCTTGGTTGAGAAACTCATAGATAGAGATTGATCTATTTGCTCTCCGCTTAGTGGTTTCTTACTCGGTCTCCTCATCTGAATAGATGGTCGCACGCTTCAACTAGAATCCAAACCATAGTAGAACGGGGGCTCAAAAGGAAACTTCAGAGCTGGAATATAGAATCTCCAGTAGTACACTTAGCCCTTCGGCCTTATTTCAACTTGAACATGAATTTGCAGCACATTTTGGCGTTATTATGTTAACATAAGCATTGAACACTGACGGCTAGCCCATACATGCAAACACAAGAAATCAAACCAAACAAAGACACTTAGCATAGGAGTAGATCGGAATCAAACTAAGACAAAGAACACCTGACATGAAAAAAAATGTCTCCAGACACTTATGGAATTTAAACCAACCTTAGAAAACTCAAAAGAGTCTACGGACTCTTCTATTCTAGCGAGATGCTTGACGAATAAAGAGCACTTGCTGCTCCACCCGCAGCGCTTCCTGCCTCTCCTCCAAACCCTCTATGCGCTCTCTGGTAGCGCGAATGCGCGCTTCTTTCTTTGCAGGATCCATTGTTCTAACACTTCTCAACTGGTTGTTTAGCACTCTACGGTGCCCTTCAATCTCATTTTTCAGTTGCTCCGTTTCGGTAGCAATTGCAGAAAGCCTGTTTGCGGTTGCAGCATCCATAGCAATGCGTGCTAGTACTCAATTTCTTTGTGCTGAAGTGAAGATATCTATATACCATTTATAGAGTGGTAGAGTAATATCGCCATGCAGTACGAATTGCATGGCTGCATGCAGCCTTTATGAACAAACAAACTTTGCAGAGCCGTTTCACCTAATCGATTCCGTCGGCGGATCATCCACGTCACGAATTGAATGGCAGGCACAATTCTTACTAGTTCTCCGCCCTACTTTTTTCCGTTTTTTTATCAGGCCTGGAAATGGAAACTTTGGACCCGGGAGACGGTTTGATGTCTCATACATAGCCAGCCCAGGGCGCTGCCCATAAGGGTCACTGTATGTAGGTTTTAAGCTCTAAAGTCCCCACTCATCACAATCGTTGGCCCTCATCCCGCATTGGAGCATAGCGTTAGTATCTTTCGGTGTATCAACAACATAGGCACCTGATCTATTTGAACTATAAACCACAAGGGAAGTTTTCACATAAGCTGCCTTTCTCCCGTTAAAAGGTGGGTACCTTTCCCTAAATCCTTCTCCCGTGCATGCTATTCTCCTGTTCCCCCGAAGGGCGGTATCAATACGGCAACCCGAAAGCTCGTTATAAAAGTGGTCTCTTCTCAAAAGCTTATCTGCCAGATGAAAACAAGTTCGTAGTAACAGGTGGCCGTTGAGCTCCTAGTTTGACTGTTGGTGCCAGACTAGAATAGAAGAATGCCCATAATACTGAAATGAAGAAGAATACCTCACTAATAAGAAATAGAGCAACACCCATTGTGCTTCCTTTCTTTTACTAGAGAGAGTAGTCCAAGCCTCTAAATATCTTGAGGGCTTTGTGTTGGATCTGATGGTTGAGCCTTTGTTCTTTGTGAGCCTTGCCTTTCTCTTTTTTGCTCTGCTGTGGAGTTCTTTGATGGTCTATCTTCGCACCTGGCGCTTCTGGCGCTTTCTTCCTTCCACCTTCCTCTTGTACTCGACTCTTCCCCGATCACTCCCCGACAAAGGCTTGCTCGTCTTCGTCATAGTCCAAACTCTTTCTCGTGTGACTGTGGTGCTTTCTTGAGCGATGACTTGGGAGGGTTCCGGTCACCCCTACCCGGGCAGACAACCTCCCTCATTCACATCAGAAATGGCAAAGATTCCATTTTGGAAAGTAAATCTCTTTTTGTATAGATATAAAATAGCAAAAGTACGGTTCGGAGTCTTTTTTTTCTTTCTTATTTGAAATCCAAATCGAAATGCCTCAACTTGATAAATTAACTTATTTCTCATAATTTTTCTGGTTATGTCTTCTCCTCTTTACTTTTTATATTCTCTTATTTAATAATAATAATGGAATACTTGGAATTAGTAGAATTCTCAAACTACGGAACCAACTGCTTTCGCGCCGGGGGGGGGGGGCGATATCCAGAGCAAGGACCCTAAGAATCTGGAAGATATCTCGAGAAAAGGTTTTAGCACCGGTCTCTCATATATGTACTCCAGTTTATCCGAAGTATCCCAATGGTGTAAGACCGTCGACTATTTGGGAAAAAGGAGGAAAATCACTCTGATCTCTGATTTTGGAGAAATAAGTGGCTCACGAGGAATGGAGAGACAGATTCTCTATTTGATCTCGAAGTCCTCATATAACACTTCTTCCAGTCGGATCACTTGTTGGAAAAACATAATGCTCACACATGTTCCACACGGGCAATGAAGCATAATATCATGAAAATGAATGGAATACTCTCCATTGTCATATTCCTTTTTAGGAAAATGATTGTAACAGCTTTTATAGGATACATACCACCTTGGAGTCAGATGAGCTTTTGGGGAGCAACAGTAATTACAAGCTTAGCTAGCGCCATACCAGTAGTAGGAGATACCATAGTGACTTGGCTTTGGGGTGGTTTCTCCGTGGACAATGCCACCTTAAATCGTTTTTTTAGTCTCCATCATTTACTCGCCCTTCTGCCTTTTGATTTAGACGTTCTTCCCCCGGGAGCTGAGGAGTTCTGGCAGGGGCAGCCCCCTTTTCCAGATCATGATTCTGGAGAGAGTGATGATTCATCAACTGATGAATCGGATCTCGACACGGATTTTGATTTAAGTGATGATTCATCAACTGATGAATCAGGGAGTGAATCTGATGATATGGATTGCTCTGAAGGAACACCCCCCCTGAAGGGAATGAAAGCCGTCTGATAATCTTTCTATAGGTTCCCAGATGTGGGGAAATCAGTTCTTCATTTGAAGAGTTAGTTGGCTGGCCTACCAGCCCGCAGATTAGGTTGGCTTTTATCGCCAACTGAACTGCGTAACCAAAAGCGATTCCTTCTTGGTGGAGATAGGTGGGTCCTGGTCCAACCTAAGTCAGTTTGAACCTGACGAGTCGTAATCATCTATAGCAAACACTACTGACCACTAACTTGATCTCCGATCAGTGGTGAAGGTTGTGAGTGAAACGAGTGGTTTATATACAGCATGGTAAAGAGCAGCGTAGGGCTATACCTGGCAATTCCGCTTTCAAAGAAATGGAGTACTAACACGTCGACTCAAAGCATCAGCTACTTGATTTGTGGCTCCTGATTTGTAGACAATGAGATAGTTGAATCTCTCCAAATAAGCTTCCCATCTTGCCAGCATGCGATCGACATGTTGATGATCTTTGAAATGCTTCAAGGCTTGATGGTCAGTATAGACAAGAAACTCCTTAGGCAGCAAATAAACCTCCCATGTTTTCAAAGCTCTGAATACAGCATACAACTCTTGCTGATATGTACTCCATTTCTTCCTTGCATCACTTAGCTTCTCACTTCTGAAATGGTCTTCGGTGTTGGCCATTCTCTGATAGCAGCAACTTTGGATTCATTCGATAGTGAGGCAAATTAGGAAGACTAGCACCAGGAATTAGATCAATTCGGTGCTGAATATCCCTCATGGGTGGCAATTGTTGAGGCTCTCCCAATATACATTGAAATGCAGATAGAAGTCCTTGCATCTCTGCTGGAACCTCAATAGAAGCGAGATAAACTCCCTTGACTACAAGTACAGCACATGACATAGATTCCCTCACATCTTCAACAAAATCACTTGGAAATAACAGCAAACAAGGTCTTCTCCTCCACTTTAGAAATAGGCTTCTCCATGCTCTTTAGAAGAATAACAATCTAGAGATTGTTCCATATAAAGGAATAAGAGGATTCCAGACTACAGTGTGTAGCATCAACATCATATTGCCAAGGCCTCCCAAGAAGAATATGGCTGGCATCCATATCAACAACATCGCACAACACATTTGAGCGATAGTTTTTACCCAATGAAAGAGACACATGGCACTGCATGGTAATCCTCATGCTTACTCCCTTCTTGATCCAGCCAATAGTGTAAGGATTCGGGTTAGGATGTGTCTCAAGCTTCAAATGCTCCACAAGCTTTTGAGAAACCAAATTCTCACAGCTGCAGTTGTCGACCACCAATTTGCATACCTTGCCATTAACAGTGCACTTGCTCTCAAAGATTTTATTTCTTTGTGTATCTTCAGGCTGTATTGGAGAGCACAGGAGCCGCTGAATTACACACACAACCTCTTCGCCTTCTTCTTCGCAGAATTCTTGTTCACGAGTCATTCAGATTCTTCTCTTCCAATGCTTCCTCACTGCTTGATTCTTGGTGAAAGGTGTTAACAAACTTGATCTTTGGACAGCTGCTGGATATATGTCCTTCTTCACCACACTTGTAACACTTGATGGTTCTGGAGGACGGCTTCTCTCCCCCCTTGGGCACTGTTTGCTTCGCCTCTGTTTTCTTCGCTTTAGGCGGGGCATATTTATCTTCTACCTTGCTGGTTTGGTTCCTTAAAGTGTTCTCAGCTCGAGGAAAGGATGAAGAATCCCTTGGATGCCCTTCTATTCTTCATTAGTCTCTCCACCTTCATAGCAAGAGATTGGGCTTGATCGATGGACCAAATTTGTTGGATCATCAACCGATCCTGGATAAGATCATTGAGCCCATTAAGGTACCTTGCAACTTGCTGGTCTTCAGTTTCAGCAAGATTACACCTCACTTGCAGCCTCAAAAACTCCTCTGTATACTCATCAACAGTTCGGCTTCCTTTCGTACAATTCTGGAACTGAATAAACAGCATTTGTTCATGTTCCGCAGGCTGAAATCTAGCCTTTAACAGTGCGATCATCTGCGGCCAACGATTTACACGTGGTTCTCCTTTCAACCTACGCTCCTCCTGATGGCGATGCCACCAAGCACCAGCTCCACCCTGAAGCTTAAATGCCACCAAAGGAACACAACGATCGATGTGACAGAAGGCTTGAAGTTAGATATTTAACAGTGCCGGGTTGAGTTGGTTGAGAAGCTGGAGTTGGTGCTCTTGAAGTTGAAGGAAGAACCCTTGTAACCACGCAAGCAGCTATTCCGACATCCATCAGGTTAGATAGAGCACCAGCTCTTCGTATGAATCGAATTAGGAATCTCTCGTCCAGATGTGGCATTTGACACCATTGATTCATTTCCTTTAAACAATATGGCATTCGAGGCTGGCTTCTTCTCAGAGGCCACTTTCACAAGGTAAAACTCACTTGAGTTATCAGTAATTTGGACTCAATAAAAGTATCCGACCAGGGGTCTTGGTCTAGCCATTAGAGATAGAGACTAAGTTGAGCCAAGCAAAGCTTTGCTAAGAAAGCAGTCTCATGTTTTGGATAATCAGTTGCTCTCAGGTAGCCTAATTCTCCTTTCGAACTACGGAATTCGGGTTGGATATGGTGATAAGCCAAGCCTAAAACTACCATCGCTTAACCCGGTGAAGAAGAGCTTCCAATCGAATATGCTTAACAAACCCAGCCGTCGGGCTACGAGTGGGGATTTCTAGGGAGATTCAAGCTGTGGCTCCGCTAGCTTTAGTCGGCATAAGAACAAAGAACTAAATGGGTCTCCTTAGCCTTTTGTTAGCTTCGGTGGCCTGGAGTCTTCTACGGGGCATCTCTTCTTTATAGATGAGAAGTCGATTCAGAACACGCAAGAAAAGGGTTGATGGAACCATGCAAAGAGTGCTCATTAACTCACTAGCATCCCAATAAAATCATTCCAAAGTACTTCTCCATTTCGGAACAAGCTCTTGGTGAAAAAGACTGGCGTGTAGTCCGAAAAGCGCCTATGGAAGATCTACTATTTTCCTTCGCACCAAGTCAATCTCCATGCATATATTCTGCCAGTTCTCATTCAATCTCTTTTCATCCGGGAAGCTTCCCCGCAACTCCAACTACCGGAAACAATAGCTCAAACATTCGAGTTAGAGATGAAAAGGACCGCCCTTCAGCTAGAACCCTCCCTTAAAGAAATGAAATTGAGTCAGTGACCCTATGAGAGAGGAAGAGTTCCGTTGTGTCCAGTCATCGTCTATTCAACTCAAAGAACTTCTAGTTTGATTAGCATAAAGAAAGTGCCAGCTAGGCCAGCCATTAGTACCATAGCTTTCCCAAGAAGGATAGGAGATGGATCAGACTCTTCAGCGGAAAGAATGCGATCAAAGGACCCTATGAATACTACTAGCCGTAGCTGTGGTTGTGGCCAAGAAGCAGGCAGGGAAGGAGATGTCCTTCTTTAAAGGAATTTCGTCAGGGATCTATTCCTTGAATCAATAAAGCAAAATAAAAGTCTGGCAGTGCGAGAGGCCAATATGACTATCTATATCAGTTCTTCGCCTTGGTCTACTCCATCATGTAGTGAGTCGAGGTCTGTCCCTAAGGAGAAAGACGAAGCAAAACCCCAACGATTAGATTATAGGGTTGGACCCTATTTTTTCAAGAAGGAGCATGAAGGTGCCGAAAATAGGGCTTTTATCACGTTTGAGAGTTGTTCCCTCTTAGGGCTGAAAGTGGAAAGTCTTCGAGTATCGTCGTCCTTCTATTGATAGATTCAGGATTCGGATAGATTCAGAGAAGGCCAACTTATCTCGATCTGGTCATTCACCCGATATGGGAATACCTTTTAGGAAGGCAAGACTAGAAAAAAGTCCGATTGACCGAAGATGTGAAGAAATCGACTCGATTAGCCCTTCATAAGGGAATACCTGACTCAGTCAATTCTTTAGTTGACATCGAGACCAAGTCCCATTGACTCTCTTGGAGGAAGATCCGCCAAGGGGCGAAGCGGTCCAATTCAATGTTTTACTGTTACGCTAAGTCACTCTCCTGTTAGGAAATCGATCTAGCTGCTTATCCTATAGATAGAGAGTGTCGGCAATCACCTCCGCTATTTCAGCTGTTGTCGGCATAACAGCTTCGGCAGTATACCTACCTAAACAGATAATTCGTACCATGATTAGCAGACCCTTCTCAACTCTAGCGATTTCAAGCGGACCAGTCTCCAATTACCTTGCAAAGCGTTAGCGCTAGCCAGGTCAATAGTTCAAGTATCAATGAAAGTCTCTATTTCAGTAAAGTAGAAATGACAGCTGTTTAGGTAACAGAAGACAATGCCTGCTAGAGGTATGATTCCGATCTTTGCGCAAGCAATAATATATGCTATGGCACTTTTTTTGGCACAGCTCATCTTTAATGCCAGTTGGTGTGAGGGAGTTCGCTGGGGATGTGAACTGTTGAATCATGAGTCAAGATATCCATGCACAGTAAAGATCAATAGGTTGAAATCAGATAAAGGCAAATATGTCTTTGAGGAAGAATACGAACGGGATTCCACATTCATAGGCTATTAGGCAGGTTTGGATTCTCCTGGCAAAGGCAGATATTTCTATGCATTCCTCTGCCAAGTCCAGTTCCTCTCAGTCTCTCGATTGCATCGGCCAGGTCCTTCCGATAAAAGCTCATCCCTTCCTCCAAGAGCTATCCGTCTATTCGAAGGAATGAAAGCTCAACCGGAACAAACGCTAGATTCAAGTCCTTTGGTTGCCACCCACCACCAGTGGGAGAGGCAGAACAATGAATCAATTTCCTAGATCCAATGGTTTCTCGGGCGATCCCATTCCCATTTCCACCTATCAAAGCCCAACCAAGTGAGGCACTTCCACCGGATTCGTTCAAAGCTTTCCATCGGGTCAAACAAGCGACTCTCGTTCCTATGATTCACCCGGTACTCTCCACCTGTTGTGGATCCGAAGCTAGCCCACCTCATGTTCCCATCCATGGATCCAAGCTTTAAACTACTCATTCATCTTAGGCAAAGCACTAGTTGGAAGTGAAGAGGGACTATTAGCTAGCTTCTCTTGTTTCTTTACTTGTTGAATTCATCAGATGTAGCAGGAAATAATTACCAAGTGTGTACGCTCAATCCGTAGCTTGTTTTGGTTAGCTTTATCCTTGAAAGAATAAGCAGCTTCTTGTTTAGGGCGGGCTATCTTGACTCTTGAGCCTGAGAGGGAGAAGGCTTCCCGCGTGGACGGATTAGCAATCCCTAGTCTTCCATAACGCGTATTGGACTTATGTTTCCTCCTCCTCGAAGATGATGGATCTATGGTTACGACCATTCTTTATGGCTCTGTACCAATAGTACAGATTCGATTTAGGCTCTTTAAAGAATAACCCAACTGGTTTGATTTCTTTTTTGCAGTAATCAGAAAGTTAGCTCTTTTTCCAGACCTGTGGCCTTGGAGTTCATCCCCGTCCTCTGCCAGGTGAGAAGGAAGATGAGAGCTGACACGAGTGGGGCGTTCAAGACTAAGGAAAGCAATCGTGGTACAATTCTATCAATACTTTTAGCGTGCTAGAACCCGAGTTAGGGTAGGTCGATGATAGATTGTACACAAAGACTACCTAAGCCAGTCCTAGCACTAAGAATTGATTGAGCAAAAGAAGTTTTGTAAGCAGGAGTAAGCGCATTCCCTTTTGAATCAATAAGGTATTGACTGGTTGTTTTCACCTTTCGAACGAAGGCCACTACTCTTTGGAAAAGGTCCACGAGTCGAATCAGTAAGATTTCATCAAGAAGATTTATCACCACAGTGGCGTGCTATTTCATTGTTTTGTTATCTAGCCGGGCTAGAGAAGAGCTATCGCCATCATCAAACAAAGAAGCCAAGGACTGGTCAAAAGAGAGGAGGGGCCACATTCTCGAATCCACTCATGGAAAATGCCCCACCTCTATCAAATTGGTATTCATCTCGAAGGAAAATAAGAGAGTTTTGTTTTGCCACAATGAGTAAACAACAAGTTTGATTTTGAAAAAGCCCATTCCTTTTTTGGGATAGTTTGCCAAGGAAAGTCGTACGAAGGCAAAGCGGACAACGGGAAAAGGTACCTTTAAACCTCGTTTCAGTACCAATATCCCCGCCTTCAAGGGCATATGAAGGAGCTCCTATTGCTTAAGAAAGTACAGCAAAAATCAAGTATTTGGGTAGATGAGGTCACTGATTAGCCCGCTGAGCTGCTCTGTCCCCTCTACCGGGATGGGATGGTTTATGCGCTTGTCCCGATGAAGCTTAGGATCCGATAGAAACACGGGGTCAACTAAGGAAAAAAAATGGGAACCTTTGCATGACGCGCCTTCCTCAGGATGTGCGCTCTCTTTTCAGGATTGAGAATGACGACACAGCCTGGAGGTCTTTCGTCTACTTCTTCTGTCCAGGCCTGTTTGTATTCCCACCATACCTTTCCGCATCGTCCTTCTCTATTGGGGGCTCCCAACACCTCAGCCAATTCGTGCAGCATCTTATTCAGGATCTCGGTGCTCCCAAAAGTTGTGAGCGACTCCAGGAACAAGACTCTGCCACCTCTGTGCATCACCGAATGAAGGAAGGAAAGCGCATGTCGTACATAAACCTGGATTTTTTCCATGTCGTCCGTATCTACGCACGGCACGATACATAAATCCTGCAACAGGAAGCAGAATTTTACTACTGGATCAACATCCACCGTCTTCTTCGGACTCAGACACAAGAACGAAACCGCCAAAAACATGAAACAGAACAAAGAGGAGTAGTACAGCAACTGAATCATAGTCTGACACCGTCGATGGTTGGCTGTCGTGAGGAGGGTGCATTGCAGCAGTTGCTGGTAGGATTTTGGTGTTGCTATGTTCTTGCCGCAGATGATGATATATGTAGATGGGTGAGGTTTTGGACTCGAGATATTGCTGGGAGATCACATTTGTCGTCGCATTCCAAACAATTCGTGAGCCGTTTAGCTGGTTTAGTGGACATTTGCCTTGTTGATCAACTGTTTGGTATACCCAGTTCTGTAGAATTGTTTTGTGCCTGGAACTCCGAATGACCCTTATACTGTTTTGCTTTCTGCTGCTTCTTGTTCTGCTTTGCCGAGAGAATTTCACCTCTGTGGAATGCCCTATAGCTATATTTAGCTATATTACTCCTCTAGCTATATTTAGCTAGTTCACCGCTGTATACGACCAAGGTTTACACCTGAGAGTCGTAGTAAATCCTTGCATTCGTGAAACTGACCAGATGAGAACGAAACTGGTGGGAACAATCAACTATACGGCAGCTGCGAAGTTCTAGTTGGCTTCTGAAAATCAACTATGCTGAAATAGATTCTCTTTTGAGAGCCCTACATATACCGATCAAACATTCCATTTCAGACTTGTCTGCTTTACTATCTAATAAGTTTGATAGAAATCAAGGCGGGTATAGCTTCCTTTGATCCATACCGTAATATTCAAGCTGACTTTGTCAACTTATTCCCCTTTTTTCAGGTTGAATTGACAACGCTGTACTTTCTTCAACCATAGGAATTAGAATTTTGTAGGTAGAGGGGGCCAAGGTGCCAGAAACATGGATTTCATGGAAACAAGGTAATCCGTAGTTGGTAGCAGATGTTCCGCGGGATCAGATATCCTCCGTCTTGTCTCTGCATTCGAGGAATGCTTGTAGCTGTGCTAGGCGTGAGAAGAACTTTACAATACGATTTCTACGATTGGTACCAGATTGGAATTCATTCTCGGAACTCTCCTCTAGAGAATGGCCTGGCTAAAGAGAGTGATAGATCCATCGTGTCGTGTGGAAACTAAAGCTAGGCGCCGCTATTCGTCCTCAGCCGTATTCTCATTCTGGGAAAAGGTATGGCTCGTTCTGGGAAACGATCAGTAGTAGTGGTGGATGGCAGGTATGGAAGGATCCCGGCAAGTTCCTATCTGAGATTACCACCGGCCTTGCCCTGAGCTGACTTCTTTGCTAGTAGTGAAGTGCGTTTTCACTTCGCTGGAAAAGTCCATAATCCGATTTGACCTCGGGAGCCTGTCCACGAATCTGATCAAAGTATGATTCCCTAGTGCCAAAAGTCCTAAAGCCTATGGCGCCAAGCATATTAAAGAAAGAAATTCCCCGTGCCGCTTGCCGTTTCAGGTTCAAGGAATGGGGAAGTGTTCTGTTGAGAAATGTTTTTTTCACTCATGGGCGTAATTCCCTGCATTGGTGTGTGAGAATTCTAAAGCTAGCTTTATGGGAGAGCAGGTTAGGGCGTACCCCCGGTGGAGCATGTAGGTGGTGAAGGAGGATATCGTTCAGTGATGCTATGACTACTGACCATAAAAGAAAGAGTTCTTTACGGCGCAGATGTGCGTTAGGTTTCCTAAAAACGTTATCATTGATAGTGGGGGATCTCTAGGAGGGAGGGTTATTTCTAGAAAAAACAAATGGATATCCATTCTATCTAGCCGAGGGATATTTCCAGAAGGTAGGAAGTTTATCCTTCCGGCCAAGGAGAAAGAGACAAGTTTCCACCTCATCCGAGTTTTCTCAGTGACTTCCCCATAGCAACGGGAGAAGTTTTTTCACCCTAAAGGAAAGGAAATTCGAAGAAATCAGATCTTTCAGTGAAATTAGCATCTACTAATCTAACTAGCGAACCAATATTAGTATCATTTTTGGGTTCTTACCTTTTAGTGACTCTTCACCGAGTGATACACTACTACTTTTGGTTCGAGTGATACACTACGGCATGTTACGAACATTATTAATCCTTGAAAAAAGGAAGAAATGGCGAACGTACGCTATCCAACAGAAGTCCCGACCGATATGACTATTCCTATCCTTTCATCCTTAAGCGAATGCTGGAACGAAAGTAATCCCTCGAAGTTCAATAAAAAGGGTATTGCAAATCAACTAATTGTTTGCAAAATACCACCTCCTCCTGTATCTACTATTGGTTTCCTGAAAATCAACCAAAAGCAAGGGTATCCTTCGTTGCACATCTTCTGAAAAGATAAGGGCTCGGTATCGGCTCAATCGAACAAGCTGAGGTATATAGGGAATAGTATAACATATTGATTATCCTATTGGATTGGTTCCGCTCAGTCGAGATATGATGACTCAATGGGCATTGAGAGTTGAGATGAAATGCACTATCATTATGCTTTGAGGTGAAGAGATTTCGGTTTATATATTATTGATGCCCACCTCTTTATCCTTGTGAGCGAGGTCTGCCCTCTGGATGGGTAGAGCGAGAGGGATAGCAAGGACCTGAAAAGGGAAGGCTTTTTACGGCTAAGATGTTTCAGTTCGCCCCGACATGAAGCTACCACTTCTCTCCTATTGTTTCAAGCTGTTATCTCATTGCCCCCTTTTAGTAGCACCTTTGACCTCTATCGCTCAGAGCACAAATCGTTGTGCTCCTCACTGCTCAAGAGACTTCTTATTTTCTTCTTACCCTTCGAGAAATCGGGGCAGCTGAACTCTTTCTCTTTTGGTAGTGGATTCCCTCTTCAACTACTTGCAAACGAAAAAAAGTGCAATGTTTCCGTTTTTTTCTGGATCGCATTCCTCCAGCTTTTGTTCTTTCTGACGAAAATCACTCTTCTTTACTATGATTCCAGTACGCGACTATTGCTTTCGCTTTCACCACTCGTAATAATAGTGATCTTATATTTGTATTGCAAAATGGAGAGGGAACTACTCGCTAATGGTAGTAAAACCGCCCTGCTCTTCTTGGTTAGTATGGAGAGAAGTTATCCGAAAGGTTGAAAGATGCCAACGTGAGCTAGCGTCTCGTTATGCTTAATAGCATTCCAATCTGTTAATAATAATCACTACTTGTATCTCTTTTGCTTCGCTTGGTTGATTAGTTTCACTACTTCAAATAAAACAATGAACCTTTTCCTGTGTGGCCAAAGGTACTACGTTCCTAAAGTTCGAATTGATCATTCAATCGATCTAGGAATCATGCATGGCACAAGGTAAAGGATGGAATGAGACATCTGATAAAGAGCCTAGAATGACCTTTCCCGATCTTTTGAAGGGTAAGAATAAGAACTCTGTTGTATCGATGCACTGCTCTCAGGCGAGATTGAACACGAAAAAAGGTGCATCAAGGCGTGAATAAGGAAGAAGTCACCTTTGTCGGTTTTCAAATTGAGGACCAACTGTGCTCTGAAAGTGAGAGAAGAGATCTCAAAAGACCGACACCCACATCAAGAGAAACAGACGAAGCAGCTCAAGCAGAGCTAGAAACGGAAGCCGAAGCAGCATCTTCTTCCTTTTTCCATATAGAGAAAGGTGCCTTCGCTTAGATTTTTTTCTGTTGATCAAAATTCCTTAGAAGAAATTGGAAGAAAACCGTAGTGAAACAGTTGAACCTTAGCGAAGTATTTTGGGTTCATTACAACCTTCTCCTATTCAGAATCGGAGAATAGGAACGAAGTAGCTCGCCTAAAGAGGAACTACAATTCTTCTTTACTTCGATCAAGAAACTAGATTCTCAATAGAGTTGCTTACTACGAAAAGAAAGATGCCCCACCTTTAGTGATTAGATGGATCACTAGCCCTTACTCTCAGTCACTGATTCAAGAACGAATACCGAGACAGAAAAAACCCTTGCTGGTCTACTGCTTGATGGCTTTACATCGCTAAAGAATCCGTAATGGACAACAAGAACTCTGAATCAAGAAAAGTACCAAATCGATTGGAAATGTACGCTCCTATGGGAGTCGAACCCACCGCATAGGTGCCTTGTTCTACCGAGAGATGAACTAAGGAGCGGCAACCCCTACATCAGTTCTTTGTACCGCCCAGAAGGGCACGAGAGAAAAAACAAAACCAATAAAAGATCAGACGAGACGGAATTGGTAACGTGAACGTCTTTTCGTCTTCTTGCCTTAGTTTCATATAACTCAACCTCGCTTTCCAAAAAAGAAGTACTGATTGAGATTTTCCTTTTATGATGGCTATCCCGTTTCTATTACTTACTGAATTTCTTGTCTACTGGCTGGAAACTTGAAAGGCTTACCACGGGATCGAAGGCAGAAGAACTTTTAGGATTGGCTAGAGGGGAACTACTCCCCCAATCCCATTTTTTCACGGGAACCCGATGTTATTAGATTCTATTCATTCATTCTGAATCTTTTATCATATCGCTTATTACGGCTATCTTTAGAATTTCATTGACTATATATGTTTCTTTCCATATGAGCTATTCCCTTTGCTTTCAATCTGTCTTGTGCCACTCCAGCTTTCACTCAAGCCATTCTTTGCCTGTCGACCCTCACTCTTCCTCTTGCTTCCTTAGGAAAGAGCATAAAGAAGGCACCGAAAACAGGTGGGAAAGGAAAGGTATACTTTTCACAGCTGACAAGCGGCGCATTTAAGCCCTAAAGAACTAGCTTCCTGGAGAAAACTCACTCGATCACCGGCTTTCAGGGGATTCCCCCACTTAAGAATAAAGGGGGATAGACTACGAAAGGGCTACGTTCACTTGATGAACAGGAAAAGGTATTCTATTACATAATGAGGGCATACGAGCGGAATACGATACTATCGAGCTTTCCGAAAGTGTGAGCTGAAATTCCAGGCCCATCGCAAGGAAAGCGAAAACCTAGATTTTCTTTATCGGGTATCAAACGGGAACTCCGAGCAAATAAAACACCTTTCAAAAGTATTAATACAGTCACATGTATGGTAAATGCATGAATGTGATGGACTAAAAAATCTGCGGTTCCTAATGGAATAGGTAACAAAGCCACTTTGCCACCTACTGCTACTAACTCGCCGCCTCCCCACGTTAAGCTAGTACTTGTTGTTGCACCAGGAGCTGTTACGCCAGGCGCAGTAGAATGGATATTTTGTACCCATTGAGCAAAGATAGGTTGTAATTGTATGGCAGTATCCGAAAACATATCTTGTGGACGGCCTAAAGCACTCATGGTATCATTATGAATGTACAAGCCAAAACTGTGAAAACCTCGAAATATACATACCCTGTTAAGGTGGGATATGATTGCATCGCGGTGTCTAAGGACGCGATCTAATAGATCGTTGTATCGAGTAGTTGGATCATAGTCTCTTACCATAAAAATTGTTGCATGTGCAGCAGCACCGACTATTAGAAATCCGCCAATCCACATGTGGTGTGTGAACAAGGAAAGTTGTGTACCATAGTCAGTAGCTAGGTATGGATAGGGAGGCATAGAATACATATGATGAGCTACAACAATGGTTGTAGAGCCTAGCATAGCTAGGTTAAGAGATAATTGAGCATGCCATGACATTGTTAAGATTTCATAAAGACCCTTATGGCCTTGTCCTGTAAATGGGCCCTTGTGAGCCTCCAAAATATCTTTAAGTCCATGGCCAATACCCCAATTGGTCCTATACATATGACCTGCGATTAGGAAAAGAATAGCAATAGCTAAATGATGGTGCGCAATATCGGTCAGCCAGAGACCACCGGTTACTGGATCTAGTCCTCCGTGAAAAGTCAGAAATTCTGCGTATTTGGACCAATTTAAAGTGAAAAAAGGGGTTGCTCCTTCGGCAAAACTAGGATAAAGTTGAGCCAAAAGGTCCTGATTCAAGATAAATTCATGAGGAAGTGGTATCTCTTTAGGATCCACCCCAGCGTCAAGAAATTGGTTAATTGGTAAAGATACATGAATTTGGTGCCCCGCCGAAGAAAGAGAAGATAGGTCTGTTTTCATTCGTGTAGAACTGCTACCTCGTTAACGAACTTACTCAAAGAGTGCTATAGAGCCGAGTCTAAGAAAGCCGCCCTGTTATTATTTTCTTAACCTCAGAAAGTATCATGCGCGGGGCACCTCACATCGCACTAAATCACTACTATTAGGCCCTTCCTATCATTCCACAATCCGAAGGAAAAAGAGTATCCTATGAAGGAAATCGTATCTGATCTATCACCTTCCTCGTATCGATGCTTGCCACCGCGTCACTAGGTTGTTCATAGCTCTTGCTTAGCTTAATGGATCACCCAACTGTATTCCGGGATGTGTGCATTCCACAATCCCTTAAGGAAGAGGTTCACTACAGCCTTGCTTGTTAATGGGTTTCTCACTTCACAGCAGAGTGCTAGACTAGGGATAAGCTGGATACTGACTTCTTTCCATGAGCTCCATCAGCCATGCTTAGCCATACATCAGCTCTACCATTACTATACGCATTCTACCTACGCTTTTATGGAAAGAAAGAAGAAAGGTTGGATGGTTGATCCACACAAATAAGAGATATGTAGGCCCAACCTTCAATTCCCAATGAACAACATGATCTTGAGCTACCATTTGTTCAATTTGGTCGATCTGATACTTAGTTAACTCATTCATCTTGATGTTCCCACTGATACCTAATCGATAACGAAGCTGAATGGCTTTTTTCGGTCCAATTCCATCCATTTTTGTTGAGGCAATTCTGACTTGTTCATCGGGAAGTGATCTAGCTCCTGAGATATATGACATTCTTTATCCTTATCTTTTCCTGGTCTTCTCGGCTGGAATCTACAATCTACACCTCTCCAAACACAATATCTTGAGTACCCGGAGAAGTTCTCTTTGTCTTCGAGCTTTTATTCCTCAATCCACTTATTCGTTCCCTTCTTTCATATACCTCCCCACCAATAGATAGAGACAAATGGGAATAACCAAACCACGTCTACAAAATGCCAGTACCATGCAGCTGCTTCAAAGCCAACGTGATGCTTCTTGGTCAGATGACCAAGATATTGGCGAATACCACATACGATCAAGAAAAGAGTACCTATAATCACATGAAAACCATGAAAGCCAGTTGCTAAGAAAAAGGTAGAACCATAAATACTATCCGAAATAGTGGAGGGTGCTTGGTAATATTCCATTCCTTGAAAGCCAGTGGATACTAGAGCCAGTGAAACGGTTGCTACTAAAGCGTAAACTGCTCGTTTTTCCTTCCCCGCGAGTATAGCATGATGAGCCCAAGTTACGGCAGCTCCGGATGAAGGGAGAATAGGGGTATTAAGAAGAGGGATTTCCCAAGGATCTAAAACCCCAATCCCTTTTGGGGGCCAAATACCTCCGATCTCTACCGTAGGTGCCAAAGAAGAATGAGAAGAAGCCCAAAAAAAAGCAAAAAGGAACATAACCTCCGAGACTATGAAGAGAATAGAACCATATCGAGGTCCTAATTGTACAGCTTTTGTATGATGCCCTTCCAACGTGGATTCACGTAGAACATCCCGCCACCATACGAACATGGTATAAAGGATAAATATTAGGCCCGAACTGAGAAGTGTTGCACCCCCTTGAGTTGCATTGATAGAAGTGAGACTATCAAAAGATCTCTCTATTATTTAGAGAAAAGAGTTGGCGTGGGTTCTACCAACGAAACGAAGAAGTTTTTGATTGGTCTTTATCATTCGGAACCCTCTCCGTATTAGTAAGAAAAACACACCCAGACTCTGACTTCAATGGTGGGAACAACCTCAGCACTCCGGCGTGAACATGAACAATCATTCTATGCAAAATTTCATGTATGATAGTGGTCGATCCCTCGGGAGTGACATTCGTTACGAGCTTGTACACAGGCTTCTAAAGCCACTCGATTAGCTGCTGCACCAGGTGCATTTCCCCAAGGATGTCCTAAAGTTCCTCCACCAAATTGTAATACAGAATCGTCCCCAAAGATTTCGGTCAGAGCTGGCATATGCCAAACATGAATACCACCTGAAGCTACCGGTATAACACCTGGCATGGATACCCAGTCCTGAGTGAAAAAGATACCGCGAGCACGATCTTTTTCAATAAAATCATCGCGCAATAAATCAACAAAACCTAAAGTCATTTCGCATTCCCCTTCTAACTTACCTACTACTGTACCGGAGTGGATATGATCTCCCCCAGACATACGCAATGCTTTAGCTAATACACGGAAATGCATACCATGATTTTTCTGTCTATCAATAACTGCATGCATTGCACGGTGAATGTGAAGAAGTAGGCCATTGTCGCGGCAATAATGAGCCAAAGTAGTATTTGCGGTGAATCCCCTAGTTAAGTAGTCATGCATTACAATAGGAACCCCTAATTCTCTTGCAAATACAGCTCTCTTAATCATTTCTTCACATGTACCCGCAGTCGCATTCAAGTAATGCCCCTTGATTTCACCGGTTTCGGCCCGTGATTTATAAATAGCTTCGGCACAAAAGACAAACGGTCTCTCCAGCGCATAAATGGTTGTGAGTTTACGTTTTCATCATCTTTGGTAAAATCAAGTCCACCACGTAGACACTCATAACACGCTCTACCATAATTTTTTGCGGATAATCCCAATTTTGGTTTAATAGTACATCCCAATAAAGGATGACCATACTTGTTCAACTTATCTCTTTCAACTTAGATACCATGAGGCGGGCCTTGGAAAGTTTTTGAATAAGTAGGGGGAATTCGTAGATCCTCCAAACGTAGAGCACGTAGGGCTTTGAAACCAAATACGTTACCCACAATGGAAGTAAACATGTTAGTAACGGAACCCTCTTCAAATAGGTCTAATGGATAAGCTACATAATAGATCCATTGGTTGTCTTCCCCAGCAACAGGCTCGATGTGATAGCATCGTCCTTTGTAACGATCAAGACTGGTAAGTCCATCAGTCCAAACAGTTGTCCATGTACCAGTAGAAGATTCGGCAGCTACTGCAGCCCCTGCTTCTTCGGGCGGAACCCCAGGCTGAGGACTTACTCGGAATGCTGCCAAGATATCAGTATCCTTAGTTTCATACTCTGGGGTGTAGTAAGTCAATTTAGAATCTTTAACACCAGCTTGAAATCCAACACCTGCTTTAGTTTCTGTTTGTGGTGCCATAAGTCCCTCCCTATAACTCTTGAATTAAGAATTCTCACAATAACAGGGTCTACTCGATGTTAATTAGGCGTAAATGAAACTTTAGCAAAAATCTCGTAAAACAAAAAGGATATTCAATTAATATAATATCAACTCATTAAAGAAAATTGAGGGCATGCTTAGGTTAATGAATATGTTTCTTTCATATATAATGCGTACACCCTGTGTATGTTCTATCCTATAGGAATTCCACTATAGGAATTCGATAGGAATTGAGTTGTTGTTGTGGTAAGTTAACACGGTTCGTTATTAAACCATGGATTTGATTTACCAAATCCATAATTATTGTATACTCTTTGATAGATATAGCGCAACCCAAATTAATTCCTAATCCTTATTTTACAAGTTCTTAATAGTTCTCTTTTCTTATTTTGAATGCAAATACCTAACTAAATACTAATAAAATTCTTTGTTGACAGCAATCTATGCTTCACAGTAGTATATATTTTGTATATCGAAGTCCTAGATAGGAAAGTAGAGTAGTCACAGATCCTCCACAAAAGGCAAAATGTATATTATATGAAAAAAAGATTGATTGAACTTTCCAACGGACTCATTCCATGAGTTAACGATTGAATGGGATTCGCTTGGGCAACGAAATCAAGTCCTGGTCCCCTTTTCTCTCTTATTGAATTAACTAATTCATTTCCTTTTTACTTTTGGATTTTTTTATTTGATTTGGCATTATTCAACAATAAAAAAAGAAAAATTTCGACAAATTCCTTTTTTTAATTATGTGATAATTATGAGAACCAATCCTACTACTTCTCGTCCCGGGGTTTCCACAATTGAAGAAAAAAGTACAGGTCGTATCGATCAAATTATTGGACCCGTGCTGGATGTCACTTTTCCCCCAGGCAAGTTACCTTATATTTATAACGCTTTGGTAGTCCAGAGTAGAGACACTGCCGATAAGCAAATTAATGTGACTTGTGAGGTACAACAATTATTAGGAAATAATCGAGTTAGAGCTGTAGCTATGAGTGCTACGGACGGGTTGATGAGAGGAATGGAAGTGATTGACACGGGAGCTCCTCTCAGTGTTCCGGTCGGTGGAGCTACTCTCGGACGAATTTTCAACGTTCTTGGGGAGCCTGTTGACAATTTGGGTCCTGTAGATAGTAGTGCAACGTTCCCTATTCATAGATCTGCGCCTGCCTTTATTGAGTTAACTAATTCATTTCCTTTTTACTTTTGGATTTTTTTTGATTTGATTTGGCATTATTCAACAATAAAAAAAGAAAAATTTCGACAAATTCCTTTTTTTTAATTATGTGATAATTATGAGAACCAATCCTACTACTTCTCGTCCCGGGGTTTCCACAATTGAAGAAAAAAGTACAGGTCGTATCGATCAAATTATTGGACCCGTGCTGGATGTCACTTTTCCCCCAGGCAAGTTACCTTATATTTATAACGCTTTGGTAGTCCAGAGTAGAGACACTGCCGATAAGCAAATTAATGTGACTTGTGAGGTACAACAATTATTAGGAAATAATCGTGTTAGAGCTGTAGCTATGAGTGCTACGGACGGGTTGATGAGAGGAATGGAAGTGATTGACACGGGAGCTCCTCTCAGTGTTCCGGTCGGTGGAGCTACTCTCGGACGAATTTTCAACGTTCTTGGGGAGCCTGTTGACAATTTGGGTCCTGTAGATAGTAGTGCAACGTTCCCTATTCATAGATCTGCGCCTGCCTTTATCGAGTTAGATACGAAATTATCCATCTTTGAAACAGGTATTAAGGTCGTCGATCTTTTAGCTCCTTATCGACGTGGAGGAAAAATAGGACTATTTGGGGGGGCTGGAGTAGGTAAAACAGTACTGATCATGGAATTAATCAATAACATTGCTAAAGCTCATGGGGGCGTATCCGTATTCGGTGGAGTAGGGGAACGGACTCGTGAAGGAAATGATCTTTATATGGAAATGAAGGAATCGGGAGTAATTAATGAAAAAAATATTGAGGAATCAAAGGTAGCTCTAGTCTATGGCCAAATGAATGAACCACCGGGAGATCGTATGAGAGTTGGTTTAACTGCCCTAACTATGGCAGAGTATTTCCAAGATGTTAATAAGCAAGACGTGCTTTTATTTATCGATAATATCTTTCGTTTTGTTCAAGCAGGATCAGAGGTATCCGCTTTATTAGGGAGAATGCCCTCCGCAGTGGGTTATCAACCTACTCTTAGTACAGAAATGGGTTCTTTGCAAGAAAGAATTGCTTCTACTAAAAAGGGATCTATAACTTCGATTCAAGCAGTTTATGTACCTGCAGACGATTTGACCGACCCTGCCCCTGCCACAACATTTGCACATTTGGATGCTACTACCGTACTTTCCAGAGGATTAGCTTCCAAGGGTATTTATCCAGTAGTAGATCCTTTAGATTCAACCTCAACTATGTTACAGCCTCGGATCATTGGCAACGAACATTATGAAACTGCGCAAAGAGGTAAGGAAACTTTACAACGTTACAAAGAACTTCAGGACATTATCGCAATTCTTGGCTTGGATGAATTATCAGAAGAGGATCGTTTAACTGTAGCAAGAGCAAGAAAAATTGAGCGTTTCTTATCACAACCGTTCTTTGTGGCAGAAGTTTTTACTGGTTCTCCAGGAAAGTATGTTGCTCTTGCGGAAACTATTAGGGGATTTCAACTAATCCTTTCCGGAGAATTAGACGGCCTACCTGAACAGGCTTTTTATTTGGTGGGTAACATCGATGAAGCTAGCACGAAAGCTATAACCTTAGAAGAGGAGAACAAATCGCAGAAATGAAATGAAATCTTTATGTACTGACTCCTAAGCGAATTATTTGGGATTGTGAAGTGAAAGAAATCATTTTATCCACTAATAGTGGCCAAATTGGCGTATTACCAAACCACGCCCCCATTAACACAGCAGTAGATATGGGTCCTTTGAGAATACGCCTCCTCAACGACCAATGGTTAACAGCGGTTCTGTGGAGCGGTTTTGCGCGAATAGTTAATAATGAGATCATCATTTTAGGAAATGATGTGGAACTGGGTAGTGATATTGATCCGGAAGAAGCTCAAAAGGCACTTGAAATAGCCGAAGCTAACTTGAGTAAAGCTGAGGGTACGAAAGATTTGGTTGAAGCGAAGCTCGCTCTCAGACGAGCTAGGATACGAATCGAGGCTGTCAATTGGATTCCCCCATCCAATTGAAGACAATCCAGTGGTTTATAGTTGATACAAAGAAAAAGGGAAGAGGGGTAGAAAAAGTTATTAGATAGCGAAGCGAAGTAAGTCCAATGCTATCTAGTAATTTTTCTACCTACTTACCTACTATTGGATTTGAACCAATGACTCCCGCCGTATGAAAGAAATACTCTAACCACTGAGTTAAGTAGGCAATTTATCACCACAAAGGAAGACCCATTACTTCGATCGATTATATTTTGAATCCCTTTTCTAAGCAATACCGCTCTGTTATTGGTCTGTTATATACTAAATACTAAACTAAATACTAAACAGATACAGATCAAAGGGGTATCCTCTGGCATTAGAAAATATTTATCTTGACAAGAAATTATCTATATGTTAAGATATCTCTGATAAGGGCTATAGCCAGTTCGGTAGAGCAACTCGTTTACACGTGCGCCAATGCTTTTCAAAGGAGCTTATTATGCAATGAACATAATCGATCTTATTGCAAAATCAATGTCTTACTTCATAGATTCGAGAGAATAGGAGAACAGTAGCCTGACAAACAGTCGGTTCAGTCCGATTCAGGTGTCAATTCAGGTGCCTAATCAAATAGAACCCTTATGGATTTGCTAGTTGATAAGGTAAATATCCAGCCCACTAAATGCTAGGCGTAATGAGGATAAGGGCCTCCAAAAAACTTCTTTTCGTTCTATGAACTTTAAGGTGTATGAAGTCTCATAGTTAACTCTTGCAGTGGAACGATAGAGACTCCATTTCACTTAGGTTGATTTAATTTAGACCAGAGGCACACCTAAGTTAAGGTAATCCTCCTTTGAAACACTTTGGTATTGCTCCTAGATAGATCATAATACAAAAAATCAATCAGAGCACAGGGAGCCATCTCATTATCTTTCCGTAAAGAAAAACTATGGTGGACTAACTGATCTTTAAATCAGTTTATGAAAGAGCCCAATGCAAAAAAATGCATGTTGGGTCTTTGAAACAGTTCAAATCATTTCGATAATAATCCGTTTGATCTGTTTTACCGAGAAGGTCTACGGTTCGAATCCATATAGCCCTAATATGCCCTTTTTTAGATTTTAGGATCTCTATCCTATGTTTTCTTTAGTTTAGTATAGTTTTCATTTTCTCATTAGTATTTGTTTATAGACTGGATAGGCGCCTGCGACATAGAATAGAGATAAAAGCATTACCAAAGGCTCATTCATCGAAAATCAAAATCATACAGACAGGAAAAGAAAAACGAATTTCTATCAAATCAATAGAAGAAAGGATCCTTTCCCTAATTTGAATCCCGTCCTCCTTCAAATAGGATATCTCTAGACTTCCCTATAATAACTGCAATGATTTTATCCATTTTGCGAATTCCTACTTTGTTTTAAGTATATTTAATACTTTGTTTATAGATACATTATGTAAATTGATCAACTTTAAATAGAAAAAATAAAGTAAAGAGTAAATAAGAAAACAGAATATTCTGTCTCATAGTTCTGAAATAGAGTTCTTTATTTTTATTTTATAGTATTAATTCTCATTAATTATACTGCATAGATTAGTCCAACTATCTTAATTAGGTTCTAATTTAGTAGTATTCTCATTTTTATTTAATAGTCTCTTATTATTTTATTATTAAATATTAAATAAAGGATAGAGCTATTCTTTTTTCTAGAGATTCTAGAGAAAGCGAGACAAAGTGGTTTTCTTTATATAAGAATTAGATCTACATACACCATATCTAAATAGAATGGAAATCCAAAAGAAAGGGAGTTGGGATTCCATTGGATTAATCTTTAAAGAAGATGCAGGACAGAGGAAACAAAGGCTAAACTAAGCGCTTTTGTTTGAACAAAAAAGATTCTTGTTTCACCGAGGAAAAGAGAGAAGTTCTGGATAAATTGACAATGCTGAATTGAATTGACTAATTTCAGTTCCGCCTATTCCACATTAATGGGAGTACATTATGTTTCTGCTTCACGAATATGATATTTTTTGGACATTTCTAATAATAGCAAGCCTTATTCCTATTTTGGCATTTTCGATTTCAGGGCTTTTAGCCCCGGTTAGTGAAGGACCAGAGAAGCTTTCTAGTTATGAATCGGGTATAGAACCCATGGGAGGGGCTGGGGTACAATTCCAAATACGCTATTATATGTTTGCGCTCGTTTTTGTTGTTTTTGATATCGACAGTAGAGTAGGTTTGATCTTGCTTTCTCAATCTTTCTCTGATCCTAGCCGTGTAGTAGATCCGGCTTTATTCGGCTAAAAAGAAGTGTGTGTGGCCGTCGTATCTGCTCGCCCCCTTCTTCATTCATCCATTTAGGTAAGAATGGATCCAGGGAACCTGGCTCGGGAACAGCCCTGAAAAAACACAGTAAGAGAGTCCAATCTCTGAAATATAGCATTTGATCTCCTAAGTAGTAGTAGTAGAAGGCTTAGTATCTGACTTGATCCAATAGAGTCAGAACACACAGTAGATCCAGATTCCACACCTTGCTGTGGACTGGGGAGAGAGCAGCTCTTCGAAGCTGGGCGTTCTGTGTGATTATGGAGGAACTGTAGTACTCGCCCCAAAATGCAAGCCGGGATAGATACTTAAAGAAAGGGGGAGCGGTGGGCCTTCAAAAAGGAGCGAGGGAGTGATGGGCAACCTTTTTCTATATGTTGCTCGTGAGCCGCCAAGTACCAGTCTCGCAACAGTACTGGCGTTAAAGGATCGGTCCTTCACTTGCGGATCGTTCGCGAGTCGAACTCGCTCTCTTGCCACGCCTTTGACTCACGAACTCGAGTCGGACTCATTCACTGCTGACTTTTTTGAGGATCGTTCATTCTTCACTCTCTTGCTATTACCCGCAGGGAGCGCAGCAACCGACGGTGCATATTATCATATAGAAAGAAGCGAGGCGTAGCGATTCGTACTACCGGAAAAGTGTCGCTAACCGCTAGGCAATAGAGTCAGCTTACGGGGTGGGGCGCAAGCAAGCATAGCGAATCACATAGAGTTGCCCCTACCTGCCAGCGCGCAGATAGATAGGGCGGGCGAGCGCAGGGATGGATGTCTGAGCGGTTGAAAGAGTCGGTCTTGAAAACCGAAGTATTGATAGGAATACCGGGGGTTCGAATCCCTCTCCATCCGCGAGGTCATAAGTTCTCTCTTGCCTTATCTATAGATAAGAACGAATCTCCTCGACTCGAATGATATGATGGATGGAATGGGTAGAAGGTTGAGGTTATTGTGTGTTGATTTAGTTAGGACTTTGTCTCCCTTTCGTTATCTTCCGCCCCGGGTGGATGACTTGTGGGAGCTAAGTCGAAGATCTCGGTGTCGTCGTGAGTGGTTGATAAACAACGATTGCAGTTTGATTTAGGGAGTCCCAACCTTGTGAAGCTTAACAGACAAAGAAAACGATAGAGACTTCCGGGTATAGGGTGACGACCTTAATGAATCAAGTATTCAGGTGGCAGAGTTTTTGGCTACATAAGCGCTCAAATTCTTGAATACTTATTGCCCAAAAAATATGATCAACCCCAGGTACATTTATTAGGTTTTGATCTGAGGCTATCCTGGTCTGCAGGACCCAACACAAGTATTCATCCTTTCCAATCTGAAAAAGGTGTTGCCGAAAGCTTACCCTCTTCCACAGGGATGCTACAGCCGCTATCACTTTTGCAGGAGGGGAATTACAGAGTTCGCCTCTCGACATCTTGTTTGGTAAGCGGAATTTTGACCCAGGCGCCCTAGTGTTGCCTAACCATTCGGCCGGAGATGTCGGATGCGAGATCTTTAGCTACTTGTATCAATTTGCCGCAGTGTGCTTAGATACAATGGGCTGGCAGCTGAGGCTTGGCAGGATGGGGGAGTTAATTAAGGTCGAGGGAGCAGGAAAGAGTTTGTTATTCGCTATTGGCTTAGTACGGCCTATACATAATAGGGCCATGACGGTTTTGGCAAGGCCTTGAACTTCATATATCCCTTTTTTACTCAATCCAGAATACCGATAAAGTCAGATTGAATCATTTTGTCGACCTTTCCTTTGGATTTATTATCATAGGTAGTGTTCGAGATCGCCTCTGTGCGGTGAACGCTCGAATGTAGCTAACATCAGTTTTGTCCTCGCGTGGTTGAAGGAGATGCTGCTGCTGGATGGAATGCTTCCGGGGCGCCATGATCCTTCTATCAGGAATAGAATAATCGAGGGCACTGACTGACTGCATCAATCATCGCTCAGTGAGCTATTAATTGCCGCCAATAGCGCTTCGCTTGCATGCAAGGCGGCTAATAAAAGCGCCAGGTAGACGCGCGGAGATGCATTTTGAGTACTGGTGGTACTAGACAAGCTCTAGGGGAATAATCTCTTTCTTATTTCTTTCCCATGACGACTAGGAACGGGCAAATCAAGAATTTCACTTCAAATTCCGGACCTCAACATCCTGCTGCTCATGGTGTTTCACGATCAGTATTGGAAATGAACGGAGAAGTGGTGGAACGTGCGGAACCACATATTGGATCACTCCAGTGCGGCACGAAGCCGCTGACGCTGAGTAGGCTCCTATGCCGCTAGCACGGTGGAGGTTCCGTAGCGCGTCATGAGCACCGGGCAAAGGGACGGTTGAGCAACTCAAGCGAACCGCCCTACCTGACTTTGGATAAAGATAGAAGGGAGAAGGTTGTGAAGGTGGCCTTGTTATCCACACATCTGGTCGGAGGACCGACCTGGGTTTTCACGAGCGTAGGCGGGTCCTGGAGTGCCCGTCAAGGGCGCTAGCGCATACCCCGGGGTGATCATCACCACCTGCACCTCACATCTCGGCACAGTGGAACGTGTAACCCGCCTGCTGTCCAAGTCAACCACTGAATTTCCTGTAATTTGTAGCGCCTAACAGAACGTAGCAGCAAGGGACAACCCACCCATACAGACAGCCTGCGGGGAGGATGGCACTACTGGCAAAGACCGTCTGGCGAAAACGCCGCAGGCGTGAAGCGTGGTGGGCCTGTGCCGGGGGAGCATAGGGAGGAAAGGGAGCCCGGACGGTGGAAGAGCCAGGGGAAGCCGGGTCATTTGACGGAAATGGAAGGTCCGAGCGGCTCATTCATTCTTGAAAAAAGAGGGGGGGAGCGAGCCAATGTATCAATGAATAGATACAGTCAACGGTATTAAGACAGCGCTGCCTACACGCGAATTAGCTTCCGAGGTCGAGCAGTCTCAATTTCACTACAGGATTTGCGAATGAATGCTGGGCTGGGCCACCTCAAATGGCGTGAGCCGCATGCGGGGAGACCCGCACGTACGGTTTTCAGGGGGATCCGGCCGGCCGGCGCCCACCCGACTAGAGGGACAGAGAAATTAATCGAGTACAAAACTTATCTTCAAGCTTTACCTTATTTTGATCGTTTAGAGGGCGATCGCGGAGTCACTGAATGAAGTCCTCCCTCCCTTTCTTTCGGAGGTGCTGACCCGCTGCGAGGCAGATATGACTAAGTGACATATTGAATATGGCGACGACTACAACATGTCGTAGAAGGAGATAAGAGGTGGAGCCAACGACCCACTAAGACTCACGTATCTACAACCACATTCCCGAGCGGCAGTCAAACGGAGGCGTGAATGCAAGATGCCAGCAGAATGATCGACCGGACAGAGGCTAGGGCAGCTTTCTTCCCACCGCGTCCTTCCTTGTGTGTCGGAGATACAAAGCGAGTGCACCGGAAAAGAAGGGGAACTGAATCGATCTATTCCATGGCGAAGCATACGAAGCATAACTGCACACTCACACGCTCTTTGCCGAGAGATAGGAGCATTCGGTGGAACCGGTGAACTACACTTGCTTCTTGATAGATGTGTGGGACAGAGGGCTCGTTGTACCTGCTGCCCGCCCTTCCTCCGCTTTGATAACCTTGTGAACGGAGAGTGGGCAGAGCAAAAGGGAAGGAGGTCCTCATACGGAGTCGCACACTTGAGCAGTGCGGGAGACTGGAGAATGGGTCGAGTAAACTCCCTTAGGGCCGATTAAATCACAGACGAGGAACTTTTCTTTCTTTTTTGCTTTTTGATTTGAAGGGTATGTTCTCAAAAAAGAAAGGCAGAGGTAAATACTTCGAAGAGGCGGCTCGGTAGGGATGGAATGGCCAATAGTCAAGTCAAGGATGACTTCTTTGTTGGCGAAACGATGGGGGAGAGAAAGCACGCCAGTGATTCTCTGAGCCGGTCTTCATTTCCAACGCCTCGGGAAACAGGTCGAGATAGATGACAGCACCTTTTTATCCTCTTCCTTACCGGGAAGGCGCACTTATCTTCTTCTTCTGGCCTTCACCTCCTGCCCGGCCCGGAAATAGAACCCAGCCCCCTTTCTGATCCATTCATTTCTGCAAGCAGGCGGGATCGAGAGCTAAGCCCCCCTCCTATTCGAAGCCGGGTGTGGCCTCGCCCTTTTGCTCTTCCTTCGGTTTGGCTCCACGAAGGCGCCGCCTAGACTAGGAGCCCCACTCATATTCAAAAGGCGCCCAGCTTTCAAGACGATGATAATAATTAGTCAACTTTTTCCAATATCATGGAATAGCATGGCCCGGGGCTAAGGTAACTCCAGTGGGAGAGCCGTGTTATGGGTGACCTTATTGCACGGTTCAGAGAGCACTTGTGTATGTGATGCAAGTGAACGTGTACGAAAAAGCTGTCGTAAAGTTTCGTTGTTCGTTCCGTCGTTGACCCTATCTATGTTTCTACGATCGCCCAAGAACACGCTCATTCTTCAGCCGTAGAGAGACTTTTGAATTGTGGGGTACCATTACGAACTCAATATATAAGAGTGTTATTCTGTGAAATAACTCGAATTTCAAATCATTCACTTGCTTCAACTACTCATGCTATGGATGTGGGAGCATCAACTCCGTTCCTTTGGGCTTTTGAGGAGCGGGAGAAATTGTTGGAATTCTATGAAAGAGTCCCGGGAGCCAGGATGCATGCCAGTTTCATACGACCTGGTGGAGTGGCACAAGATCTGCCTCTTGGCTTATGTCGAGATATTGATTCCTCCACGCAACAATTTGCTTCTCGTATCGACGAATTAGAAGAGATGTCAACCGGCAACCGTATCTGGAAACAACGATTAGTGGATATTGGTACTGTCACTGCACAGCAAGCAAAGGATTGGGGATTCGGTGGTGTAATGTTAAGAGGTCGTGCGACATGAAGACATTGATAGCAATATGGGGGAAGTTCCCATCAGGCAACAACGGTTCTGCCTGACCCTACAAAAGCATGCATATGTTGTCAGTGAAGATTTTGTGTGAAGCCTTGGAGACGACGTACCCGGGGCTAGGGTGAGCTGAGAGGGGACAGCGTAAGTGAGCGAATGTGTGTAAGCCCAGTCAAAGATTCCTATTCTAGGCGGGGCGGGCCATCAACCTTCGAATGGTATTGGTCCTACGGACCGTGAACGGATTCGCCTCTGGCCTCTGGGCACGTCGGAACCGCATGAGTTCACCGGGGTGGAGCACGGTCCGCCAAAAATCGGCATAGGTTAGGTGCTATTGATGGAACATGGTAAGCCCATCTTTCTCCATATGAAAGTGTTGCGGGCACATAGAGATGTGGGTAGAGGAAGTCTCAAAAAGCGAATGCCGAGCTATAGGTCACGTGACCTGCACCGAAAAGGTGGCTGACTGGGCTTTCTCCTGGATCAAAGCGGATCAGCTCGCCAAATTCGTCTATCGAATCGGGCGCCCCGGAACGTCGAATGAAAGTGGTCTTTCTACAACCCTATTTATATGATTTTTAGGGCCCCTTTCCCCCTATCCCTCCCTTATGTTTAGGAGCGGGATCTGCCCAAGAACGACCTGTGGTGGTACGGAAGGCACGGACTCCGCAAGCATCCCGCACCCTCTGAGAAAGAAACTCCTCAACCATCACAAGATAAAGAAGTATGACGCTCTGTGTCTGACTCTATTGGTCATAGTTCCTTGCTGTTGCGGCCGGTGCTCGTTTGCGCGCGTGTGAACCACCAGATCATAAGGAAAGATGCCTCTCGGGGCATCTGAGAATGATTTGAGCCGTATGAAGGGAAACTCCCACGTACAGTTTGTTTTGGGGGGGAAGGAGCCCGACAGGGTCCCCCCACTGACTTGGCCCGAGCCTAAGTGAAAGTGCAAAAGTGAAGTGGTGGGCCTACCCATCCCAACCTGGGGTATGCTAGGATTCGCGAAGAGCAGCACCTTACGATGTTCATGACCAATCGGATCTTGACGTACCAGTAGGTACCAGAGGAGATCGCTATGATCGTTACTGTATCCGTATCGAAGAGATGCGACAAAGTGTTCGGATCATTGTGCAATGTCCTAATAAAATGCCTACTGGCATGTTCAAAGCCGATGATCGTAAGCTATGTCCTCCATCACGATCTCGAATGAAACTATCCATGGAATCGTGCGCCGTGTGAAACGTAGATCATCGCCGTTCTTAACCGAGACTCAGGTTAAGCTCCGTCTCGGAACCGCCGTGGGGTTAGGAGTAAAGCATCCCGAGGTTGGCGCATCTCGTTGGGCGTGGAGAAGCATTGGGAACCCCAATATCTTTTTTCGGAGCAGTTTCTTTTCCCGTCCCCTCGCCCCGGCATAGCGCTTCGCTTCCGGTTCTTCGGAGGAATCAACTGACTTCTCCCTTCTTCATTGATCCGGGGGAAAGGGAACCGTCTACCAGTTGGGAAGCTAGACATCAAGGTTGTGGCTTGATGAGGATAACTAAGCTGACACGCCGGAGTTGGCTGCTGGCACAACAGGGTGGTGCCTTACCGCACCGCAGGCGCACGCGCGGTAGCATTCGTGGTGGTGCTTCAGGATTCCAATGTACTGCGTCCAGGATCAGAACGAGCTTGCCGGCGGACCACTGACGTCCCATTCTTTAGTGAGCTAGAGCGCTGCCATCTTATCCACGGAAAACGCGTCAAGCTATCGCTTCGGGTCGAAGCACTAAAAGAAAAGGACCGGGAAACGCAGCGGCATAGGAACCACGGGAACCCAGGAGGGAGAAAGACGATGTACGGGATACGGGATCCTCGCAGTAGGCTGGACCAAAATCCAGCCGAGAGAGGGCAGCCTTTAGAAGCAACAGGTTGGGAAACCAAGAGAAGGCTTCGCCTTTTCTTATCTTCTTCCCGGCACAAAAAGAGGGATTACCATTATTGACCCCATGAGAAAGCACTGACACCTTCCTCATCGGGGCTCCGCGCACTGGGAAAAGGCTTCCGCGACAGGAAACCGGCTACTAGTTAGGAAGTGAACATAAGGTATCAAGAGGTCCCTCACAGTCAGGTGCAATGCAATTGCCCCCTATTAGTCAAGTACCCCTCTTCCTATTTAGTTTAGGGGTTAAGGCGAGAAATGGCTTGATGAACCCTTCCGTTCACCACGCACCGGCCCCATTCACTTGCAACTCGTAGAGGCTGTAAGTAAACAGTGCCCCACTAAATTCAAAGTGACGGTGGGGTTGAAAGACGAGAGTGCCTACCTCCGCGCCGAGAGTGCCCGCCCTTTCTGTCAAGTAGGCTACTTTTTCCGGAACGCAGTCCGGAATAAGCGTTCATGTGTATATAGATATCTTCGATGCTGTCATTTCGACATGTCCGCTTCAACCCCTCTTTCGCCTCCCAAAAAGCAAAGTTGGCTTGACGAGCGCAGATGAGGAAGCGGGAGCAATAAAACCAAGAATCTCTTTCTTTTCTTTCCAAATACTTTATGAAGTTAAGGGGCAAAGAGAAGCGCTTTCGCTACTGAGAAAGCGAATGGTCAGCGCGAGGGTTCGACGACTTAGCCGAGCGTTAGCGACGCGTCATTCTCATAGCGAGGCGCTTCGAGTTAGCGAAGCACTGTAGTAGCGTCGGAGACTATGTGCTATAATGCTGAACTAAGGACGTTCCGCCTTATCTATAGAAGCAGTCGACTGAGTTCTGAACGAATGGGATCCTTGGTGGGTAATGGCTCAATCTATACGTATTCGATGAAAGTCGTATGTACGGCTTGGAGGGAGATCTTTCCTATCTTTCGAGATCCACCCTACAATATGGGGTCAAAAAGCCAAAAAAATAAGTGATTTTAGCCCTTATAAAAAGAAAACGGATTCTTGAACCTCTTT
>LR738713.1:565158424-565160924 GCA_902687465.1 Secale cereale | reverse complement strand
ATGACTCCTCTTGCTCCAAGCTCCTTTTGTTGCCTTCTTGTTCACATCCTCGTTCAATTGAAACAAGCTTTCAATCAATATCTGCATGCACATTATATAATTCCTATATGGAAATTCATTTGCGGAAGACCTCCATTCAAACATGAGAAAAGCTTCTGGTCCCGTCCAAGATGGGATGGGAGAAAAAAAGCTAAAAAAATCAGGATTGTGCATTGGTCGGGATCTCCGTAACAAGTAGGTGAACGGTGATGATCAAAACCAGGAGAAAGATCTGAAAAAAGGGGACTTGGATAGGATTTTGACCACGATCAAAAGATAGGAGGGGTTCTATTTCTTTCATCGCCGTCAAAAGCAAAGGCTACCAAAAAAACCTTTACTATCACGGAGATCGTTAAAGAAAACATGGATCCAAATGCCAAAGGGGAAAAATGGTGGAAAAGCTGGTGGAAAAGCTTCTCAAGGCCTCGTCCTCCTCACCGCGCAAGCATGGGGAAAACGTTATGTGCTATCGTTGCGGGGAGAAGGGTCATCTTGCGGAGATCTGCAGAAAAGAGGCGACCCGCTTCGTTTGTGGCGCCTTCGGCCACAGATCCTTCTACTGTCCTAGGCGAGGGAAGCAAGGTAACCAAGTAATCCTCTTTCTTGTGCTTCAGCCCTATGAGGATATGGTGAGAAATGTGGAACATTTGAGAAAATGTGCTGTGTCGTTGAGGGGAAGAGCTTTTCTTTCGAAGGCATCTTTCTGAAGGAAGAGTGTCCCCTCCATTTGGATACAGTTTCTGATTGTTAGCTAGAATATATGGGTGTATTGTCATTCAAGTTCTATAGATGGTGTCTGTCTCACTATCTGTTTGAGTGCCTGAAGGCCCCTGGAGGAGTCGTTCTGTGAGTTGTATTCAAGCTCGCCCTTAGACCGAGTCAAGTTAGCGATAAGAGTCAGCTACTTTGGCCTTGTCATTCGCTTTGTTGCCATATAGATAGGTTGGAGTGCGGGTGGCCACTAACCCAATGAACGAACTTACGTGTAGGTGTGATCCTATCTGCTCTTCCACTATAGGACTAGAAATCCAGTACAACCATGTCCCTTTCTTAGGGGAAAAGCCCTCTTTGAAGGAGAATCCACTTCTGAGCGCCAAAGGCGGGCATCCGACGTCACCAAAAAGAAGGAGAAAGGCATTCAGGCACCGCAAATCCAAGAAACTCCGAATACAGGCCGGCACGAAAAGCGAAATGACCAAAGGGATTGGGGCTGTTTCGGCACCAAAAAAAGTGTCACTATGCTAAACACATCGAATATCCGTCTCTTTATGTGGGAGCGAACCATCTTCGCTTACGGGTCTACCGATCCTATAGCTCCGATATAGATTTAAGTAACTTGGCAGAAAAAAATGCGGAAAAACGGTTTTGGATGGAAGAGGTAGATGAGAAAGACTTTCCACTTAGAGTCAGAAGTCCACGCTAGATGACCGATCTTTATGACCTTGAGGAAAATTACCTATCTTGAATTAATACACCAAAATCGGTTATTTCAATCGATCCACGAAAGGAATTGATCACCACGATAATGTGACACAAGGCAAAATCTGTAATCAACATCGGTTATGTGAAATAGGTCATTTGAGAAAAAAAAGAGAGAATAGGACAATCTATATGTTTAACACAAGCGGTTAAGTCGATAGCTTTCTTAAGGAACAGCTAAAGAAAACGCTCTCACGAATCCTATTTTCTGATTATGTATGCCGCGACATTACGATTTGGAGCTTTGATCCGGCCATGTAGAGCACTCATAGAGGTCCGGCTTCACGTCAGTAATCTACCACACCCATGCTGGAATTCAGTAGAGTCCCACGAGTCAATCGACAAAAGCGAGAAACGAGGTTGTTCGACAAGGCTACGGTCTAACTTTTTCTTCCTAGCGGAGTTCAATACGAAAATAAAGGCGCTCCGCGTTGGGAATGGCGTACTACGTACGGGTGGTATTTCAGGTATAACTGATCAGGGTTGTTCTGAAAGCAAGTCAATTGGTGCTTTGGAAAGTGAGTGCCAGAGGCTAGTCACTGCTTGGTTTACAGAAGGGAAGGAAGAAAGAGATACCGAAGCAGATTCAGTATAGAAAAGAAGAAATTGATACCATTCATTCCAGTTTATTTGATACCCACTTAAAGTTTCTATCAAACCATGTCTTTTTCTTCGAACGTCAATCTCGTAGGAATTTCGATTGGAAGTGTGGTATTGAAGGGCGAAGCCTTTACTCTTTGACTTGTTTCTTTGAATATAACATAATATTGACTGCGCACTTCGAAAGATGATGGTGTATTCCGAGGATCAGTCCGCTTTTTATTGAATTCGCAAATTGATAGATCTGGATGATTCAAAGAATGATTCTTCCCTGGGTATTTCCCCGGTACCATTATTTAAATTGGAGCTTTTCAATTCCATTTTTGAGATTGAGGTGAGGGTTTAAGACCGCTCGTAACGATTTTTTTCTTTTATGGCTGGG
>LR738713.1:565138424-565153424 GCA_902687465.1 Secale cereale | reverse complement strand
AGATGTCAACTACTAAGCATAGTCAATTGCAAATCGGCCGGTTGGTTTGCTTCTCTCCAAGTATGGGAGATTTTCCAATCTTCGAAAGACGCTCGTACTTTCTTGATCTTATGAAGAAGGGGCTTTCCTTAGCTGCGGACTTTGGGATCTTGAGAGTAGACCATGTCTTACGTTAGGGAATCCGAATCAATCCAAATCCTCTGACACTCCTTTTTAGCTGCTATTTGAATACATGTTCAGATGCAAAAGAGCTCGACTTCGAGTATGGTCTTGTTCTTAACTGCTTGAGAGAACGCATATATCCCCTTTTTATTGCTAAACCTCCACAAGCCTTCCCATGCTCGCTAATTGAACCGTCCGTCTTCATCTTAATCCATTCGTTTCCCGGTGGTCAACACACAATAGAATATGTTTGTTTTTGATCGGATTGAGACAAAAGTACCATTTTTTAGGATGTTCGCCGATTCTCCCTCTTCTTTCTCTCATAAAACTGGAGATACTAGCTTCTAATCTGCATATTTTTGCAAATCCTTTTCCATTTGGATTTTTGAAAATATTAACTTACCTCTAGAATTCCACTATATATAACGTTGACGTTCCACCAAAATGTGCCAGAGCGAGTGAAAGGCAAGCCTACCCACGGTGTTAACTTGCCATCCCCAACAAATCTGCTAGCAGCCCATTCGAGTTCCGCTTGGAAACAAGAAGCTCTTCTTTATTTGCGTTTTTTTGCCCAAGATAAGCCCATTTTCCAGAGCCAAGCCTATTATAAGAGTTCAACTGCCATATTCGGATGGAGTCCAAATGCTTGCATCTTGGGCTGAAGAATGACCCAATTCCTTAGCTTACATGCATTAATCATATCCGGGGATGTGGGAATAGGGAGATGCCATCCATCTACACGACACGATAGCTTAAGCAAAGAATAGAGAGAGCTAAGCTAGAATACAAACAAAAAAGATATTCCACTAGCGTAGGCCTACCATAGAAAAGTCTAAAAAAACCTTTTCTTTGTCTGTCAGCGGGAGAGAAAGCAAGCTTACGGTGCTTTGGATGTTAATGTTTTTGTAGGATACTAAACACCTATTATGCTCGATAAATACATTGTTTTATACTCCTCTGTACAAGTGTATAAGAGCTATTATGCTCGATAAAAGGCAGTTTATGAATAAGTAAGTCTTTCTTTTTTGAATAGCCGGCGGGAGAACTTACTTTTCCGGCTATCGTATGAACAATGCCGTCCGCTTTTCTTTTTTGAGTTTCCATGGATCTCTCCGACGAAGTAGCGGAAGCATGAAATGCTATTCATGAATGAGCATTGCTATCTGATTCCTACAAAAGAGATAGGGGAAGCTCACTTTTGTCAAATGGGGCTAGAAAGCATAGAACCCCGTCTTAAATCAACCGGTGAATCCAGAATCAAAGTGAGGAGAACAGGATATGTTATGAGAAGAGTGACGTGGGAATATATTGCATTTCAAAAAGAATCTATACACTCAATAAGCCAGAACGGGAAGATTCAACTGCAAAAAGAACTGGTACGGTGTGAGAAGAGGCCTATTCTCAATAATGAACAAGATGATGCAGCTCTAGTTGCTGGAGGCAGAGGACGTGGACGCGGCAGGAATAGATCCAGGGGGAGGACGCGAATAAAAAAGGCTATGAGGATCATAAAAATTGAGGTGGAGGGAGATTGTATAACTAAGGATCGAGTAGAGGAAGACGTCGGTCTTTCAGTTGTAGATGATCATTACCGAAAAAGATGTACATTCGAATGAAAAAAGAGGGCCTGTCCGAGAGGAAATAAAGAATATTCATTTGCGGATTCTTTCGAACAAGCAACGGATTGAGCAACTAGCGCGAAAGCCGTTGCGCGTTAGCGCATCCGTTTTCTTGCTGGACTGCAAATCCTTTTTTTCTTGTTTCAGTGGGAAGAGCAAGGGGCATTGCCCTTGAAATCCTTCAGTGGTTCGAATCCACATCTGAGCGTCTTTTTTCGGTATGCCGCTCCGCGAGCAAGGAGCACCGCGAGGAGAGCGAGAGAACGAAGTGGGCTTTGGTGATGTCAGAATTTGCACCTATTTGTATCTATTTAGTGATCAGTCCGCTAGTTTCTTTGATTCCACTCGGTGTTCCTTTTCCATTTGCTTCCAATAGTTCGACCTATCCAGAAAAATTGTGGGCCTACGAATGTGGTTCCGATCCCTCCGGTGATGCCAGAAGTCGTTTCGATATACGATTTTATCCGGTTCCTATTTTATTTATTATCCCTGATCCGGAAGTAATCTTTTCTTTTCCTTGGGCAGTACCTCCTAACAAGATTGATCTGTTTGGATCTTGGTCCATGATGGCCTTTTTATTGATTTTGACGATTGGATCTCTCTATGAATGGAAAAGGGGTGCTTCGGATCGGGAGTAACCACTTTTGAAAGGGCAAAGGGGGGAAGGACATAGGAAAGAGGGATGCCTACAAAAAATCAATTGATTCGTCATGGTAGAGAAGAAAAACGGCGCACGGACCGTACTCGAGCTTCGGATCAATGTCCCCAGAAGCAAGGAGTATGCCTGCGTGTTTCGACGAGAACACCGAAAAAACCTAATTCAGCTCTACGTAAGATAGCAAAAGTACGGTTGAGCAATCGACATGATATATTTGCTCACATTCCAGGCGAAGGTCATAATTCGCAGGAACATTCTATAGTCTTAGTCAGAGGAGGTAGAGTGAAAGATACGCCAGGTGTGAAATCCCATCGTATTCGAGGAGTCAAGGATTTGCTGGGAATTCCGGATCGTAGAAAGGGAAGATCTAAATATGGTGCAGAAAGACCTAAATCGAAATGAATGGAAGATGCCTCTGGAACTTTTTGGTTCTTTTTTGGGGGCGATATGGAAGCAGCTAGCTCCCTTTCCCTTATTACGTTACCATTTCTCTCCGCTATTCTTCGCTTAGAAGGGCTTGACTTACTTAACTTACCGCTTTCCCGAAACTAGCTAAAAAAGGGTCAGGTATACCTGCCTGATGAGATAGGGTTTTTTCTAAAGCGGGAGCTGCTGTCGGTATGGGCAATTTCTTAAGTTCTTTGATTGATTCCGTCCCCGAGTGCTACCAAAGTTCCTCTAATTCCTCAGCCAGATATTCCCCTTGCCAGACTTTCCCGATAGCGGAATCGATAGATGTTACCACGGAGCGGTACCTAGCAACCTTCATTCCTGCTTTTCCATCTTGCCTTTGCTACTTGAGAGAATGCCTTTGACCGAGCAGCTCTTCCACTCATTTTATTAGCAATCAAACCTCTTCCCTTCAACTCGTACCGAAGGCTATGTCCCAGTAAGCATTTCCTCTGTTTCCTTGTTTCCCACCTCTGACCTTCCGCTATGACATGACCAGTCCACTAATAAGTCAGGTATCTCTGAAAAGTAAGACCGTCCTCTTCCCTTCGTCAATAGAAGTCATAAATTCATCCGTGATAAAAAGAAATAATAGTTTGATCAGATCCGTTTTTTCTTCCCTGCGCCATGGCCCCGCGGCCTCCGCTTCCAGGAGCTGCCGCCTCTGGCCTAGGTCCTCGCCTCGCCCTCCAGCGCCGGTGCTGGCCACGTCCTGTGCCGCCGCGCCCTCCGCTTCCAGGAGCAGCCGGCCCGCGCCCCGTGCGGCCCCGTCCTCCAGCTCGCCGCGGCAAGAGCGCCGCTCGCCTCCTTCTTCTGCGCAGCCAAGCCGTCCAGCGCCGCCTCGCCATGGGAGCTGCCCCGCAGCGCCGTGGTGTCCCTTCCCCTCGGCCAGGAGCCCCCTGCGGCTCCCTTCTCCAGCGCTGGACGACGCCCGGCCCCTGTCTCCTCGCCGGCCAGGAGCTGCAGCCACTTCGCCTCGTCGCTCGCCGTGCCGCTGCTCTGCCTTCGTTTTCCCGGCGCGCCTAGCCTTGCTGCTGCCGTGCTTCTTTTTCGTTCGGATTTGCGTTTTGTTTTTTTTGTCCAGCAAATAAACATGGAGCAACAAGTACCCCTCCGATGCAAGTACGTCTACGAACCGTGAACGACTACGTCGCCGAAGACCCTCAAGTACAACTACGGAACGAGTACCCCTACCGTCGCCGAGACCGCAAGTACTTCTACGAACGGGAACGCCTACTCGACGAGACAAGACCGAACGGCTACGATGGCGAGTACCTCTCCGATGAACGTGAACAACTACATGGCGATGCGACAAGTACCCCTACGAAACGTGTACCACTACCGTCGCCCCGAAGATGTCCGACGCCGCAAGTACCACGACACGATAACGTGAACGACTACTTCCTCTACGGCCGTGTACAACTACTTCCCCTACGTCCCTCTACAATCTCGAACCGTCCCGAAACGAGTGTTTCGAAGGTATATCCCGAGACGATGACCCGTGTGATGTTGTGTTGTATGAGATGTTTCCCGTGTGTGCACCGTGCCGTTTCACCTTTTGTCATGTTCCTCGGTTGCCTCGTCGCCGACCCGTGGGAACCCGGCAACGGGATCACCCCACCTTTCATCTTGTTTGACTCGCTCACGCCATCTTTTCCTTTTGCACCGGACTCTCAACGAGTTACCGGCACCGATATGTTGCGTTGCATCATTTTTCGGATCGTCGCCGTGGCACCCTTTCTTCCACCACGGTGACAATACTTCTTATCTCTTATGTCAACCCTTTTAATAAAATTGTATAAACTTGATCATGTCATCCGCATCATGTTAACAACATGAGAATGTTTAATTGTTGTTGCTTTATAATCACTAAACATGCTCATGGGGATTTTCCGGAATATGTTGTTGTTATTTTCCGGCCTCCTTTAAAATGCCTAAATAGTGTAGTTTTATTATGCTTCACCTCTTGCCATGTTAAAACATTTAAACTTGTCTTGTAAATAACGAGAGTCAATTAAATAATTAAATGTGGTGTTTCGTCAATATGCAACTCGTTGCATATTGAGCTCCACTTAACTTGTAGTGATTGTTTGTGCTTTTTGCCATGCCATGCATTTTAAACCGGACATGCATCAGACTTGGATGTGCATCGTATGCCATGTTTATGCTTGTGTGTTTATCGTGTTGTTTGCTTCTTTCCGGTTTGCTTCTCTTGATAGCTTCGGTTTCGTTCCGGAGTTGTGAGGTTTTCGCTCGGCCTGTTGCTCCGTCTACTTCATGGAACCGTTCTTCTTCCTTGCGGAATCCCAGGCAAGATGATCATACCCTTGGATACCTTTACTACCATTGCCATGCTTAGTTGTCTCGATGCTATCGTTACATGTCGCGCTACCCATTTTTATGTCAGCCCTCTCCTTGTTGCCATGAAACCTTTAACCTTGACACCTTCCTAGCAAAACCACTGTTTGGCTATGTTACCCGCTTGCTCAGCCTCGCTTGCTCAGTCCTTCTTATAGCGTTGTTAGTTGCAGGTGAAGATGAAGTTCGTTCCAGGTGGGAACTTGTTGTTGGATATATCACAATATCTATAATTATTTTTAACACACCTATATACTGGGCATGGGTGGAAGGCTTGGCCTTTTGCTCGGTGTTTTGTTCCACTCATGCCACCTTAGGCGCCGATAAACCGGCATTATGTTCCTTGATTTTGCGTTCCTTACACGATGGGTGAAATGGGGACCCCTTGACAGTTCGACTTTGAATAAAACTCCTCCAGCAAGGCCCAACATTGGTTTTATTTTGCTCATAATAACAACTTAATTAATTAATTAAATTGCATAGGGAGTTAACGCTACCCGAGGATTCTTAATTCTACATAACAGGGGGGGCCAGTGCTGATGGTGTTGGTCCCAAACTAGAGTCACTTGCGGTACCACCCAGTTATCTGGGGTCTTCGGTACTGTACGTAGCGCTCATCCGGACGTGGCCTGAGACGAGATACGCGCGGCTACTATCAGGGTGTCGGCACGCCGGGAGGTCTTGCTGGACTTGTTTTACCATTGTCGAAATGACTTGTGCTACCGGGATGCCGAGCCTGATCGGATTTCCCCTAAGATAAGGGGTGATGATATTATATTTATCACTTCAGCTAATCGTGAGAGCTTGTGATGGGCTAAGTTGGAACACCCCTGCAGGGTTATGATCTTTCGAAAGCCGTGCCCGCGGTTATGTGGCAGATTGGAATTTGTTAATGTCCGGTTGTAGAAAACTTGACAGATGATCCGAAGTAAAACACACAACTGTGTGAGTAACCGTGACTGTCTCTTTTCACTTTGAGAAGAGAACACGGTGGGGTTATGTTTGACCGTATGTAGTTCAGGATCTTTAGCGATCACCTTTTTCGGCCGTTTGCGTAGCTTCTCATCTTATTCTGGTACTCGTCAGTTAGCCACCATATCATGCTTAGCCGCTGCTGCAACCTCACCACTTTACCTCTTCCTACCCACAAAGCTTTGCTAGTCTTGTTTCCCATGGTTATGGGATTGCTGAGTCCTCGTGGCTCACAGATACTACAACACCAGATGCAGGTTCAGCCGAGTTTGATGCAGAAGCTGGTTCAAGTTCTTCACCAGGAGCTCGATGAAGAGAGTGGCCGTTTGCTTGTGACGTTTCGACGATCAGTAGTGGTTTCTACTAGGATTCGATCCTGACATGTGGCTTTATGTTGTTTTGGTATCTTTCTTTTGGATCTTCGCCCGTAGTCGGGTTGTGATGTTTTGAATGATGTATTGCTTATGAATTGTATTGTGTGAAGTGGCGAGTGTAAGCCAACTATCTCCTTTTGCAATTTAATCCCTCTTTTACATGAGTCGTGCAAAGATACCAAACTTGAGATCATTCTAGGATGGGCTTATACCTTTAAGTCGTGCCTCGACACGTAGGAGGTATAGTCCCATCCTGGGCATTACACTACTCGAGGCCGAGCAGGAATTAAGCTTGGGGATATTGATACGTCCAAAACGTATCTATAATTTCTGCTTGCTCCATGCCACTTTTGGGTGATATTGCTATGATATTCATACACTTCCATACACTTTTGATCATATTTGGACTAACTTACTAATCCAGTGCACCCCAGTGCCAGTTTCTATTTTCGGCTGTTTTTGTATTTCAGGTTTTCACGTTTCGAGAACTGCCCAGAAAAATCCATAAAAAATATATAAAAAATCAGCGTATCGGAAACAACACTGCGTCCGAAGGGCAACCCGGGGGGGCCACAGGGGCTCCAGGCGCCCTGTGGGCGCCCCCCCCTGGGCCACGCCGGGGGGGCGCCTCGGCCCCCCGAGAGCCCCCCGGTGCCCTACTTTTGCATATATTTAAAGGACTCCCCGAATCCCTCGAAACAGAACTCTTTTCGCGATCCCATCTCTGTTCCGCCGCCGCCGCCGCTTCCAAGATCGGGAGCACCAGGAGAACTCTTCCCGGCACCCTGCCGGAGGGGAGGGTCACCACCGGGAGCTTCTCCACCACCATGGACGCCTCCCGGATGACTCGTGAGTAGTCTCCCTTGGACCATGAGTCCATGACCAGTAGCTATGTGATGTTCTCCTCCCGTTCTGGTGCTTCACTAATTAGTCCTCGTGAGCTGCCCTACATGATCGAGGCACCTATGTAATCCTTATGCTGTTGCTATGTTGAGTTTGCTGGGATCCGATGGATTATGAGATTATGTTCAGATTGATCTTGAGTAATATATTTGATCTACCTCTTTTATATTTTAGTTCATAAGTAATTCTTGCATGTTCTCCGTTGTTATTTATTGCTTTGGCCGAGTAATAGGTAGTGACTCCAAGAGGGAACGTTATGCTCGATTGTGGGTTCATGCCCCTCGATGACTAGCTTGAGTGACAGAAACATGAGTCTAAGGGATGTGCTGTTGCCACAAGGGGGAAAACAACGGTGCTTGTGCCCGCGGGTGCAAGGATTATTTACTTTACGCAAAGTTCTTTTAATGCAGTTGTCTGTTGCATTGAGTTTACACTATGGGTGGGACTCGCAACTTAATACCAGCGAGATGTTCTGGATAGATATCTCAAGGTGGATGATTAGTAGTAGATATTGATGGATTTCGGTCTACTTACTTTGGCGTACCGCCCATGCTTTGAACCTCAACCCTTCTTGCAATGTAATCAGCATTGGTTTGCGTTCGTGGTCCTGTCAATTGCCCAGCTGTAATTTGTTTACCTCACATAGCTGTTTTATCGTCTTTTGGGAGAGAGACATCACTAGTGAACATCATGAGACTCCGGTCCATATTACCATCATTGATCACATCCACTATTTACTTTTCGCTATTTACTTACTATTGCAAAAACACTATCTATCACTACTATCATATTGCTTTTAACCCTTTGTGAACTACAAGGCCGGAGAGATTGACAACCTCTCTGTACTCGTTAGGAGCAAAGTTATTTGTATCTGTGTGCAGGTCCACGTTGATTGCTAATTGCGCCGTTAGCAATTGACACCTACTTGTTGAACCTAGGAGTCTCTGGGGATTCGATCCTTGGCATCTTTGCTAGGGGAAAACACTTCTACTTACTGCATCTTACACCTTCCACTTGGGGTAACCAACGAGGGGTTCGAGGCCCATCACACTTCTACTTACTGCATCTTACACCTTCCACTTGGGGTAACCAACGAGGGGTTCGAGGCCCATCAGCATCTTTATGATCACCCTGTTACGTTGTGACGTTTGATAGCACACAAGGTGTTCCTACGGTATTTAGGAGTTGCATAATCTCATAGTCATAGGAACATGTATAAGTCATGGAGAAAGCAATAGCAGTAAAACTAAACGATCATAGTGCTATGCTAACGGATGGGTCTAGTCCATCACATCATTCTCCTAATGATGTGATCCCGTTGATCAAATGACAACTCATGTCTATGGCTAGGAAACATAGCCATCTTTGATCAATGAGCTAGTCTAGTAGAGGCATACTAGGGACATACTATTTTTTATATGTATTCACACATGTATCAAGTTTCCGGTTAATACAATTCTAGCATGGATAAAAGACATTTATCATGATATAAGGAAATACAAAATAACATCTTTATTATTGCCTATAGGGCATATTTCCTTCAGTCTCCCACTTGAACTAGAGTCAATAATCTAGATTACAAAGTGATGATCCTCACACCCATGGAGTCCTGGTGCTGATCATGTTTTGCCCGTGGAAGAGGCTTAGTCAACGGGTCTGCAACATTCAGATCCGTATGTATTTTGCAAATCTCTATGTCTCCCTCCTTGACTAGATCGCGGATGGAATTGAAGCATCTTTTGATGTGCTTTGTTCTCTTGTGAAACCTGGATTCCTTCGCCAAGGCTATTGCTCCAGTGTTGTCACAAAAGATTTTCATTGGACCCGATGCACTAGGTATTACACCTAGATCGGATATGAACTCCTTCATCCAGACTCCTTCATTTGCTGCTTCCGAAGCAGCTATGTATTCCGCTTCACACGTAGATCCCGCCACGACGCTCTGCTTGGAACTGCACCAACTGACAGCTCCACCGTTCAATAAAAACACATATCCGGTTTGTGACTTAGAGTCATCCGGATCAGTGTCAAAGTTAGAATCGACGTAACCGTTTACGGCGAGCTCTTTGTCACCTCCATACACGAGAAACATATCGTTAGTCCTTTTCAGGTATTTCAGGATGTTCTTGACCGCTGTCGAGTGATCCACTCCTGGATTACTTTGGTACCTCCCTGCTAGACTTATAGCAAGGCACACATCAGGTCTGGTACACAGCATTGCATACATGATAGATCCTATGGCTGAGGCATAGGGAATGACTTTCATTTTCTCTCTATCTTCTGCAGTGGTCGGGCATTGAGTCTTACTCAACTTCATACCTTGTAATACATGCAAAAACCCTTTCTTTGACTGATCCATTTTGAACTTCTTCAAAATCTTATCAAGATATGTGCTTTGTGAAATTCCAATTAAGCGTCTTGATCTATCTCTATAGATCTTGATGCCTAATATATAAGCAGCTTCACCGAGGTCTTTCATTGAAAAATTCTTATTCAAGTATCCTTTTATGCTATCCAGAAATTCTATATCATTTCCAATCAATAATATGTCATCCACATACAATATTAGAAATGCTACAGAGCTCCCACTCACTTTCTTGTAAATACAGGCTTCTCCAAAAGTCTGTATAAAACCATATGCTTTGATCACCTCATCAAAGCGTATATTCCAATTCCGAGATGCTTGCACCAGTCCATAGATGGATCGCTGGAGCTTCCATACTTTGTTAGCACCTTTTGGATCGACAAAACCTTCTGGTTGCATCATATACAACTCTTCTTTGAGATATCCATTCAGGAATGCAGTTTTGGCATCCATTTGCCAGATTTCATAATCATAAAATGCGGCAATTGCTAACATGATTCGGACAGACTTAAGCATCGCTACAGGTGAGAAAGTCTCATCATAGTCAACTCCTTGAACTTGTCAAGACCCTTTCGCAACAAGTCGAGCTTTGTAAACAGTAACATTACCGTCTGCGTCGGTCTTCCTCTTGAAGATCCATTATTTTCGATGGCTTGCCGATCATCGGGCAAGTCAACCAAAGTCCACACTTTGTTCTCATACATGGATCCCATCTCAAATTTCATGGCCTCAAGCCATTTTGTGGAATCTGGGCTCATCATCGCTTCCTCATAGTTCGTAGGTTCATCGTGGTCTAGTAACATGATTTCTAGAACTGGGTTGCCGTACCACTCTGGTGCGGAACATACTCTGGTTGATCTACGACGTTCAGCAGAAACTTGATCCGAAGTTTCATGATCATCATCATTAACTTCCTCACTGATTGGTGTAGGAATCACTGGAACAATTTTCTTTGATGTACTACTTTCCAATTCGGGAGAAGGTACAATTACCTCATCAAGTTCTACTTTCCTCCCACTCACTTCTTTCGAGAGAAACTCCTTCTCTAGAAAGGATCCATTCTTAGCAACGAATATCTTGCCTTCGGATCTGTGATAGAAGGTGTAACCAATAGTCTCTTTTGGGTATCCTATGAAGACACATTTCTCCGACTTGGGTTCGAGCTTATCAGGTTGAAGCTTTTTCACATAAGCATCGCAACCCCAAACTTTAAGAAACGACAACTTTGGTTTCTTGCCAAACCATAGTTCATAAGGTGTCGTGTCAACGGATTTAGATGGTGCCCTATTTAACGTGAATGCAGCTGTCTCTAAAGCATAACCCCAAAACGATAGTGGTAAATCGGTAAGAGACATCATAGATCGCACCATATCCAATAAAGTACGGTTACGACGATCGGACACACCATTACGCTGTGGTGTTCCGGGTGGCGTGAGTTGTGAAACTATTCCACATTGTTTCAAATGAAGACCAAACTCGTAACTTAAATATTCTCCTCCACGATCAGATCGTATAAATTTTATTTTCTTGTTACGATGATTCTCTACTTCACTCTGAAATTCTTTGAACTTTTCAAATGTTTCAGACTTGTGCTTCATTAAGTTGATATACCCATATCTGCTCAAATCATCAGTGAAGGTCAGAAAATAATGATACCCGCCGCGAGCTTCAACACTCATTGGCCCACATACATCAGTATGTATGATTTCCAACAAATCTGTTGCTCCCTCCATAGTTCCGGAGAACGGAGTTTTAGTCATCTTGCCCATGAGGCATGGTTCGCAAGCACCAAGTGATTCATAATAAAGTGATTCCAAAAGTCCATCACTATGGAGTTTCTTCATGCGCTTTACACCAATATGACCTAAATGGAAGTGCCACAAATAAGTTGCACTATCATTATTAACCTTGCATCTTTTGGTTTCAATATTATGAATATGTGTATCACTACAATCGACATCCAATAAAAATAGACCACTCTTCAAGGGTGCATGACCATAAAAGATATTATTCATAAAAATAGAACAACCATTATTCTCTGATTTAAATGAATAACCGTCTCGCAACAAACAAGATCCAGATAAAATGTTCATGCTCAACGCTGGCACCAAATAACAATTATTTAGGTCTAAAACTAATCCCGAAGGTAGATGTAGAGGTAGCGTGCCGACGGCGATCACATCGACTTTGGAACCATTTCCCACGCGCATCGTCACCTCGTCCTAAGCCAATCTTCGTTTAATCCGTAGTCCCTGTTTCGAGTTACAAATATTAGCAACCGAACCGGTATCAAATACCCAGGTACTACTACGAGCATTAGTAAGGTACACATCAATAACATGTATATCACATATACCTTTGTTCACCTTGCCATCCTTCTTATCCGCCAAATACTTGGGGCAGTTCCGCTTCCAGTGTCCAGTCCCCTTGCAGTAGAAGCACTCAGTTTCAGGCTTGGCTCCAGACTTGGGTTTCTTCGTGGGAGTAGCAACTGTCTTGCTATTCTTCTTGAAGTTCCCCTTCTTTCCCTTGCCCTTTTTCTTGAAACTAGTGGTCTTGTTAACCATCAACACTTGATGCTCCTTTTTGATTTCTACCTCCGCAGCCTTGAGCATAGCGAAGAGCTCGGGAATTGTCTTTTGCATCCCTTGCATATTATAGTTCATCATGAAGCCTTTATAGCTTGGTGGCAGTGATTGAAGAACTCTATCAATAACACTATCCTTGTCAACTTTGCAACCAAGTTGAGTCATATGATTGTAGTACCCAGACATTCTGAGAAAGTGTTCACTGATAGAACTATTCTCCTCCATCTTGCAGCTATAGAACTTATTGGAAATCTCATATTTCTCAATCCGGGCATTTGCTTGAAATATTGACTTCAACTCCTGGAACATCTCATATGGTCCATGACGTTCAAAACGTCGTTGAAGTCCCGGTTCTAAGCCGTAAAGCATGGCACACTGAACTATCGTGTACTCATCAGACCGCGACTGCCAGACATTCAAAGCGTCTACATTAGCGGGAGGGGGCTTGTCACCTAGCGGTGCTTCAAGGACATAATTCTTCTGTGCAGCAATGAGGATAATCCTCAAGTTACGGACCCAGTCCGTGTAATTGCTACCATCATCTTTCAACTTAGCTTTCTCTAGGAATGCATTAAAATTCAAAGGAACGGTAGCACGGGCCATTGATCTACAACAACATAGATATGCAAAAACTATCAAGACTAAGTTCATGATAAATTAAAGTTCAATTTAATCATATTAAATAAAGAACTCCCACTTAGATAGACATCCCTCCGGTCATCTAAATGATCACGTGATCCAAATCAACTAAACCATGTCCGATCATCACGTGAGATGGAGTAGTTTCAATGGTGAACATCTTATGTTGATCATATCTACTATATGATTCACGCTCGACCTTTCGGTCTCTAGTGTTCCGAGGCCATATCTGCATATGCTAGGCTCGTCAAGTTTAACCCGAGTATTCTGCGTGTGCAAAACTGGCTTACACCCGTTGTATTTGAACGTAGAGATTATCACACCCGATCATCACGTGGTGTCTCGACACGACGAACTTTCGCAACGGTGCATACTCAGGGAGAACACTTATACCTTGAAATTTAGTAAGGGATCATCTTATAATGCTACCGTCGTTCTAAGCAAAATAAGAAGCATAATAAGATAAACATCACATGCAATCAAAATATGTGACATGATATGGCCATCATCATCTTGTGCTTTTGATCTCCATCTCCAAAGCACCGTCATGATCACCTTCATCACCGGCGCGACACCTTGATCTCCATCGTAGCATCGTTTTCGTCTCTCCAACTATTGCTTCTACGACTATCGCTGCCGCTTAGTGATAAAGTAAAGCAATTACATGGCGATTGCATTTCATACAATAAAGCGACAACCATATGGCTCCTGCCAGTTGCCGATAACTTTACAAAACATGATCATCTCATACATAGTCGTATAACTCATCATGTCTTGACCATATCACATCACAACATGCCCTGCAAAAACAAGTTAGACGTCCTCTACTTTGTTGTTGCAAGTTTTACGTGGCTGCTACGGGCTTAGCAAGAACCGTTCTTACCTACGCATACAAAACCACAACGATGTTTCGTCAAGTATGTGTTGTCTTAACCTTCACAAGGACCGGGCGTAGCCACACTTGATTCAGCTAAAGTGAGAGAGACAGACACCCGCCAGTCACCTTTAAGCAACGAGTGCTCGTAACGGTGAAACCAGTCTCGCGTAAGCGTACGCGTAATGTCGGTCCGGGCCGCTTCATCTCACAATACCGCCGAAGCAAAGTATGACATGCTGGTAAGCAGTATGACTAGTATCGCCCACAACTCATTGTGTTCTACTCGTGCATATGATCTACGCATAGACCTGACTCATGATGCCACTGTTGGGGAACGTAGTATTTTAAAAATTTCCTACGATCACGCAAGATCTATCTACCAGATGTATAGCAACGAGAGGGAAGAGTGTGTCTACGTACCCTCGTAGACCAGAAGCGGAAGCGTCAAGTGACGCGGTTGATGTAGTCAAACTTCTTCGCGATCCAACCGATCAAGCACCGAACGTACGGCACCTCCGTGTTAAGCACACGTTCAGCTTGATGACGTCCCACGAGCTCTTGATCCAGTTGAGCTTCACGGGAGAGTTTCGTCAGCACGACGGCGTGGTGACGGATATGATGTACTTACCGGCGCAAGGCTTTGCCTATGCACTGCGATGGTATGACCGAGGTGTGTTTCTGTGGAGGGGGGAACCGCACACGGCTAGAACAATTCAACTTGTGTGTCTTTGGGTGCCCCCCTGCCCCCGTATATAAAGGAGCAAGGGGGGAGGCCGGCCGGCCCTCTATGGTGTGGCTAGGGCTGCAATCCCACTAGGAATAGGATTGCAATCCTATTCCTAGTAGGAACTACCAAAGAAGGAAGAAGGGGGGAGGAAAGAGAGGGAGAGGGAGAGGGAAAGAGGGGCCGCGCCCCCCTCCCCTTGTCCTATTCGGACTCCTCCTAGGGAGGGGGCGCGCCACCTCCTGGCTGCTGCCCTCTCTCTCCCCTATGGCCCACCAGGACCTACCATTCCCCCGAGGGGTTCCGGTAAC
>LR738713.1:565084482-565138353 GCA_902687465.1 Secale cereale | reverse complement strand
CCCCCCCCCGGCACTCTGGTAAATTCCGAAACTTTCCAGAACACTTCCGGTGTCCGAATATAGTCATCCAATATATCAGTCTTTATGTCTCGAACATTCCGAGACTCCTCGTCATGTCCGTGATCTCATCCTTGACTCCGAACTACCTTCGGTAAATCAAAACTCGTAAACTCATAATACCGATCGTCATCAAACGTTAAGCGTGCGGACCCTACGGGTTCGAGAACTATGTAGACATGACCGAGACTCATCTCCGGTCAATAACCAATAGCGGAACCTGGATGCTCATATTGGCTCCTACATATTCTACGAAGATCTTTATCGGTAACACCGCATAACAACAAACGTTGTTCCTTTTGTCATCGGTGTGTTACTTGCCCGAGATTCGATCGTCGGTATCTCTATACCTAGTTCAATCTCGTTACCGGCAAGTCTCTTTACTCGTTCCGTAACACATTATCTCGTGACTAACTCATTAGTCTTTTGCTTGCAAGGCTTATTATGATGTGTGCTACTGAGACGGCCCAGAGATACCTCTCCGACACTCGGAGTGACAAATCCTAATCTTGATCTATGCCAACACCATGAATACTTTTGGAGACACCTGTAGAGCATCTTTATGATCACCCAGTTACGTTGTGACGTTTGATAGCACACAAGGTGTTCCTACGGTATTCGGGAGTTGCATAATCTCATAGTCATAGGAACATGTATAAGTCATGGAGAAAGCAATAGCAGTAAAACTAAACGACCATAGTGCTATGCTAACGGATGGGTCTAGTCCATCACATCATTCTCCTAATGATGTGATCCCGTTGATCAAATGACAACTCATTTCTATGGCTAGGAAACATAGCCATCTTTGATCAATGAGCTAGTCTAGTAGAGGCATACTAGGGACATACTATTTTTTATATGTATTCACACATGTATCAAGTTTCCGGTTAATACAATTCTAGCATGAATAAAAGACATTTATCATGATATAAGGAAATACAAAATAACATCTTTATTATTGCCTCTAGGGCATATTTCCTTCAATAATTTCATCTTTACTGGGTGGTGCCTTTTCAAGGGGTTGTCTACGGAATTTAGCAAAGTTAAAATCATGAGACATATCCCCTAACCCCACAGTGACAATATCATTCACGCAGTCTATCTTGGCATTAACAGTATTCAAGAAGGGTCTACCAAATATAATGGGACATAATTCATCTTGTGGGGAACTAAGAACTAGAAAATCAGTAGGGTATTTAACCTTCCCACACAAGACTTCGACATCTCTAACAATCCCAACTGGTGAAATAGTATCTCTATTAGCAAGCTTAATAGTAACATCAATCCCTTCTAACTCAACAGTTGCAATATCATGCATAATTTCGTTATACAAATCAAGAGGTATAATACTCGCACTAGCACCTACATCACATAAACCATGATAGCAATGATCTCCGATCTTAACAGAGATGACAGGAAAACCTACAATAGGTATATGTTTATTCCTAGCATTGGGTTTGGCTATTCTAGTAGACTCTTCTTGGAGGTAAATAACATGTCCATCTAAATCTTCTACCAAGAGATCTTTAACCATAGCAACACTACGTTCAACTTTAATTTGCTCAGAGGGTGTAGGTGTTCAAGTATTACTCCTACAAACTACAGTTGAAGCTTGAGCATGATCCTTTATCCTAACGGGAAAGGTGGTTTCTCAATATAAGCAGTAGGAATAACAGGATCAACATTCTAAGTGATAGTCTTTTCTTCAACTTTAACAGGTTCAACTACTTTTACTTCAATAGGGGGATTGTATTTAAACCACTTCTCCTTGGGGAGATCAATACGAGTAGCAAAAGATTCACAGAAAGAAGCTACTATCTCAGAGTCAAGTCCATATGTAATGCTAAATTCACGAAAAACATCGGTATCCATAAAAGCTTTAACACAATCAAACTTAGGGGTCATACCTAACTCCTTACCTTCGTCGAGATCCCAATCTTCAGAGTTGCGTTTAATTTTTTTTCAATAAATCCCAATTGAATTCAATAGTCTTCATCATATAAGAGCCAGAACAAGAAGTATCGAGCATGGAGCGATTACTAAGAGAAAGCCGAGCATAAAAATTTTGAATGATCATTTCTCGTGAGAGCTCATGATTGGGGCATGAATATAACATTGACTTAAGCCTCCCCCAAGCTTGAGCGGTGCTTTCTCCTTCGCGAGGCCAGAAATTATAAATATAATTACGATCACGATGAACCTAGTGCATAGGGTAGAACTTCTGGTGAAATTCCAACTTCAGACGATTATAGTTCCATGATCCCATATCATCGCATAGCCTAAACCATGTCAGTGCATCTCCCTTCAAAGATAAAGGGAAGACCTTCTTCTTGATAACATCCTCGGGCATAGCTGTAAGCTTAAACAATCCACAAACTTCATCCACATAGATTAGATGTAAATCGGGATGCAGTGTTCAGTATCCTGTAAAGGGATTTTCAAGCAGTTTCCCTATCATACCCGAAGGAATCTCAAAGCAAACATTTTCAGTAGGTGCAGTAGGTTGAGGAGCAACTCTTTGCTCTTCTGCTTAGGGTTAAGATACCCCGAACAAGCCCCTCAAAGGATTTTGAGCCACAGTAACAAGTGACAATAAATTTCAGCACACTATATAAATTTTTCCTTACCAAATTCGACTTACCAAAGGCGCTTCACTCCCCGGCAACGGCGCCAGAAAAGAGTCTTGATGACCCACAAGTGTAGGGGATCTATCGTAGCCCTTTCGATAGGTCAGAGTGTCAAACCCAACGAGGAGCAGAAGGAAATGATAGGCAGTTTTCAGTAAGGTATTTTATGCAAGCACTGAAATTATAGGTAACAGATAGTTTTGTGATAAGGTAATTGGTAGCAAGTGACAAACGGTAAAAGTAAATAAGGTGCAGCAAGTTGGCCCAATCCTTTTTGTAGCAAAGGACAAGCCTGGACAAACTCTTATATAAAGGAAAGCGCTCCCGAGGACACATGGGAATTATCGTCAAGCTAGTTTTCATCACGATCGTCTGATTTGCGCTCGGTACTTTGATAATTTGGTATGTGGGTGGACCGGTGCTTGGGTGTTGCCCTTACTTGGACAAGACTCCCACTTGTGATTAACCTCTAATGCAAGCATCCGCAACTACAAAAGAAGTATTAAGGTAAACCTAACCATAGCCTGAAACATATGGATCCAAATCAGCCCCTTACGAAGCAACACATAAACTAGGGTTTAAGCTTCTGTCACTCTAGCAACCCATCATCTACTTATTACTTCACAATGCCATCCTCTAGGCCCAAATAATGGTGAAGTGTCATGTAGTCGACGTTCACATGACACCACTAGAGGAGAGACAACATACATCTCATCAAAATATCGAACGAAGACCAAATTCACATGACTACTAATAGCAAGACTTCTCCCATGTCCTCAGGAACAAAAGTAACTACTCACAAGACATAATATTGTTCATGATCAGAGGGGTATTAATATGCATTACGGATCTGAACATATGATCTTCTACCAAATAAACCAACTAGCATCAACTACAAGGAGTAATCAACACTACTAGCAACCCATATGTACCAATCTGAGGTTTGGGTACAAAGATTGGATACAAGAGATGAACTAGGGTTTGAGAGGAGATGGTGCTGGTGAAGATGTTGATGAAGATAGCCCTCCCCAAGATGGGAGAGTTGTTGGTGATGATGGCGGTGACGATTTCCCCCTCCCGGAGGGAAGTATCCCCGGCAGAACAGCTCTGCATGAGCCCTAGATTGGTTTCCGCCTCGGTTCCGCCTCGAGACGGCGGCGTCTGGTCCCGAAAGCCTCCTTAATATTTTTTCTAGGTCAAAAAACCTCATATAGGAGAAGATGGGCATCCGGGGCCTTCCAGCTGGCCCACGAGGCAGGGGGCGCGCCCTAGGAAGGGGGGCGTGCCCCCGACTCTCGTGGGCAGCCGGTGGCCCCCCTCGTGGACTTCTTTCGCCAGAATTTTTTTATATTTTCTGAAACTGCGTTCTGTGGAGTTTCAGGGCTTTTGGAGTTGTGCAGAATAGGTTTCCAGAGTTTGCTCATTTTCCAGCCCAGAATTCTAGCTGCCGACATTCTCCCTCTTCATGTAAACCTTGTGAAATAAGAGAGAAAAGGCATAAGTATTGTGACAAAACATGTAAGAACAGTCCATAATTCAATAAATATCAACATGTAAGCATGATGCAAAATGGACGTATCAGTACGCCGAGCACAAACTCCACGTCCGCAAGGACGCCAAGCCTGTCTGTCAACCCGTACGACGTTTCTCCGAAGAGAAGAGAAGGACCATCGATGAAGAGATGGCCAAGCTTTTGGCGGCCGACTTCATCATGGAAGTATTTCACCCCGAGTGGCTGGCCAACCCAGTCCTCGTCCTGAAGAAAAACAACACTTGGCGCATGTGTATCGACTACACCAGCCTGATCAAGGCCTGCCCCAAGGATCCGTTCGCCCTCCCGTGGATTGACCAAGTCATCGACTCCATCGCCGGGTGCGAGCTCTTGTCCTTCCTGGACGCTTACTCCCGCTATCACCAGATCAAGCTGGACCCGGCCGATGCCCTAAAGATGTCCTTCATCACGCCCTTTGTGGCGTATTGCTATATCACCATGTCGTTCGGCCTAAAGAACGCCAGAGCCACTTTCCAGCGCTGCATGCAGAAATTCTTGATGCCGCAACTCGGCCGCAATATCCACGTCTACGTGGACGACATCGTGGTGAAGACCAAGCAGCACCTCACGCTCCTCGATGACCTGAAGGAAACCTTAGCCAACCTGCACGAGTACAAGGTCAAGCTCAACCCAGAGAAATGCGTTTTTGGCGTCCCGGCCGGAAAGCTACTCGGCTTCCTCATCTCGGAGCATGGCATTGAGGCAATCCCAGAGAAAATTAAGGCCATCAAGCACATGCGCAAGCCGGCCCGGCTGCGCAATGTCCAGAAGTTCACCGGCTGCTTGGCCTCGGTCAGCCGGTTCCTCAGCCGTCTGGGCGAGAGGGCCTTGCCCCTATACCAGCTGATGAAGAAGACGACGCCGTTCGAGTGGAACGACCAGGCGGATGAAGCTTTCCGGCTTCTCAAGCGCATGCTCTCGACCGCACCCGTCCTGGCTGCACCAGCCGAGAAGGAGCCACTGTTGCTCTACATACCGCAACCTCGCGCTCGGTCAGCACGGTGCTGGTGGTCGAGCAACCAGAGAATGGCAAGATCCAAGCCATCCAGCGTCCTGTCTACTACCTGAGCGAGGTGCTCTCCGCCTCCAAGAAGAACTACCCGCACTACCAAAAGATGTGTTATGGCGTGTACTTCACCGCCAAGAAGCTGAAGCAGTACTTCCAAGAGCATGAGGTCACCATGGTTAGCACGGCCCCCCTCGGCGAGATCATCGGGTGCCGTGACGCCTCTGGCTGGGTCGCCAAGTGGGCGCTTGAGCTAGCCGGCCACACCATCCTCTACGAGCCCTGCACCACGATCAAATCCCAAGCTTTGGCGGACTTCCTTGTCGATTGGACCGAGACCCAGTACCTGCCGCCACCGCCGAACTCGACGCACAGGCGCATGCACTTCGACGGCTCGAAGATGCATATCGGTTTGGGGGGCGGCATTGTGCTGTCCTCCCCAAAGGGCGACCGACTCAAGTAAGTGCTCCAGATCCCTTCACCGCCTCCAACAACGTCGCCGAGTATGAGGCCCCTGTGCATGGCCTCCGACTGGCCAAGGAACTTGGCATCCGGCGAATCTCGTGCTATGGCGATTCAGACCTGGTGGTGCAGCAGTGCTCCGGCGAGTGGGACGCCCGCGACCCCAACATGGCAAGCTACGGCTTCCTCGTGCAGAAGCTGTCCGGATTCTTCGTGGGTTGTGAGTTCCTCCATGTCCCGCAGGCGGAGAACGAGGCGGCTGACGCGCTCGCCAAGATCGCCTCGTCTCGACAGTCCATTCTGTCTGGCGTCTCCCTCGAGCACCTGCGCAAGCCTTCCGTCAAGCCGTCTCCGGACTCCGAGTCCATCTACGTCCCGGATAACCTGGCCGTGCCTCAACCCGGCCCGAGGACTACTGAGTCCGGCCCAAGGAATGTTGAGTCCGGCCCGGAGACTGCCTAACCCAGCCCGGGGACTGCAACCCTCAATCCGGCCGCTCCCGCTCCCGACCCGGGGACTGCTGGACCCGGCTCGGGGGCTGCCACCCTTGAACCAGCCGTAGTGACCGTTCTCGCCGTGGTGACGGTGCCATCATGGGCCCTCCCCATGTCAGAGTTTCTAGAAAGAGGGATCCTTCCCATGGACGAGACTGAAGCTCGGCAAGTACAGTGCCGAGCGTCCGCCTACAGCATCATCAACAACGAGCTCGTCAAGCGCAGTCCCACCGGCAGTTTCCAATGCTGCGTTGAGCAAGACAAGGGCATGGAAATCCTCCTCTACATACACCAGGGCGAGTGCGGGCATCATGCTGCCTCACGATCCCTGGTGGCCAAGGCTTTTTACCATGGTTTCTACTGGCCTACGGCCCTCCAAGACGTCGAGTCGCTCATCCTCAAGTGCGAGGGGTGCCAGCGCTTCAGCAAGCGCACCCACCAACCAACGTCGGTGCTCCGGACCATCCCGATTGCCTGGACCTTCGCGGTCTAGGGACTCGACACGGTTGAACCCTTCAAAACCGCCCGAGGCGGCATGACACATTTGCAGGTGGCGGCAGACAAGTTCACCAAGTGGATCGAGGCAAGACCGATCAAGAAGATGGACGGGCCAATGGCCGTCCGATTCATCAAGGACATCGCGGTGCGCCACGGCATGCCGAACAACATCATCACGGACAACGACACCAACTTCACCAAGGGCGCGCTCGGGCAGTACTGCTTCGTCTCCGGCATCCACCTCGACCTGGCTTCTGTTGCACACCCGCAGTCCAATGGCTAGGCAGAGTGGGCAAACAGCCTCATCCTATCCGGCATCAAGCCGCGGCTCGTCGAGCTGCTCATCCGCTCACCCGGCAGCTGGCTCGGCGAGCTGCCGGCCGTCCTCTGAAGACTCCCAACAATGCCAAACCGGTCGACTGGGTTTACCCCGTTCTTCCTCATCTACATAGCAGAAGCCATCATCCCGACCGACGTCGAATTCAACTCGTCATGCGTCACGATGTACACCGAGGCCGAAGCCAAAGAAGCCCACGAGGACGGCGTCGACCTACTCGAAGAAGTGCACCTCCTGGTGCTCAGCCACTCAGCCATCTACCAGCAAGGCCTGAGGCACTACCACAACAAGAAGATCAAGGCCCTCGCTTTACGAGAGGGAGACCTCGTCCTCCGACTCGTCCGGCAGTAGGCCGGCTGATACGTCCAAAATGTATCTATAATTTCTGCTTGCTCCATGCCTCTTTTGGGTGATATTGCTATGATATTTATACACTTCCATACACTTTTGATCATATTTGGACTAACCTATTAACTCAGTGCACCCCAGTGCCAGTTTCTGTTTTCGGCTGTTTTTGTATTTCAGGTTTTCCCATTACGAGAACTGTCAGAAAAATACCGGAAAAATTATATAAAAAATCAGCGTTCCAGAAGGTTCCCGGTAGCCAAAGTATAGCCGGGGGGGCACCAGGGCTCCAGGCGCCCTGGTGGCGCCCCCCCTGGCCGCGCCGGGGGGGCGCCTGGGCCCCTCGAGCCTCGTCTGATGCCCCCCTTTGGCATATATTTATACCGTCTCCCGAAACCCTCGAGACGGGAACTCTTTTTCGCGATCTCATCTCTGTTCCGCCGCCGCCGCCGCTTCCAAGATCGGGAGCACCAGGAGAACTCTTCCCGGCACCCTGCCGGAGGGGAGGATCACCACCGGGAGCTTCTCCACCACCATGGACGCCTCCCGGATGAGTTGTGAGTAGTCTCCCTTGGACCATGGGTCCATGACCAGTAGCTATGTGATGTTCTCCTCCCGTTCTTGTGCTTCACTAATTAGTCCTCGTGAGCTGCCCTACATGATCGAGGCACATATGTAATCCTTATGCTGTTGCTATGATGAGTTTGCTGGGATCCGATGGATTATGAGATTATGTTCAGATTGTGTTTGAGTAATATATTTGATTCACCTCTTTTATATTTATGTTCGTAAGTAATTCTTGCATGTTCTATGTTGTTATTTATTGCTTTGGCCAAGTAGTAGGTAGTGACTCCAAGAGGGAACGTTATGCTTGATTGTGGGTTCATGCCCCTCGATGACTAGTTTGAGTGACAGAAACATGAGTCTAGGGGATGTGATGTTGCCACAAGGGGGAAAACAACGGTGCTTGTGCCCGCGGGTGCAAGGATGGTTTACTTTACGCAAAGTTCTTTTAATGCAGTTGTCTATTGCTTTGAGTTTACACTATGGGTGGGACTCGCAACTTAATACCAGCGAGATGTTCTGGATAGATATCTCAAGGTGGATGATTAGTAGTAGATGCAGATGGATTTCGGTCTACTTACCTCGGCGTACCGCCCATGCTTTGAACCTCTACCTTTCTTGCAACTTAGTCAGCATTGGTTTGCGCACTTGGTCCTGTCAATTGCCCAGCTGTAATTTGTTTACCTCACATAGTTGTTTTATCGTCTTTTGGGAGAGAGACATCACTAGTGAACGTCATGGGACTCCGGTCCATATTACCATCATTGATCACATCCACTATTTACTTTCCGCTTTTTACTTAATATTGCAATTATATCTATCACTACTATCACTTGCGTTTGATCCTTTGTAAACTACAAGGCCGGAGGGATTGACAACCTCTCTGTACTCGTTGGGAGCAAAGTTATTTGTATCTGTGTGCAGGTCCACGTTGATTGCTAATATCTGGCGCCGTTAGCAGTTCACACCTTCTTGTTGAAACTGGGAGTCTCAGGGAAATCGATCCTTGGTATTGCCAAGGGAAAACTTCCGGTACACTGCATCTCAAAACTTCCACTTGGGGTAACCAACGAGGGGCGAGAAGCCATCAAGCAAAGTTTTCTGGCGCCGTTGCCGGGGACTCCACTCTTCAGGATAGGGGAGTTGCACGCTATCTTTTACCTTTGCTTTTAGTCTTGTTAGTTTACCTGTCAGTTTTTGCTTTAGTATCTTTTATCGAAAATCACAAAAATAGTTATCTTGCTTGCTTGCTACTATGGGTTCCACCGAGAACACCAAGTTGTGTGACTTCACTAGTCACAACAACGATGACTTTATCTGCACACCTATCACTACACCTGCCACTTCAGCACCTTCGTATGAAATTAAACCTGCTTTACCGAACTTAGTCATGAAAGATCAATTCTCCGGTGCTGGAGATGATGCTGCTTTACACTTAAACAATTTTGTTGAACTTTGTGATATGCAAAAGTACCAAGAAATAGATGGTAATATTGTTAAGCTTAAGCTTTTTCCTTTCTCCTTGAGAGGAGGAGCTAAAATTTGGTTTCAGTCTTTGCCTAGAAACAGCATAGATTCAAGGGACAAGTGCAAAGATGCTTTTATTGGAAAATACTATCCACCTGCTAAAATTATCCAACTAAGGAGTAACATAATGAATTTTAAACAATTGGATAATGAACATGTTGCCCAAGCTTGGGAACGTATGAAATCTCTTATCAAGAACTGCCCTACTCATGGTTTGACTACTTGGATGGTTATCCAAACTTTTTATGCAGGATTGAACTTTACCTCGCGGAACTTGTTAGATTTGGCCACAGGAGGAACTTTTATGTCAACTACACTTGGTGCTGCCACGAAGCTTCTCGATGAGATGATGACCAACTATTCCCAATGGCACACCGAACGCGCTCCAACAGGTAGGAAGGTAAACTCTGTCGAGGAGATTTCCTCCCTAAATGAAAAAGTTGACTTGATCATGTCTCTACTTTCGAAGCAATCTTCTGTTGATCCTCGTGATGTTCCTTTAAATTCTTTGATTGCTCAAGAACAAGTAGATGTGAACTTTATCTCTAGAAACAATTTTAATAACAATGCTTATAGGAGTAATTTTGGTAGCAATCCTAGACCGTTCCCCTCTAATTGTTATGGGAACAACAATGCTTATCCTAGCACCAAGAACTCCACTACTGAACTAGAGATTATGCTTAAAGATTTCATCACTACCCAAAAAGCTTTTAATAATAGTGTAGAAGAAAAACTAAACAAACTAGGTGATCTCTCTTCAAAGGTAGACAATTTAGCCAATGAAGTAGAATTGCTTAAAATTAGAACTTCTCCTCTTGAGGAGAGGAAGGTCACTCCTATGAATGCTATTCAAGCGCAAATTAATGAAAACATTAGGATGGTGGCTAAACTTAAAGAGAGATGGGCTAGAGAAAGGGAGGAAGAAGATAAGATTAAGAGCCTTCCTACCCACCACACTGTTGCTACTATCCAAGTTGTTGAGGATATCCAAACTCTTAGCACCCAATGCACTCCTGGTCCCAATGGACCTATTAATGGTGATGCTATGACTATAGAAACTACCAAACAAGTGAACCTAAAGGACACCACTACCACCTTACTTGATGGTAGTGACCTTGATTTTGACAATTGCACTCTTACCGAAGTTATTGATTTCCTTCACAAGATGTCTAGAGATCCCCGCACTAGCACGCTTAACCTTGCCTTCACAGAGCATATCACTAATGCTCTTATCAAAGCTAGGGAGGAGAAACTTAGAGTAGAAGCCTCCATACCTAGAAAGCTAGAAGATGGTTGGGATCCTATGATAAAAATTAAGTTGAATAACTTCTCTTGCTATGCTTTATGTGATGTTGGTGCTACTACCTCTGTTGTGCCCAAAAGAATATATGATATGCTTAAACTGAAACCTTTTGATTCTTGTTCTTTTGGTGTTCGTCTCGTTGATTCTTCCATAAAGAAACCTTTGGTGAGGATCGACGATGTTCTTATCATTGTCAATGACAACTATGTTCCCGTTGATTTTACTATTATGGACATTGAATGTGAACCTTCTTGTCCAATTATTTTGGGACGTCCTTTTCTACGCACCGTTGGTGCTATCATTGACATGAAAGCGGGGAATATAAAATTCCAGTTTCCTCTCAAGAAAGGGATGGAACACTTCCCTCGAAAGAAGATTAAGTTACCTTTTGAGTCCGTTACACGGGCTAGCTATTCTTTTACTCTTGATAAAACTTGATCTCTATGCATTATGCCTAGCTTAAAGGCATAAAAGAAAGCGCTTTTGGGAGGCAACTCATATGAATAAAATTTTATTTTGCTTTTGGTGTGTCTTGATGTTGTTACTACAGTAGCATCATCATTGTATCTTTGCTTTTCAATTTTGTGCCAAGTGTAGCCTCTGATTGCAAGAAAGTTCAAAAGTTGTGACGTGTTGTCCCGGAAACAGATTCTGTCCTTGGATAGAAAATTCGTATAAAATCACCAGATCATCTTTTTGGTCTGAATTTTTTCGACAGTGTGCTCTATATAATTGTCTTTCGTGCATATGTTTTGAGTTTTTTGATTAGAGTTGCAGAAGTGCCTCGGAAAAATCATTTACTACCTGCTGTTCTGTTTTTCACAGATTCTGTCCTGTTTTGCCTTTCCTTCATTTTGCAAACCTAGAGCTTGCTTTTTCTTTGCAAAAACCTTTTGGCAATCTTGAGAAACATTAGACCTTCAAGAATATCTTTATTTCCAGCAAGGAACAATTATTTTATTATGGGTACTAACCTCGCTAATCAGATTATGATGAGTTATGTATGAAGGGAGTTTTCAAGTGTGCGAGGGAAGATGATAAAAAGATCCAGGAGTGTCAAATGCTCAAGCTTGGGGATGCCCCCATGCACCCCCAAGAAATATTCAAGGAGACTCAAGCGTCTAAGCTTGGGGATGCCCCCGTGCATCCCCTTCTCCAACAACATTATCAGTTCGTCTTTCGTTCCACTATATTTTAATCACTTAATGTGTTATGTGCTATGCTTGGAGCGTCTTGCTTTTAGTTTTCCTTTTTAGTTTTCCTTAGCTTTTCATAACGAGTCGGAACTCAGCTTTCTTTATGTGGGAGAGAAACACGCTCCACTTCTACCTAGAACATAACATAGAATTTTCATGTCTATCCTTGCTGTGTGTCTTCTTTGTCTTTTAATAGCTACTATCATGCTTAGCTCTTAACTTTCATGCTTATCTTTTTAAAGAGCTTTTGTTTAGTTGGTTGCTTGAACTCTCTTTAATTATCATGATTATCTTATTAAGAGAGTTTGCTTCCGTTGCATTAGTTGGTATGTCTATGATAAAGATGCTACGTGCATAATGGTGCTTAGTAGTTCATGTTTTCTTATGGTTAGTCTCAAATAGCTGGGGGGTTCCCAATGTGTTATTGGAATACCAACATGATTTGTTTGCCTATGATGTGGTATGGTTTAGTAATATCTTCCTTCAAAGAATTTATTTTGATTGACTTGGCGTATGCTCACGCATATTTAAGACTGTAAAGAAAGTCTGTCAAGCCTTGATGATCTTTTGTTTCTGAGTAGCAATATAACTCCCATGCCTGATTCAATGTTGCTTTGTCGCTCTGCATGATTATGACCGTCATTGCTCTCTTAGTTGGTCGCTCCCAGTCTTTTGCTAACCTCCACCTGTACTAAGCGGACTGACTGCTTGTGCATCCACCTTCTTTTAAACCAGTTATGCCATATGAGTCCACCATACCTTCCTACATGGTATTTACCTGCCATTCCTAACGGAGACTTGCATGTACCATCTTGAAATCATTCAAAGAAAAGCATTCCTATTTTGTGCCTCTGTTGTAAGTCCATGAGGAAGTAGTAGTTAATTCATAATCTTTTTAAGTTGGACAAGCTTCACCCCGGGATTGCATGTATAATGTGCAAACCCATAATACGAGAAGGAACTGGCATTGAGTGCGCCCGGCTCAAAATTAATATAACAAACAAACCCTCCTTCACGCTCTGTTCATGAGAAATCAGAAAACTTTGGCAGTGATAAACAAAGGAGATTAAGAGGATGTGATCGTCCTCATTCGGGAGCCGTTCCTCGAAACTTGTCCATCTCAAGAAGTGATTGAGTTGTCTGCTAGCATTCGTTGACGAAACATGCATGATCTAAAAAAAATATTACCTCTGTTTTAAAACCAAGAGCTCTGGTACATGTTTTGTCTTTGTTTACGACTACGGGTTTTCAACCTTGCCAATAAAAGCCACGGTTCGAGAGTCTCCACCTTCTTTTAAAGCACCAACTACTGAGAGCATGATTGTCATTCTGAGTGTAATGTGCATTGTCCCAAAGTAGCATTGTCTTTTGCATGATTGTGATATCGTTTATTTTGAAATCATTGTATCTAGTCATCACTTAAACCTTGGAGGTGCCCCTGCATTTATGTTTTGCTTCACTAAAGGGGGCAAGCGAGATATCACTTTATCATATTTGCACACCATGTTCGTTACAAATCTATTTGATGTTTCAGTATCATATTGTAAAACTTTCAATTCTTTGTGATTTTCTCATGAGGCAACTTAATTACTATAGATTCATTGTCTCAGTAAGCTTTTGTCATGTGACTATGAAAAAGTCCTATATGGTTAATAGCATGTCACCACAGAAATTATTCTTGTTATCATTTACCTACTCGGCGACGAGCAGGAATTAAGCTTGGGCATGTTGATACGTCCAAAACGTATCTATAATTTCTGCTTGCTCCATGCCTCTTTTGGGTGATATTGCTATGATATTTATACACTTCCATACACTTTTGATCATATTTAGACTAACCTATTAACTCAGTGCACCCCAGTGCCAGTTTCTGTTTTCGGCTGTTTTTGTATTTCAGGTTTTCCCATTACGAGAACTGCCAGAAAAATACCGGAAAAATTATATAAAAAATCAGCGTTCGAGAAGGTTCCCGGTAGCCAAAGTACAGCCGGGGGGCCACCAGGGCTCCAGGCGCCCTGGTGGCGCGGCCCCCGCTGGCCGCGCCGGGGAGGGGGGCCTGGGCCCCCCGAGCCTCGTCTGATGCCCCCCTTTGGCATATATTTATACCGTCTCCCGAAACCCTCGAGACGGGAACTCTTTTTCGCAATCTCATCTCTGTTCCGCCGCCGCCGCCGCTTCCAAGATCGGGAGCACCAGGAGAACTCTTCGCGGCACCTTGCCGGAGGGGAGGATCACCACCGGGAGCTTCTCCACCACCATGGACGCCTCCCGGATGAGTTGTGAGTAGTCTCCCTTGGACCATGGGTCCATGACCAGTAGCTATGTGATGTTCTCCTCCCGTTCTTGTGCTTCACTAATTAGTCCTCGTGAGCTGCCCTACATGGTCGAGGCACATATGTAATCCTTATGCTGTTGCTATGATGAGTTTGCTGGGATCCGATGGATTATGAGATTATGTTCAGATTGTGTTTGAGTAATATATTTGATTCACCTCTTTTATATTTATGTTCGTAAGTAATTCTTGCATGTTCTCCGTTGTTATTTATTGCTTTGGCCAAGTAGTAGGTAGTGACTCCAAGAGGGAACGTTATGCTTGATTGTGGGTTCATGCCCCTCGATGACTAGTTTGAGTGACAGAAACATGAGTCTAGGGGATGTGCTGTTGCCACAAGGGGGAAAACAACGGTGCTTGTGCCCGCGGGTGCAAGGATTGTTTACTTTACGCAAAGTTCTTTAATTGCAGTTGTCTGTTGCTTTGAGTTTACACTATGGGTGGGACTCGCAACTTAATACCAGCGAGATGTTCTGGATAGATATCTCAAGGTGGATGATTAGTAGTAGATGCAGATGGATTTCGGTCTACTTACCTCGGCGTACCGCCCATGCTTTGAACCTCTACCTTTCTTGCAACTTAGTCAGCATTGGTTTGCGCACATGGTCCTGTCAATTGCCCAGCTGTAATTCGTTTACCTCACATAGCTGTTTTATCGTCTTTTGGGAGAGAGACATCACTAGTGAACGTCATGGGACTCCGGTCCATATTACCATCATTGATCACATCCACTATTTACTTTCCGCTTTTTACTTAATATTGCAATTATATCTATCATTACTATCACTTGCGTTTGATCCTTTGTAAACTACAAGGCCGGAGGGATTGACAACCTCTCTGTACTCGTTGGGAGCAAAGTTATGTGTATCTGTGTGCAGGTCCACGTTGATTGCTAATATCTGGCGCCGTTAGCAGTTGACACCTTCTTGTTGAAACTGGGAGTCTCAGGGAAATCGATCCTTGGTATTGCCAAGGGAAAACTTCCGCTACACTGCATCTCAAACCTTCCACTTGGGGTAGCCAACGAGGGGCGAGAAGCCATCACCGGCCAGCACAAGCTATCCTCCCCATGGGAGGGCCCCTTCATCATCAGCAAGGCTTTGTGCGACCAGAACGCTTACTACCTCATCGACGCCCGCAAGTCGAACAAGCGCAAGAGGGACACAACGAGAGAAGAAACAACCCGGCCGTGGAACGCGGAACTCCTCCGTCCGTTTTATATTTAGCTGTGTACGTGTATGCATCGCTGCCTTTTGTACTCAGTTAAAAACTATGGAGTCCCCGAACGATGCTCGAGGGCCGCCCTTTCCGACCAAGTTATTGTGTCTCCAGCATTTTATGCTTTACCTATCTCTTTGTCAAACCCGGCCATCGGTCTGACTCGCTCGACCCGGGGGCTCGGGGGCTAGCCGGCTCGGTCACTACTGGTCACCTTGCTTAGTGTTTCTTGACGTGTTGGGATCGCCATGGTCTCCCGCTCTACCTTCAGCCACAGATCCAACTTCGGTTGTCGGTCAGCAAGCGCGCAAAGGCCAGAGCACCAGCATGCCACGAAAACTAAGCCAAGGACCGCCAGGTGGCCCAACCTGGCCACGCCACGAATAGTCAAGTCACCACACGGCCGGCTCCTCGACCAACCGGCTCCGCCGGATCACCGCCAGCCGGCCTAGTGGGTGTTTCGCTCACGCTCAACGTTTCGAACGCCTAACTACAGTGCACTCCTCTCAAAGGCTGAACCCCTCGTCACAGACCGGAGCCTCGTCCAATAGACTCGCGGGTCGGGAAGCCCGAGGGGGGTGGACGCAGGAAAACGGCTCAACAAATGAAAAGCAAAGGCGCATACATCCACGAATGTCACAACGCGGCGCCGGATTGATCGATCCGGCCCCATCACTTGCAAACACCGCCGCACGGCCGGCTTCTCGCCAACTGGCCCCGCCGGATCGCCGCCAGCCGGGCCAGTGGGTGTTTCGCTCGTGCTCAACGTTTCGAACACCTAAGTACATCGCGCTCCTCTCAAAGGCTGAACCCCTTGTCACGAACCGGAGCCTCGGCCGTCAGACTCACGGGGGGAAAGCTCAAGGGGGAAAGAATGCACGAAAATAGCTCGACTGGTGAAAAGCAATAGCGCAAACATTCATGACATTTATACACCACGAGTTTAATTCAAACATGCCCAAGGCCAGAATTCATTACACCCGAATACACCCATTGGGTGGGGTGGACCTGCTACCTAACAGAAATTTCTATAAAGTTCAAAGCAGGCAGCCTTAGGCATCCTCCTCGGCACCCGCCGGGCCTGCCGAGGTGCCGGTGTCTCCGTCGTCGATGCCCGTATCGCGGTAGACGCCCGTCTCCTTGGAGCTGCCGTCTGGATCGTTCAGGAGCAGGCCGAAGTTGTCAGCAGGCACGACTCCGCCATCTTCCGTCCTCTCCGGTCGGAACTCATCGTGGAAGGCGAACCCGGTGATGTAGCCGGCCCGGGCAGCGATCCCGCCGGCCTCCGCCTATAGCTGGCTCTCCTAGCCGGCTCGCTGGCCCATCAGCGACTCCAGCGATAGGTCCGGATGCCAAGACATTGCGAACCTAAGTTCCATCTCGGCGCCGGCCTGGGTGGCGGAAAGGCGCCGGTCATGGAGCCGATTCGGCGCCACCTCCAGCCGCCGTGACAGCCGCTTGAAGCTGTTCGGCGCAGCGGAGCCCGGCCAGAGGGCTACCGTCATCACCGTACCGGCCTCGGAGAGCTGTTCCATCTGCCCGCCCAAGACTCGCAGACGAGCCTCAGCGGCAGTCATGAGCTCTGGAAAGGTCCAGGCCACATGCGGGACAGTCCCGAAGCCGACTACGCCCGCCGGATCGCACTGAAAGCGGACTGCCTCCTCCGCCAACTGTTGCGTATCTGGGAAGGCATTTGTCAAGAATAGAGAGGCAAACCAGAAGAAAGTTGCTAAGAAAAGAGAAGCCGGAACCCCAGCCCGGCAAAAGACCCAAGGAAAGCACTTACTAGAGAAGGACCCTTCCAGGTGCTGCGCTTCGAGCAATGTACCGCGCCACTCCCAGTCGATGGTACAGTCGCGGTCCTTGACCGCCTCCTCCAGTTGAGCGACCGTGGCAAGGGCCGCCTTCAGCTCGGCGTCCTTGTCCGCGGCCGCCTTCTCGGCCCCCTCGCAGCGCCAGGCTTCCCCCTATTGGGCCTCCTCCGCTGCAGCCAACAGCCCCTTCAGGCGCTCCACCTCAGCCTGGAGCTGACCCTTATCGTCGGCCAGCTTGCCGCGCTGCTGGTCCACCTCGGCAAGGGCTTGCTGCGTCTCCATGACCTTGGCGGCTTCTGCCGGAGGCGCTCCACCTCGGCCTCAAGGCGACTCTTGTCGCCCGCCAGCTGCTTCTGCAGCTGGTCGGCTTCATCGAGCGCCTGCCAGGCTGCCGTCGCCTCCGCCTTCGCCCGCTCCACCTCGGCTGTGGAAGAACGACTCAGGAACAAAGCACTACCTTGAAGATTAAGAAAGGAAGGGAAAAGTGCAAGGAAAGTACCTACCACGACGCGGAGCTCCTCCTCCTTGGCGGAAAGCTGCTCCTTGAGCCGCTCGTGCACCTCAAGGAGCCGGTTGGAGACACTGACCTGATAGGAGTCCAATTGCTGCAAAGGCAACGATCAGCGCAGAAGACAACAATTTAAAGATTTGACACAACTACTATGCAGTTAGCCCAAATCTCGGGGACTACACCCAGTGGGTGCGCTAGCGCGCCCCTACTAAGAAGAAGCAACCAACAAGAAAGAAGAAAGTAAGACTTATGAGCATGGCGACCTCCAGCTCCCGCGTCTGCTCCAGCTCGGCCTGGGCAAAGGACCGGACCCGGTCCGCCCGCCCTCGCAGGCACCGGGTCACGACGGCCATCGCCGCCTCCTCCTTGGTCAGAGGCCCGAAGAAGACCTCGCCGGCCTCGTGCCGCGGCGACTGCGGCCCAACAGCCTGGTGGCCCTCGGACCGGAGCACGAGGGCGTGCTCACCGCTGGCCGCCTCCCCTACGGCCTGCGTCCTCTCCACCGCCACCGACGGTGCAAGGGGTGGAGTGATCCTCGGTTCCCCCGTCGGAGCCCCTTGCGGCACTGTCCACTTCGCCTCCTCCAAGACGGCGTCACCGCCGCCTCCGTCGGCCCCCGCCCGCTCGGCCGCGTCGGCCCGCGGCGGGGACCCGTCCCCGATGACCAAGACCTCCCGGTCGAGGTCCATCGCATCCGCACGGCCGCCTTGGCCGTGCTCCTCCTCGAACGACGGCACAAAAGCCATCGCCGCCACCGTCGTGTCGACCGGTATCTCCGGCCACGCCATCTCCTCGCCGGCTCGCGCCCATGCCTCCGCGGTGCTGGACCAAGCCCAGGTCGACGCCGCCTCCAGATCGCCCTCGGCCCGGTCCCGGTCCCGCCGGGCCCGGCCTTCAGTGTCGGACGGGTCCAGACCAAGGTCCGGATCCACCCGCCCCTCCTCCTCGGCCCGATCAATGGTGCCGGACCGGCTCCTCCGGAAACCGGCAACCTCGGGGGACACGACCTCCACTGCCGCCAGCGCCAACGAGATCGGCGACCTAAAAAATCAAGACAAGTAAGCACAGAAGAGCTCAACGGAGCCACCCGGCCACTCGGCTCGAGCCAGAGAGAAACTCACCCCGGCAGCACTGGAACGGCAAGCCTCATCCGCGGGGCGACGTGCCTCCTCTTAGCGGCTGGCTTCACGCCCCCAGCCGCACGCTTCACGGTCAGGGCCCGTGGCGCGACGCTGCCCTTCCCGTGCGGCCGGCTTGCCGCCGGCGCCCCCTGAGACAACCCGGCTCCGGCCGCCCCGACACCTCGTCCACCCGGCGCCGCTACATCAACAACTCACGTCAGCGCCTCCGGCGCCGTCCCATGACCGACGACTCAAGGAAGAAAGATGGGCTCACCTGCTCGACGCCCCGCGCCCGCTTCGGCGACCGCTCCCTCCCCTCCGCCGTGGGCCTCGGGCTCCTCCGAGGCAGCCCGCACCACATTGATACGTCTCCAACGTATCTATAATTTTTTATTGTTCCATGCTATTATTTATGATATTTTGGATGTTTAATGGGCTTTGTCATACACTTTTATATTATTTTTGGGACTAACCTACTAACCCAAAGGCCCAGTCCAGATTGTTGTTTTTTGCCTGTTTCAGGGTTTTACAGAAAAGGAATATCAAACGGAGTCCAAACGGAATGAAACCTTCGGGAGAGATATTTTTGGAGAAAATCACGTACGGGAGACTTGAGAACCACGGAGTAGGGCATACGTGGTGCCCACGAGGGTGGGGGGCGCCCCCCTATAGGGCGCGCATCACCCTTTCCTCTTCGAGGGAATACAATGCAAGCTCAATAAGTAGCAAGAAGAATTTCTGGCGCCATTGCCGAGGAGGCTTACACAAAATTCATATACCAAGTACCTATCACAAACCCTTATCCTTCCCATTACATTTTTTGCCTCTCGTTTTCCTCTCCCCCACTTCACCCTTGCCATTTTATTTGCCCTTCTTCTGTCGTGTGTTTATCGTTCGCTTGCTTCTTGTTTGCTTGTGTGTGTTGGATTGCTTGCTTGTCACTATGGCTCAGAACAATACCAAATTGTGTGACTTCTCCAATACCAACAATAATGATTTTAACAGCACTCCGATTGCTCCTATTACCGATGCTGAATCTTGTGAGATCAATGCTGCTCTGTTGAATCTTGTCATGAAAGATCAATTCTCCGGCCTTCCTAGTGAAGATGCCGCTACCCATCTAAACAACTTTGTTGATTTGTGTGTTATGCAAAAGAAAAGGGATACGGATAATGATATTGTTAAATTGAAGTTATTTCCGTTTTCATTTAGAGATCGTGCTAAAACTTGGTTTTCCTCTTTGCCTAGAAATAATATCGACTCGTGGAATAAGTGCAAAGATGCTTTTGTCTCTAAGTATTTCCCTCCTGCTAAGATCATCTCTCTTAGAAATGATATTATGAATTTTAAGCAACTAGATCATGAGCATGTTGCACAAGCTTGGGAGAGAATGAAATTAATGATACGTAATTGCCCCACACATGGTTTGAACTTATGGATGATTATTCAGAACTTTTATGCTGGCTTGAATTTTTCTTCTAGAAATCTTTTAGATTCGGCCGCAGGACGCACTTTCATGGAAACTACCTTAGGAGAAGCTACCAAACTCCTAGATAATATTATGGTTAATTACTCTCAATGGCACACCGAAAAATCTACTAGTAAAAAAGTGCATGCTATTGAAGAGATTAGTGTTTTGAGTGGAAAGATGGATGAACTTATGAAATTATTTGCTGCTAAGAGTGCTTCTTCTGATCCTAATGATATGCCTTTGTCCACTTTGATTGAAAATAATAATGAATCTTTGGATGCGAATTTTGTTGGTAGGAATAATTTTGGTAACAATGCTTATAGAGGGAATTTTAATCCTAGGCCTTTTCCTAGTAATTCCTCTAATAATTATGGTAATTCCTACAACAACTCTTATGGAAAGATGCCTTCTGAATTTGAAACTAGTGTTAAGGAGTTTATGATCTCGCAAAAGAATTTCAATGCTATGCTTGAAGAAAAATTGCTTAAGATTGATGAATTGGCTAGAAGTGTGGATAGAATTACTCTTGATGTTGATTCTTTGAAACTTAGATCTATCCCACCTAAGCATGATATCAATGAGTCTCTCAAAGCCATGAGACTTTCCATTAATGAATGCAAGGAAAGAACCGCTAGGATGCATGCTAAAAGAGAGAATTATATAAAAGTGTGTTCTTCTAGTTATCATGAAAATAAAGATGTAGATCTGAAAGTTATTGATGTGTCTCCTATTAGATCCTTGTTTTCTAGTATAAATCTTGATGAAGATAGGATTGGATATTATTCTACTTTAAGGTGTCCCAATGATTCGGATTTTTTAGATCTTGATGCTAAAATTGTTAAAAGTGGGAGTGAAGAGATTATATTTCCTTGTTGCAATCCGTACTAAACTCTCTGCATACTTATAGTCAAAATAAAGCTTTTACCAAACACATAGTTGATGCTTTGATGCAATCTTATGAAGAAAAACTTGAGTCAGAAGTTTCTATCCCTAGAAAGCTTTATGATGAGTGGGAACCTACTATTAAAATAAAAATTAAAGACCATGAATGCTATGCTTTGTGTGATTTGGGTGCAAGTGTCTCCACTATCCCAAGAACTTTGTGTGATTTGCTAGGATTCCATGAGCTTGATAATTGTTCTTTAAATTTGCATCTTGCGGATTCCACTATTAAGAAACCTATGGGAAGGATTAATGATGTTCTTATTGTTGCCAATAGGAATTATGTGCCCGTAGATTTCATTTTTCTTGATATAGATTGCAATCATTCATGTCCTATTATTCTTGGTAGACCTTTCCTTAGAACGATTGGTGCAATTATTGATATGAAGGAAGGAAATATTAGATTCCAATTTCCGCTAAGGAAAGGCATGGAACACTTTCCTAGAAATAAAATCAAATTACCATATGAATCTATTATGAGAGCCACTTATGGATTGCCTTCCAAAGATGGCAATACCTAGATCTATCCATGTATCGTGCCTAGCTAGGGGCATAAAACGACAGCGCTTGTTGTGAGGCAACCCAATTTTATATTTTTTGTTTTTTCTTTTGTTTAGGAATAAATATTGCATCTAGCTTCTGTTTAGATGTGGTTTTGTATTTTTTTTTAGTGTTTAGTGTTTGTGGCAAGTAGAACCTTTGGGAAGACTTGTGTGAAGTTTATGTGATCTTGCTGTAAAAAACAGAATTGTTAGCGCTCGCTAGAATGGTCACCAGATTTTACTGGAGCGTGCTATTTAGTTGATTATTTTTGTAGATGATTAATAGACAAATTCCTCACGTTTACCAATTTAGTTTGAATTTTTTGGAATTACAGAAGTATGCGAAAACTGCAGATTACTACAGACTGTTCTGTTTTTGACAGATTCTGTTTTTCGTGTGTTGTTTGCTTATTTCAATGCATCTATGAGTAGTATTGGGACATATGAACCATAGAGAAGTTGGAATACAGTAGGTTTAACACCAATATAAACAAAGAATGAATTCACTGCAGTACCTTTGATTAGTGGTTTGCTTTCTTATACTAACGGAGCTCACGAGATTTTTGTCTAAGTTTTGTGTTGTGGAGTTTTCAAGTTTTGAGTATTGCTTTGATGGACTATGGAACAAAGAGTGGCAAGAGCCTAAGCTTGGGGATGCCCATGGCACCCCAAGGTAAAATTCAAGGACAACCAAAATCCTAAGCTTGGGGATGCCCCGGGAAGGCACCCCCTCTTTCGTCTTCATCTATCGGTAACTATACTCGGAGCTAAATTTTTATTCACCACATGATATGTGTTTTACTGGGAGCGTCTTGTATAATTTGAGTCTTTGCTTGTCAGTTTGCCACAATTATCCTTGCTGGACACACCTATTTGAGAGACTTAAATATGGCCTAGGAATTGTTAGAACACTCTATGTGCTTCACTTATATCTTTGGAGTTGAATAGTTTTTGCTCTAGTGCTTCACTTATATCTTTTAGAGCACGGTGGTGATAATATTTTGAAGAAATTGTTGAACTCTCATGCTTCACTTATATCCTTTTGAGAGTCTATTAAAACAGCATGGTAATGTGCTTAGGCTATAAAACTAGTCTTCACATGATAGACATCCAATATCAATGTAGTAAAAACTTTCACACTAAGTGCATTGAATATGATGAGAAGTTGGATGCTTGATAATTGTTTTGAGATATGAGGATAGTGATATTAGAGTCATGCTAGTGGAGTTATTATGAAATTGAGAAATGCTTGTTTTAAGGTTAGTGATTCCCGTAGCATGCACGTATGGTGAACCGCTATGTGACGAAGTTAGAGCATGAGGTATTTGTAAAGTGCTAACTTTTGTGTGGAGGTCGGGGGCGCGCGATGGTTAACTCCTACCAACCTCCCCCCTAGGAGCATGCGTTGATTGCTTTGTTTTGATGACTCGTAGATTTTTGCAATAATTATATGAGTTCTTATGACTAATGTTGAGTCCATGGATATTACGCACTCTCACCCTTCCACCATTACTAGCCTCTCTTGTACCGCGCAACTTTTGCCGGTGCCATACACCCACTATATATCCTTCCTCAAAACATCCACCATGTATATTCCTCAAAACAGCCACCATACCTACCTATCATGGCATTTCCATAGCCATTCCGAGATATATTGACATGCAACTTTCCACCGTTCCGTTCATGTGACACGCTTCATATTGTCATATTGCCATGCATGATCATGTAGTTGACATTGTATTTGTAGCAAAGCCACCATGCATAATTTTTCATACATGTCACTCTTGATTTATTGCACATCCCGGTACACCGCTGGAGGCATTCATATAGAGTCATACTTTGTTCTAGTATCGAGTTTTAATGAAAGTGTGATGATCATCATTATTAGAGCATTGTCACATGTGAGGAACGGCTAAATCAATAAAGCCCCTTCAAAAAAAGGACAAAAAGAAAAAAAGGCCAAAAAAAGGGACAATTGCTACTATCTTTTTCCACACTTGTGCTTCAAAGTAGCACCATGTTCTTCATGATAGAGAGTCTCATGTTTAGTCACTTTCCTATACTAGTGGGAATTTTCATTATAGAACTTGGCTTGTATATTCCAACGATGGGCTTCCTCAAATGCCCTAGGTCTTCATGAGCAACCAAGTTGGGTGCACACCCACTAGTTTCTTTTGTTGAGCTTTCATACATTTTTAGCTCTAGTGCATCTATTGCATGGCAATCCCTACTCACTCACATTGATATCTATTGATGGGCATCTCCATAGCCCGTTGATACGCCTAGTCGATGTGAGACTATCTCCCTCCTTTTTGTCTTCTCCACAACCCCCTCTCTATTCCACCCGTAGTGCTATGTCCATGGCTCACGCTCATGTATTGCGTGAAAGTTGAAAGGTTTGAAAGAATAGAGTATGAAAACAAGTGCTTGGCTGAAATCGGGGTTGTGCATGATATGAATATTTCGTGTGATGAAGAGGGAGCATAGCCAGACTATATGATTTTGTAGGGATAACTTTCTTTAGCCATAGTATTTTGAGAAGACATGATTGCTTTGTTAGTATGCTTGAAGTATTATTATTTCTTATGTCAATATAGACTTTTGTCTTGAATCTTCCAGATCTAAACATTCATGCCACAGTTAAGAGAATTACATTGAAAAACTATGTTGATTAGCATTCCACATCAAAAATTCTGTTTTTATCATTTACGTACTCGAGGACGAGCATGAATTAAGCTTGGGATGCTTGATACATCTCCAACGTATCTATAATTTTTTATTGTTCCATGCTATTATTTATGATGTTTTGTATGTTTAATGGGCTTTGTCATACACTTTTATATTATTTTTGGGACTGACCTACTAACCCAAAGGCCCAGTCCAGATTGCTGTTTTTTGCATGTTTCAGGGTTTTACAGAAAACGAATATCAAACGGAGTCCAAACGGAATGAAACCTTCGGGGAGATATTTTTGGAGAAAATCACGCACGGGAGACTTGAGAACCACGGAGTAGGGCATACGTGGTGCCCACGAGGGTGGGGGCGCGCCCCCTGCCTCGTGGGCCCCACATTTGTCCCCCGGTGCCCTCCTTCCTCCTATATATACCTACATACCCCGTAACCATCAGAACAACAGAGAAAACCCTAGTTCCACCGCCGTAACCTTCTATTCCCATGAGATCCCATCTTGGGGCCTGTTCCAGAGCTCCGTCGGAGGGGGCATCTACCACTGAGTGCTTCTACATCATCATCATCGCCTCACCATGAGTTGTGAGTAGTTTACCATAGACCTTCGGGTCCATAGCTAGTATCTAGATGGCTTCTTCTCTCTCTTTGGATCTCAATACAAAGTTCTCCTCGGTCTTCGAGGAGATCTATTCGATGTAATCTCTTTTTGCGGTGTGTTTGTCGAGATCCGATGAATGGTGGGTTTATGATCAAGATTATCTATGAGAAATATTTGGTTATGCTCTGAACTCTTTATGTATGATTATAATATCCTTGCAAGTCTCTTCGAATTATTGGTTTCGTTTGGCCTACTAGATCTATAGTTCTTGCAATGGGAGAAGTGCTTGGCTTTGGGTTCAATCTCGCGGTGTCCTTTCCCAGTGACAGTAGGGGCAGCAAGGCACATATTGTATTGTTTCCATCGAGGATAAAAAGATGGGGTTTATATCACTAAGTTTGAGTTTATCCCTCTACATCATGTCATCTTGCTTAAGGCTTTACTCTGTTCTGATGAACTCAATACACTAGATGCATGCTGGATAGCGGTCGATGTGTGGAGTAATAGTAGTAGATGCAGAATCATACTTGTCTCGGACGTGATGCCTATATATAATGATCATGCCTAGATAGTCTCATAATTATTCGCTTTTCTATCAATTGCTCGACAGTAATTTGTTTACCCACCGTAGAATATCGCTATCATGAGAGAAGCCACTAGAGAATACTATGGCCCCGAGTCTATTCTCAACATATGAATCTACAATCTACTTTACTTTTCCGCTTTTACTTTCTATTTTTATAATCAAAAATACGAAAAATATCAAACTATCATCTCTATCAGATCTCACTTTCGTAAGTGACCGTAAAGGGATTGACAACCCCTTATCGCGTTGGCTATGAAGTTCTTATTTGTTTGTGCAGATGTGAGGGACTCGCGCGTGGTCTCCTACTCGATTGATACCTTGGTTCTCAAAAACTGAGGGAAATACTTACGCTACTGTTTGGCATCACCCTTTCCTCTTCGAGGGAATACAACGCAAGCTCGAGAAGTAGCACACATGTGTCCGTGCCCGGTCGTAAGGATGCCGGATGGCATTCAGAAGCACATCCCGCGTCGCGTCCGGACGGATAAGAAGATGTGTGGCAGCAAAGTATGGCGACCAGGGCCTCACCATCGGTGCCGGGTTCGCGGGCATTCCTGGAATGCCAGGCATCCGGCAGGTTGGCCTTGGAGATGTCGTTGACCCGGTGCGCGATCTGTTTTGCCCTCAGCCGCAAGTTTGACATGAGGTCGGGGGTCCTCGAGCCCGGACACGTCGCCGATGAGGTGGACGCGCCGCTGCAGCGGCATCACTCGACGGGTGATGAAGGCAGTGATGAGGTCATTGCCGGTGAGTCCTTCCCGCTCCTTCATCATCGACACCCGCTTGCACAGATTGAGCACCGCTTGCGACGGGCGCGTGGGGTAGTACGCCCAGTTCTGCTTCACCCACGGTGGTGAGTTGATGAACGGCGACAGGTTGATACAGTACGCGCCCAGATTGCGGATGTAGAAGAAAGAATTCTGCCACTTCTTGGCAGAATCCTCCGGCGGCACCGGAAGCCAGATCCTTTTAAAAAACAGCGGGGCCATCATCACCCCGCAATCCGGCTCTCGTTTGGCCGGGTCGCTCGACCCGAGCAAACTCTCCAAACCGGGCGGCTCCCATGATTTGGCCCTAACGGCCTGCTCAAGGGATCCGGACCAGGCGCGCCAAGACTTCCCCAACAAGACAACCCAGCCCGTGGCGTGCTCCCCAATTTGGCCATGGGTCAGCTCCCGTCCCATCCCGGTCGTACGATGGGACGAGTCACCACCTACCGATGTCCAAGGCAACAGTGCCCTGCCCATGCCCCTGGCCAGCCGAGGTGTGGCAACAGTGCAATCATCACCACCCATGACGCCGGCAGACGGTGACATGACGGAACACCACTGTACCCGACTCAACTCGGCCACTCCCTGACGATCGACAAGACAGCACACAGTGCCCCCATACCTGGCGGGGCCCGCACCCAGAGAACCCGGCAAGCCCTGTACCCGGCGGGTCCCAGCGCCAGCTTCTCGGACGATGACAACCCAGCCCCATGGCCTTGTAACATTACCATTGTATCCCTGGGGGGTGGCCTATAAAACTCCCCATGAGCCCTCATGCATACGGGCATGCGCACTAGAGAGAACAGGATAGACACACATCTCAGGGAGAAGCAGCCTAAGCCCTGGCCTATCTTCCTCCTTCCTCCATACAGCTCAAGGAGCAACTTTGTACTGATAAACATCAACCACACTCGGCAGGATTAGGGGTGCTATCTCTCCGGAGAGCCCCGAACCTGGGTATGTCTTGCGTCACGCGCTCACTCATGCCAACCTCGCCTCTGAAGCCCATTAGTGCCCTCGAGCCTCCTCCAATCTTTAGCCATCCCTTGGCATCTGTCGTGCGCCCACCACGACAAGTTACCTTTGTTCTTGAGGTCACGGGAGAAATCATGTTGCAAGTAATCATGTGAATTTGATATGTGTTCGATATTTTGATAGTATGTATGTTGTGATTCCCTTAGTGGTGTCATGTGAACGTCGACTACATGACACTACACCATATTTGGGCCTAAGGGAATGCATTGTTGAGTAGTAATTAGATGGTGGGTTGCGAGAGTGACAGAAGCTTAAACCCCAGTTTATGCGCTATTCCGTAAGGGACCGATTGGATCTAAAAGTTTAATGCTATGGTTAGAATTTATTCTTAATACTTTTCTCGTAGTTGCTGATGCTTGCGGGAGGGTTAATCATAAGTAGGAGGTTTGTTCAAGTAAGAAAAGCACCTAAGCACCGATCCACCGACATATCAAATTATCAAAGTAGCGAACACGAATTGAACCAACATGATGAAAGTGACTAGATGAAATTCTCGTGTACCCTCAGGAACGCTTTTCTTATTATAAGTGACCGTTTTGGCCTGTCCTTTGCCTCAAAAGGATTGGGCTACTTGCAGATTCAGCACTTGCAGACATTACCCTACTGAAAAACACTTGTCATTTCCTTCTGCTCCTCGTTGGGTTCGACAGTCTTACTTATCGAAAAGAGCTACAATTGATCCCCTATTCTTGTGGGTCATCAAGACAATTTTTTGGTGCCGTTGCCAGGGAGTGAAGCGCTTTTGGTAAGTGGAAATTGGTAAGGAAACATTCATATAGTGTGCTGAAATTTATTGTCACTTGTTACTATGGAGAACAATCCTTCGAGGGGTTTGTTCGGGGTATCTTCACCTCGATCGGAACCAAAATTAGCTACCCCTCAACCTGCTGCACCTACTAAAAATATTGAATATGAAATCCCTCGGGTATGATAGAACAACTGCTAGCTAATCCTTATGTAGGAAATGGAACTGAAGATCCTGATATGCACTTGATATATGTGGAACAAATTTGTGGATTGTTTAAGCTTCCAGGTTTACCCGGAGATCAAGTTATGAAGAAGGTTTTCCTTTATCTTTGAAGGGAAAAGCATTAGCATGGTATAGGCTATGCGATGATATTGGATCTTGGAAATGGAACCAATTGAAAATGGGGTTTCACAAAAAAAAATCATATGCATCTAGTTCATCGTGATCGGAATTACATATATATTTTTTGGCCTCGTGAAGGAGAAAGTATCACTCAAGCTTGGAGGAGGCTTAAGTAAATGTTATACTCATGCCCCGATCTTGAGCTCTCAAGAGAAATTGTTATTCAAAAATTTTATGCTCGGCTTTCTCACAATGATCGATCCATGCTTGATACTTCTTGTGCTGGTTCTTTTATGAAGAAAACTATTGAATTCCAGTGGGATCTTTTGGAAAGAGTTAAACGCAACTCTGAAGATTGGGAACTCGACGAAGGTAAAGAGTCAGGTATTAAGCTCAAGTATGATTGTGTTAAATCTTTTATGAATACCGATGCTTTTTAAAAGTTTAGCACTAAATATGGACTTGACTCTGAGATAGTAGCCTCCTTTTGTGAATCTTTTGCTACCCATGTTGATCTCCCTAAAGAGAATTGGTTTAAATATCACCCACCTATTAAAGAATAAATTAAAGAACTGGTACCAGTTAAAGAAGAAACTATACTTTATAATGTTGATCCAGCTGTTCCTACTGCTTATATTGAAAAAAAACCTTTTCATCTTAGGATAAAGGAACATGCTAAAGTTTCAACTGTGGTTAACAAAATTTATATCATAACACCTAAGCCAGATGAACAAATTAAAGTTGAACCTAATATTTCTATGGTCAAAGATCTCTTGGAAGAAAATGTAGATGGGCATGTTATTTGCTTTAATGAAGAAGCTGCTAGAATTGCCAAGCTTGATACAAAAGATAAACACAAACCTGTTGTTGGTATGCCCGTTGTCTCAGTCAAAATAGGAGATCGCTGCTATCATGGTTTATGTGAGATAGGTGCTAGTGTGAGTGTTATTCCCTACTCTTTATACCAAGAAATTATGAATGACATAGTACCCACAGAGATAGAACACATTGATGTCACTATTAAAATTGCTAATAGAGATACTATATCACCAATTGGGATTGTTAGAGATGTTGAAGTCTTGGGTGGGAAAATAAAATACCCTACTGATTTTCTTGTTCTTGGTTCCCTACAAGATGACTTATGTCCCATTATCTTTGGTAGACCTTTCTTGAACACCGTTAATGCTAAAATAGATTGTAAGAAGCAAACTGTCGATGTTAGTTTTGGTGATGAGTCTCATGAATTTAATTTTTCCAATAATAGAAAGCTTCATGAAAAAGAATTGCCTAGTAAAGATGAAATTATTGGTCTTGCTTCTATTGTCGTGCCTCCTACTGATCCTTTAGAACAATATTTGCTAGACCATGAAAATGATTTAGATATGCATGAAAGAAATGAAATAGATGATATTTTCTTTGAACAACGTCCTCTGCTTAAACACAGTCTACCTATTGAAACTCTAGGAGGTCCTCCTCCACCTAAAGGTGATCATGTGTTTGAATTAAAACAATTTCTTAGCACTTTAAAATATGCTTATCTTGATGAAAAGAAGATATATCATGTTATTATTAGTGCTAACCTTTCAGAACATGTAGAAGAAAGACTATTGAAAGTTCTAAGGGAGCACCGAGCTGCTATTGGATATACTCTACATAATTTAAATGGAATCAGTCCCACTCTATGTCAGCATAAGATTAATATGGAACCTGATGCTAAACCTGTTGTTGATCATCAACGTCGGTTAAATCCAAAAATGAAAGAAGTGGTAAGAGCGGAAATATTAAAACTTCTGGAAGAAGGTATAATCTATCCTATAGCTGATAGTAGATGGGTAATTCCCGTTCATTGTGTGATGCGGAGCATCCTACGGCTATCTCCATGTACACCGTCATAGCACCTCAAGCCCCAAGTGAACCCACCGGACTTAAGGTGAACCTGCTCCTCTTCGAGATTAAAATGAATATCCCTTGGGCTTGGTCACTATCTCATCTCGGAATATTGTGCATTCTAAGGTACTTCGGAGATCGTCACGAGGAAGCACGGAGGGATCACCAAGCCACTCGGAGACCCAAGGAGAAGGGGAGCGAGAAGAACGAGAGGAGACAGAGCTCCCTGGACACCCCGGGTGCCCGGCCGTAGCCTGGGGGTCGCCCCAGCCGGCCCCGGGTGCCCGGATGATTGAGCCCCGGGTGCCCGGCCACTTGGCCGCCGGCCCAGCCCACTCCGGGTGCCCGGCCCCTAGAGCCCCGGGTGCCTATCCCCTCTTGTCGCGGCCTCCCTGGGTGGCCCGGGTGCCCGGCCTCCTCACCATCGGGTGCCCGGACCCCGCTGGCGCGGCGCCCCCTGCACCCCGGGTGCCCGGGCCTCCTTCGCCCGGCGCCTCTGTCCGGTCCGGGTGCCCGGACCCCTTTGCACCGGGTGCCCGGACCCCTCCGAGAGTGTGTGCATTTTCAGGGTCATTTTGGACCTTTGTATTCCCCTCTCCCTCTATTTCGTCCCTAGACGATAAGTACCTCCCACCTAGCTCATTTGTAAGGTTAGCAAAGCATATATGAGATATTGAGCGAGCTTTTCTCATCTACCTCTCCTATGGAGATCAAGACCTCCATCTTGGAGAAGAATCCTTGTGGATTGTCAAGCCCCCATAATTGGGAAGGATCCCCATCATAGGATCATCAAGACCTCTCTCCTCATAGGATTCGGATGAACTTTATCATGTGTCTTTTTCCCTTTGATTGTTCTTGTACCTTGTGGATCTCATGTGTTTGTGAGTCTAGTGGATGTGTGATTTGGGCTTGTTCTTGAGTGTTTCTCTTGTGTTCTTCCCTTTGTGCTCATCTTGTTCTTGGGGATTCCCCTCCAATTCGTGAAAGATCTCCACCTAGGGTTCCACCCTACAACATCATGGTATCTAGAGCTATGGTTTCTCACGAAATTGTAGCCCCCCTTCTTGTTTTCTAGCCTAATTTTGTTGTGTTCTTGCCCAATTTCGAAAATTTCCCCACCAAAAATAGCCCCAATTTTTTTTTGTGATTTCTTGGTTTGATGAGGTTTTGTTGGATTTGATCCATGGATTTGCTTGGTTTCAAGTGGATCTAGCATTCCCCCATCCATCTCCAAATTTCCCTCCACGAAATCCACCAATTTCCCCCATTTTCCCACGATTTTCCGCCCAAATCCGCGACCCCCGGGCACCCGGACCTCAAACCCCAGGCACTCGGACCCCCCGTGCAACCCCGCTGACCACCCCGGGTGCCAGCACCCCTTACCCCCGGGCCATCTCCCCTGGCCATCCCGGGTGCCCGCACCTTCCACCCACAGGCACCCGCACCCCCCAGAATCAGCCACGTGCACTTCATGTTTTCACTCATAACTTTCACTCCCAAACTCCGATTTGGGTGTTCTTTGGCTCGTTGAAAAGCTAGCGACGTGCCAGAGCTGCTCATCTTGGTTTACCACCATTGCACTCCATAAAATTTTGGCCATTTTGACAAGTGTGTTTAGGCCATCCACCATATCATCGACCATACCACCAAAGCTTTCCGCAACCTAACCCCATGTCGACCCATATAGCATGTGACGCCCGAAGACCGACACTCCGGAAGATTCCAGATGTTCCGGGTTCTCCCGTGTGTTTCATTTGTGCTTGCTTTATTTATTTTGCATTGCATCATGTCATCATGCCATCAAGTCTTTTAATTTTAAAACTCAACTAAATAAACCATATGGATCCTCAATCCATTTAAATTGAGGGATACTCACTATGGTGACTTCTCTTTATAACATATAAAGACCTCTCAATATTATTAGGGTGCTATATTAAATTATTCCAATTGTTTGGAATTCACCAAAACACACTTGCATATTTTTTTCCATGCCTCTTTTACTTCAAGTTTCACCGTCAAAACCTTCTCTATAATTATTTTCCCGTTTATCGAGGTTCCTCCAAAAACCTCAACATTTTTGGACACTTCAAAAATCAAGTCTTAGTTCAAACCCATTTGAAGTAAATTCAAATATGTTTGAATTATATCTCGATCATGCCACTTCTATTTTTCTTGGATTACGCTCATTTTTATGAGCCCGAGAAAAATAACCTAATGTGCAAATTCTTTCCCTAGCACCTCCTTCCTTTTCTTTTCTTCTTTGCTGTTTTTTGGGTTTTTTTTGAAAACATCGGTAGAATTGGGAAAGAGAGGACCCAGGCCATCTAGGCCCATCCAGAGCAGCCAGCAGCCCGCCGGCCTCCCTGATCATCTGGGCCTCCCAACGGCCCAGCCGCCCCCAGCTACTCTAACCCTAGCCCGCACCCCGTCGCTCCCTCCTCTCCCTCGATCCACCCCGCTCCCTCTCCCTCAGCGCCGCAGCACCCCATCTCCCGATCCCCTCTTCCCCTGCTCGCTCTTCCTCGAGCGCTCGAGGCCTCGCAAGTCCGCCTCTCCGCCCTGCTCTTCTGCCTCCTCCTTGGTCGAGGACAGCCACCGCCGTCGGTCCCGTCGTCGCTGCCGCTCCGCCCGTTTTGCATCGGCCTCCACCGCGCGCTGACGCCCCGGGTCCGGCCGGATCGAGCCGCCGCACCACTTCCCCGCCTCCTTTCTCCATCCAGCGACGCGCACCAGACCTCCTGTGCCCGGGACTCGGCATCCCCTGCTCCTGCCTCCCCTCGCCATGGAGTCGCACTCCCAAGCGCCTCCACGGTCGCGCCCGCGCCCGTTCCTTGCAGCGTCCGCTGCCGCTTGGAGCCTCGACCCGTCACCGTTGCCAACTGCTCCGATGCCCCTGCCGCAGTCTGCTCCTCCCCCGCGTCTCCGTCTCGCCACAGCGCACCACCAGCGCCCCGCGCCCTCCTCCAACCAGCGTCGTCGGCCACCTTCGCTTCAACCGCGCCGGCCACCAGTTCCGTTGCTGGCCAACGTCGCCGCCCCGTGCTTCGTTTCGGCGTCCCTGGAGCTAGTTCGAGCTCGACCAGATCCTCGGGCCCCTGTCGCAAGACCGCGTCGGCCATCTTCCTCGCTGGTGTTGACGAACAAGGCAACCGGATACGGCTCTTGTCTTGTTTTGGACCAGCAAGAACATCGCCAAGTACCACGACGCCCGAAGCCTCGGAACCGCAAAGTTCCTCCACGTAACATGTACGTCTACCGCCGCCGTGGAATCGCCAAGACGACAAGTACCACTACGACACGACAAGTACCTCGACAAACCGAACATCTACGGGAACTTCAACATCTACAAAACGTGTACCACTACCTCCCACGACGACCGCATCGACCCGTCAAGTTCAACTACGTGCATGTACCACTACCGTCGCCCCGAGGACGTTCAATTCGTCAAGTACCTCTCCGAGATGAAACGAGAACGACTACATCCACTATCGTCGACCTCGGAGACCCGTGGACGTCAAGTTCCACTACCGATGCCCCAAATGAACTACGAACCGCGAGTACCACTACTTCCCTCGACGAACCCGAACCGCTCCGAAAACGCACGCTCCGAAGGTATACCGCGAGACGACACCCGAGAACGTTTGCTTGTGTTGTATGAGATTCACCCTTTGTTGCACCGTGTTCGAAGTACACCTCGTTGCCTTGTCGCCGATCCGTGGGAACCCGGCAACGAGATCACCCCATCTCTTTTGCATGTCACGCTCTTCGTCATCTTTTGCACCGGACTCTCAACGAGTTACCGGAACCGATATGTTGCGTGGCATCATTTCGGATTCGTCGCCGTGGCCCCTTTCTTTCCACCACGGTGACAAATACTTCATATCTCTTCATGTTAACTTTTAACTAAAAATTGCATAATACTTGATCATGTCATCCGCATCATGATAACAACCTTTGAATGTTAAATTGTTGTTGCTTTAATAATTGCTAAATTGGTCATGGGGAGTTTCCAGAATTGTTGTTGTTATTTCTGGCCTCATTTAAAATGCCTAAATAGTGTAATTTTACTCATGCTTCACCTCTTGCCATGGTTAATAAAAACATTTAATCTTGTCTTGTAGATAAACGAGAGTCAACTAAATAAATAAAATGTGGTGTTTTGTCAATATGCAACTCGTTGCATATTGAGCTCCACTTAAATTGTAGTATTGTTTGTGCACTTTGCCATGACATGCAAATTTAAACTGGACATGCATCATACTTGGTTGTGCATCATACGTCGTGTTTATGCTTGTGTGTTTACCGCGTTGTTTGCTTCTTTCCGGTTTGCTTCTCTCATTAGCTCCGGGTTCGTTCCGGAGTTGTGAGGTTTTGTTCGACTACTTCATGAACTTGTTCTTCTTCCTCGCGGAATCCCAGGCAAGATGACCATCACCTTGGATACCTTTACTATCATTGCCATGCTTAGTGTCTCGATGCTATCGTTATATGTCGCGCTACCTATCATTTGTTGTCAGCCTCTTCTTGTTGCCATGAAACCTCTAACCTTTGACACCTTCCTAGCAAACCATTGTTTGGCTATGTTACCCGCTTGCTCAGCCCCTCTTATAGCATTGTTAGTTGCAGGTGAAGATGAATATCGTTCCATGTTGGAACTTGTTGTTGGAATATCACAATATCTATTATTATTATTTAACACACCTATATACTGGGCATGGGTGGAAGGCTTGGCCTTTTGCTCGGTGTTTTGTTCCACTCATGCCACCTTAGGAGCCGATAAACCGGCATTATGTTCCTTGATTTTGCGTTCCTTACACGGTTGGGTATATGGGGACCCCTTGACAGATCGTCTTTGAATAAAACTCCTCCAGCAAGGCCCAACTTTGGTTTTAATTTGCCTCATAATAGCAACTTAATTAATTAATTAAATTTGCATAGGGGGTCGCGCCCTCGAGGATTCTTTTCTACATAGAAGGGGGGCCAGTGTTGATGGTGTTGGTCCCAAACGGGGAGTATGCGGGGCCACCTTGGGGAAACCCGAGGGTTGGTTTTAATCGTATAATCTCCCATCCGGACGTGGCTTGAGACAAGATACGTGCGGCTACTATCAGGGTGTCAGCAAGCCGGGAGGTCTTGCTGGACTTGTTTTACCATTGTCGAAATGTCTTGTGCACCGGGAATTCCGAGTCTGATCGGGCCTTCCCTAAGATAAGGGGTAATATTATTATTATCTCTGCTGGTCGTGAGAGCTTGTGATGGGCTAAGTTGGGACACCCCTGCAGGGTTATGATCTTTCGAAAGCCGTGCCCGCGGTTATGTGGCAGATTGGAATTTTTAATGTCCGGTTGTACAAAACTTGACAGAGGATCCGAAGTAAAACACACAAATGTGTGAGTAACCGTGACTGTCTCTTTTCACTTTGAGAAGAGAACACGGTGGGGTTATGTTTGACTCGTAGGTAGTTCAGGATCTTTAGCGATCATTACTAGTTTGCGATCGTTTGCGTAGATGCTCATCTTATTCTTGTACTCGTAAGTTAGCCACCATATTATGCTTAGCCGCTGCTGCAACCTCACCACTACCCTTTTCCATACCCATAAAACTTTGCTAGTCTTGATACCCATGGTTATGGGATTGCTGAGTCCTCGTGGCTCACACATACTACAACACCAGATGCAGGTACAACTGAGAACAGCGCAGGAGTTGGTCCAAGAACTTCACTGGGAGCTCGATGAAGAGAGTGGTCGTATGTATGTGACGTTGTTCGACGATCAGTAGTGGTTCCTACTAGGGGCGATCCGAGCTTGTGTTATTTATGGTATCTTTCATTTGGATCTTCGCTCGTAGTCGGACTCTGATGTTATTTGGATGATGATTGTTTATGTAATGCATTGTGTGACGTGGCGAGTGTAAGCCAACTACTCTTTTGCAATTTCATCCCTCTTTTACATGAGTCGTGCAAAGATACCATACTTGAGATCATTCTAGTATGAGCTTATGCCTTTAAGTCGTGCCTCGACACGTGGGAGGTATAATCTCATACTGGGCATTACATAGCACTAGAGGTTGTTTGAGTGGTGACTTGAGTCTCCTAAGGTGTTTCGGCTACTTAGGGACGAGTGCTTCTTCATCAAACACCACCACCACTTCCGCATTGTCATCTTCCACACCACCACCACCGCTTTCCGCTACCACCATTTGACTTTGTCCTTGAGATTTTGAGTTCGCAGTTTTTCCGTTTCCTAGGGTGTTTCGGCTAACTAGGGACGGTTCTTCATCGACAACACCGCCTCTCATCATCATCATCGGACGGTAACCTCGACGACACTGTTGTATATTCCCCTTACAATTGCATTGTTAACCCCTAGTCCATTTTTTGCGTCACTTTCCTATCGAGACGAGCCATTGAGTATTGCCGGCAACGTTACTTGTGCACATTAGTGGTCATCAATATACACCATCCATTGCATATATACCATATCATATTGGTGTCATCTTGCTATCATAGTACCATCCCTCGTGTACCACAAGATTGTTCCCGCATATACACAATTGCTATCTTTGTTTGTGCACATCGCATAAGTGGCCTTATCAAAAAAAGAAAAAAAGAAAAAGAAGAATAAGCTTTTAAGCAAAAGGAAAAGAGAGCAAAGAGCTTGTAAGCAATAGCCATAGCATCGCCACATTGCATAGCATACTACCATATTGATCATCTTGGATCATCGTGTGCGAAATACCGAAACATCATACACATAGCATACTTGGGATAACAAGTTCATACATTTTGCATCTTATAGGTTGTGCACAAGTGTCGTATCCACCTATTGAGCAATCCTGCTAGCGTCTCTCTTGAGTTGTGCAACACGAGTGTTTTCTGTGGATTCGACATTGTGTGCTCATTCCTTGGTTGCACGACCCCATTTATCTATCCGTGTGTGTGTTTCTGTATGTCACCTATTGATATTGGTCTACTTGTTTCACTTGCGAATTTGTGAATCTTTTCCAACATTATTGACTCTTGTTAACATTTTGCATCAAATTTTTGTGCCACTATCCTCACCGAGCTCCACCATAAGCTTTAATTTGTAGGTGTGAGTGAACAAGTCTGGTACCAATTCCACTATTCTTTCATTTCACTTTGACTGAAACGGGATACATCCTCAACTTGGGAAACGGTATCTTGGTATTGTTTATCTCATTTCCTACTCACCCTCTACTTGAGTCTTGTGATGGATAGGCAAAGCACATCATCTCCGGTCTTCGACATCGATGGCGCGAACAACTACATCCACACGCAAACCATCGGACTACAACGAGCAATGCAAGAGCGCATCGACAACATCGCCATCGACTTCCGACACATGGCGGCCGACATCAAGTCTTCTTCCGCTTCGTCATCTTCTCGGCGACAACGTTCAAGTCACAAACATCATGTGCACGACGACGACTAACGACATCTTCTACGAACTCAAGCACGGCAACGACACCATCATCATGAAGATGCTCGACACACGCAAAACTACAAGTCCGATCAAGCTCTACTTCACTCCAAGGCCAAACTTCAAGAGCACATAAGAAGACCGCGAGACAAGAACCACCAAGACGGCGCTATGGCTACAACAACCACTTCGGCATCATCGCCAAGTGCTATCAAGGCATCTTCGCCTTTGGACGGACGGCATCTCCGCCTACCTCCGACGAGTACGCCTACATCGGCCTTCATCCACGATGACGACTACGACATGGTTGAGGATGGGATTTTCCCTTCGACCACGGTGGCGTATGGTGATGAGTTGAGAGACTTGTGCCACCATACTGAGAGTGAGAGTGACTTCACCACTAGCCCCATATATGATGAGATGCCCCATTTCACATGTGAGGAGAGCCACCACCACCACTTGAGTGAGATGAGTGACTCCACCATATGTGATGAGTGCACCTACCTTGAGGGAGTGAGTGAGCCACCAACACATAGAGAGAGTGAGATAGTTGATAGGTCATGTGAGGCCACTTTCAACACTAACGACTTGACCTCTACCTCTATTGTGTCTTCTCATTTGGTGCTAGGTCCCATTTATGATGACGCGCCGATCCGCGATGACTCCGTCCTTCCTATGGACAAGACGATGGCCATGGTGGACTATGATGCACCACCCACATGGTTCCATCAAGATGATGATGACCTCTACTTTGTCTTCAACATCTCACCTACAACATATGAGCGGAGCTCTAAAGGTAACATAGGTGATGGTGCTTCTCTTATCCCACTAGTGGACTATCTTGACAATGAGTGCTTGCATGATGTTGACACACCTATTGACATGCTTCATGCTAGTGCGACTTCCTCATGTCTTGACTTACCTATTGATGATGAATATGACAATGAGCATGTTGAGTTGCCTATTAGTGATGCTATGCTCCACAGGATATCATGTGAAAATTCTTTTGGTCACATCATGTTCGAGAACCCTCTAAACTTGTCAAAGATATGAGTGATATCTCCCATATTGCATCATTTCAATCTCAACATAGTAACTACGCATGCCCCATTAAAGTAAATACTATTCGCACTTGTGTCATAGATGACAAGATGATGGTCATTGACTTTTGTTTTTCATGCGATGATATTGCCATGCTTCCTTTACATGATTTGCGCAATTCATCTACTATGTCATGCCATGATCACATTGTTCCAAATATGCTTTGTTTTGGATGTTGTCAATATTCTCCATGTGATTTTTCCACTAATGCTCATGAGGAGACCCCCATAGTTTCTTCATACATACTAGGAGATCTTTATGCATGACATACCTTGCATGATTACCATGATTGTGTGCATCATATGCATTCCATGAATAACAATGCCCTACATATCTGTCATGATGCATTACACCATTTGAGTCTCCATTATGCTATACATAATAACAAACCTCTCATGATGGATGACATGTTTCTATATCACGCATCTCATTTATTTGAGCATTGGCTGTTTTGTGCTAACGAACACATGCACGTGCGCATCATGATGGATGATGTGTACATATACCACGCACATACAATTTTTCCTTTGCCTTTGTCTTGTGTAGGTACTTTTGCAAACTCGTCAACCTCACAATCCCATGAGTTGACGAAAAGAGCTCTTGAGAGCAACGACGATTTGGGATTCCGTGGAATATCCTTACCACCATTCTCTTCGTGCATTCACTATGCACATCTCTTTTACTTGGCTCTCACACGGCTATGGGCTATCTACCACTTGTTACATTATGCCCATTCTCTCGTGTTCACTTTGCATGTTATGCCTCTTGCTATGACTTTTCCATAAAATTGTGACCCTTGCTTGCCTTTACACATAATTCACTATTATGCCACTTCTACGTGTATTTGCATGCTTGGAGGAGATACCAGTAGCTATTGCCAAGATTTCTTTGTGCCCCATGCTATTGTTGATTCTTGTGTTGAGACAGTCATGATGTTCCATTGCTATTTACATAGGACTTCTCACCACCACAATGATGATACTTTGCTCACATCTTGCTTTCATGCTTGTGCTATGCCATGTGCATTATTCATGCCTGCTATTTGCACACATGAAACACTTGCCATGATTACCTCTAGTATGTTGCATCTTCGCACTACTAGCTTCCACGATTTGATTGCCATGATTGCTTGCTTTGTTGCATCACCCATGTTCCACTCTTACTTCCTTTCTTGGGTTGATGACATATATGTTCATGCCACTCACATGATATATCTTGATCATTGTCATTTGTCTCCAATAGTTGCATCTCTCATCACTTGTATTGAGTGCAACAATGCTAGGTTTGTTGATCTTGGAGTCTTGGACACCTTACTTGTGATGCATGCTTGCTTGTTTGAGCCTAATGTATTTGGTTGTCATCGCATCATCTGCTTCCATACATTGCCATGTACCCTTGTCCTTTCTTATGATAAGAATGACGAAAATACTTGTTGGGTGACTCACCACACGAATAGGTTTTGCATATTCGCTAACCTCATTTGTTTTTCCGACTATTTGTCATGTTCTTTCATTTTGAAGGATTCACAAGGTGGTACCATCACGAGGCATCTTGGGCATGTGAAGGCATACACGTTGCGCGACAACAACATTTTTGACATCCTCATCAAGGTGCATTCCTTCCTAGTGAGCCATCCTCACATATGCTTGGATTTCATGGATGCACCACCGATCTACCACTCTTGCCATGACATTGAGCATGGGTATATCAACACTCTTTTGGCACATTGCACCCAAACCTTCATATTGGTTGATTGTGCGCCCACATGCCATGCTCCATGGTCATATCATACCCATAACAAATTTGCATCTTATGCATGGATTGACTCACATTATGATTGCCATGTTGCATCTTGTAGTCCCATGTCATCCATGATATATGAGCTTTTCATTTCCTTAGCAAATTTGTTGTGATCTTTCTTGATGGACTCTTCATACATATTGATCACATTGCCAAGCATCAATTGCATGATCACATACTCACATTGAGCATCATTTACCATGTTCATGCTTTTGATACACAATCCCATTACGACATCATTTTGCACAATGGTAGCATTTGCAACTTCTTGCACAATGAGCTTGATCACATGGATGCATTGTATGACATGCTCTTTCATTTTACTACAATTCATGCTCATTGCCACTACCGATTTCATTGGATGGACTCACACTTAAATGATGGACACCTTGCGTCTGCTAACAATTGTATTTACAAGTGTCCCTTGTGTTTGCTCTTTTTGCATGTCTACCATTCCGATGACATCTTGGAGTACTTTGCTCGCGGCGTGACATACACTTCGTCCAACTACAAGTCCATCCATGCCTACCGTGTACATGACGATATGGTTTACGATCCGAGGACGGATCTTTTCCAAGGGGGGGAGATGATGCGGAGCATCCTATGGCTATCTCCATGTACACCGTCATAGCACCTCAAGCCCCAAGTGAACCCACCGGACTTAAGGTGAACCCGCTCCTCTTCGAGATTTACATGAATATCCCTTGGGCTTGGTCACTACCTCACCTCGGAATATTGTGCATTCTTAGGTACTTCGGAGATCGCCACGAGGAAGCACGGAGGGATCACCAAGACACTCGGAGACCCAAGGAGAAGGGGAGCGAGAAGAACGAGAGGAGACAGAGCTCCCTGGACACCCCGGCTGCCCGGGCTCGTCGGCATCGGGTGCCCACCCGCAGCCTGGGCGTCGCCCCAGCCGGCCCCGGGTGCCCGGCCGATTGAGCCCCGGGTGCCCGGCCACTTGGCCGCCGGCCTAGCCCACTCCGGGTGCCCGGCCCCTAAAGCCCCGGGTGCCCGGCCCCTCTTGTCGAGGCCTCCCTGGGTGGCCCGGGTGCCCGGCCTCCTCACCACCGGGTGCCCGACCCCCCCCCCCCTGGTGCGGCGCCCCTGCACCCCGGGTGCCCGGGCCTTGACCCCCGGGTGCCCGGTCCTCCTTCGCCCGACGCCTCTGTCCGGTCCGGGTGCCCGGACCCCTCCGAGAGTGTGTGCATTTTCAGGGTCATTTTGGGCCTTTGTATTCCCCTCTCCCTCTATTTCGTCCCTAGACTATAAGTACCTCCCACCTAGCTCATTTGTAAGGTTAGCAAAGCATATATGAGATATTGAGAGAGCTTTTCTCATCTACCTCTCCTATGGAGATCAAGACCTCCATCTTGGAGAAGAATCCTTGTGGATTGTCAAGCCCCCATAATTGGGAAGGATCCCCATCATAGGATCATCAAGACCTCTCTCCTCATAGGATTGGGATGAACTTTATCATGTATCTTTTTTCCCTTTGATTGTTCTTGTACCTTGTGGATCTCATGTGTTTGTGAGTCTAGTGGATGTGTGATTTGGGCTTGTTCTTGAGTGTTTCTCTTGTGTTCTTCCCTTTGTGCTCACCTTGTTCTTGGGGATTCCCCTCCAATTCGTGAAAGATCTCCACCTAGGGTTCCACCCTACAACATTGTGTTCCTAAGAAAGGAGGTATTACTGTTGTTCCTAATGATAAGAATGAACTTATTCCACAAAAAAATGTTACAGGCTATAGAATGGTAATTTATTTTAGGAAATTAAATAAAGCAACTAGAAAAGATCATTGCCCTCTACCTTTTATTGATCAAATGCTAGAAAGATTATCAAAGCCCACACACTTTTGCTTCCTTGATGGATACTCTGGTGTTTCACAAATACCTGTTTCTCAACCTGATCAAGAAAAGACTACTTCTACTAGTCCCTTTGGAACTTATGCTTATAGATGTATGGCTTTTGGTTTATGCAATGCACCTGCTACCTTTCAAAGATGTATGACTGCTATATTCCATGACTTTTGTGAAAAGATTGTGGAAGTTGTCACGGATGATTTCTCTGTTTATAGCCCTTTGATGATTGTTTAAGCAATCTTGATCGAGTTTTGCAGAGATGTGAATAAACAAGTCTTGTCTTGAACTGGGAGAAATGCCACTTTATGGTTAACGAATGTATTGTCTTGGGCCATAAGATTTCTGAAATGTATTGAAGTGGACAAAGCTAAGGTTGATGCAATTGATAAAATGCCATGTCGTAAGGATATCAAATGATTTCGTAGTTTCTTACGTCATGCTGGTTTCTAAAGGTGATTTATCAAAGACTTTTCTAAAATTTCTAGGCCTCTCACTAACCTTTTACAAAAGGATGTTCCTTTTGTTTTTGATGATGATTGCTTTGGAGCCTTTGAAACACTTAAGAAAGCCTTAATTCTGCACCTATAGTTCAACCACCTGATTGGAACTTACCTTTTGAAATTATCTGTGATGCTAGTGGTTATGTTGTTGGTGATGTTCTAGGACAAAGAGTTGATAAAAAACTAAATGTTATTCATTATGCTAGTAAAACTCTAGACAGTGCTCTTAATTATGCTACCACTAAAAAAGAATTCTTAGCAGTTGTGGTTGCTTGTGACAAATTTAGATCTTACATTGTTGATTCAAAAGTAACTGTACACACTAACCATGCTGCTATTAAATATCTGATGGAAAAGAAAGATGCTAAACCTAGACTTATTCGGTGGGTTCTCTTGCTACAGGAATTTGATTTGCATATCACTGATTGAAAAGGAGTTGAGAACCCCGTGGCTGATAACTTGTCTAGACTTGAAAATGTGCTTGATGACCCACTACCTATTGATGATAGTTTTCCTGATGAGCAATTAGCTGCAATAAATCTTACTAATAATACTCCTTGGTATGCTGACTATGCTAATAACATTGTTGCTAAATATTTACCACCTAGTTTTACTTACCAACAAAAGAAAAAGTTCTTTTATGATTTAAGACGTTACTTTTTGGATGACACACATCTTTATAAAGAAGGAGTAGATGGTATTATTAGACGTTGTGTACCTGAGCATGAACAAGGACAAATCCATCGGAAGTGTCACTCCGAACCATATGGAGGACATCATGCTGGAGATAGAACTGCTCACAAGGTATTGCAGTCTGGATTTTATTGGCCTACTCTTTTCAAAGATGCTCGCAAGTTCGACTCCTCTTGTGATGAATGTCAAAGGATAGGTAATATTCGTAAGCGTCAAGAAATGCCTATGAATTATTCACTTGTTGTTGAACCATTTGATGTTTAGGGCTTTGATTACATGGGACCTTTCCCTTCCTCTAATGGGTATACACATATTTTGGTTGTTGTTAATTATGTTACTAAATGGGTAGAAGCTATTCCAACCAGTAGTGTTGATCACAACACCTCTATTAAAATGCTTAAGGAAGTTATTTTCCCAAGGTTTGGAGTCCCCAAATATTTAATGACTGATGGTGGTTCACACTTTATTCATGGTGCTTTCCGTAAAATGCTTGCTAAATATGATGTTAACCATAGAATTGTGTCACCTTATCATCCTCAGTCTAGTGGTCAAGTTGAGCTCAGTAATAGAGAAATAAAATTAATTTTGCAAAATATTGTCAACAGGTCGAGGAAGAATTGGTCTAAGAAATTAGATGATGCACTTTGGGCTTATAGAACATCTTATGAAAATCCTATGGGTATGTCTCCTTATAAAATGGTTTATGGTAAAGCTTGTCATTTGCATCTTGAGTTAGAACCTAAAGCTTTTTGGGCAATCAAGGAACTTTAACTATGTTTATAAACTTGCTGGTGAAAAGAGGTTATTTGATATTAGCTCACTAGAAGAATGGAGAACCCAAGCTTACGAAAATGCCAAGTTATTTACAGAAAAAATAATTAAAAGATGGCATGATAAAAGAATCCAAAAGCGTGAGTTCAAAGTCAGAGAATATGTTCTTTTGTACAACTCTCGTTTCAGGTTCTTTGCAAGCAGGCTCCTCTCTAAATGGGAAGGCCCCTATGTCATCGAGGAGGTTTATCGGTCTGGAGCTATCAAAATAAATAATGATGAAGGTACTAACCCAAAGGTTGTCAATGGGCAACGAATACAGTATTATATCTCAAGTACGCCCATTAATGTTGAAAGCAATATTATCCAAACTTTGACACCGGAAGAACACATAAAAGAATCCTTCCGGAACACTCCAGAATCGTGAAAATAAGGAGGTACATGATACGGTAAGTAAACGGACCCCAAAAAATCCGCAAAAATATTTTTAATCAGTTTTGGAATATTTACAAAATTAGAAAAATACTCCCTCCGTCCGGTGAAGAGTGTACATCTAGCTTCAAAATTTGTCCACAAAAGAGTGTACTTCTATCTTTCCAATGGATTTTAAAGTGGAAAAAAATACTTCTCTCTCATCACACGGTAATCAAGACCAATAGGAATCTAAACATGGTCTTATTAATTTGTACATGCACTTAGCTCATTAGGGGTTGGGTAATTAAAGAGGGGAGAGATGGTGGTTTACACATTTCCAATGCATTTTTTAATCAACTCCATAATTTGTCTTAAAATTTCTAGATGTACTGTAGCGTCCAGACCTCAAACAGTCTGATCTCTGTGCATCAGTGTCATCCCTGGATCAGTAATGCTGACACGCACAGTACTTGAAGGATTTATAACAGAGTAGCAATCACACACTTATTACATCGATAGTCCAACGATGAATTTATTACAAATAATATGGCTGAAGGCCATCTAATACGATAACAGCGGAAGGCTTGGAAGATAAGTGAGTCCATCAACTCCAGCGGCATCACTGAGTATAGAACCACGACCTAAAAGGGCATCTTACTCATCGTCTGAAAAGTCTGCAACATGAAACGTTGCAGCCCGAAAACGGGTCAGCACATGGAATATGCTGGCAAGGTAACACAAGAGAATGCAATGAAAGTAAAGCTATACTATATGCAATATGGCTGGTGGAAAGCTCTATGGTTAAGTTTTTGCGTAAAGCCATTTTTTCCCTACTTCAAAGGAATGCATTTTAATTAACTATCATGGTAGTTGAAACATCATTGAGAAGATAGACATCCTCTCAACCCCAATTAAAGTTCATCATTAAACCCAACAAAATTAATTAAAGTAACATGATGAGATGCACATTGATGGGCCTCGAACCCCTCGTTGGTTACCCCAAGTGGAAGGTGTAAGATGCAGTAAGTAGAAGTGTTTTCCCCTAGCAAAGATGCCAAGGATCGATTCCCAGAGACTCCTAGGTTCAACAAGTAGGTGTCAATTGCTACGGCGCCAGATTAGTAGCAACCAACGTGGACCTGCACACAAATACAAATAACTTTGCTCCCAACGAGTACAGAGAGGTTGTCAATCTCTCCGGCCTTGTAGTTCACAAAGGATTAAAAGCAATGATAGTAGTGATAGATAGTTTTTGCAATAGTAAGTAAAACGGGAAATAAATAGTGGATGTGATCAATGATGGTAATATGGACCGGAGTCTCATGATGTTCACTAGTGATGTCTCTCTCCCAAAAGACGATAAAACAGCTATGTGAGGTAACAAATTACAGCTGGGCAATTGACAGGACCACGAACGCAAACCAATGCTGACTACATTGCAAGAAAGGTTGAGGTTCAAAGCATGGGCGGTATGCCAAAGTAAGTAGACCGAAATCCATCAATATCTACTACTAATCATCCACCTTGAGATATCTATCCAGAACATCTCGCTGGTAAGTTGCGAGTCCCACCCATAGTGTAAACTCAATGCAACAGACAACTGCATTAAAAGAACTTTGCGTAAAGTAAACAATCCTTGCACCCGCGGGCACAAGCACCGTTGTTTTCCCCCTTGTGGCAACAGCACATCCCCTAGACTCATGTTTCTGTCACTCAAGCTAGTCATCGAGGGGCATGAACCCACAATCAAGCATGACGTTCCCTCTTGGAGTCACTACCTACTACTCGGCCAAAGCAATAAGTAACAACGGAGAACATGCAAGAATTACTTATGAACTAAAATATAAAAGAGGTGAATCAAATATATTACTCAAGATCAATCTGAACATAATCTCATAATCCATCGGATCCCAGCAAACTCAACATAGCAACAGCATAAGGATTACATAGGTGCCTCGATCATGTAGGGCAGCTCACGAGGACTAATTAGTTAAGCACAAGAACGGGAGGAGAACATCACATAGCTACTGGTCATGGACTCATGGTCCAAGGGAGACTACTCACGAGTCATCCGGGAGGCGTCCATGGTGGTGGAGAAGCTCCCGGTGGTGATCCTCCCCTCCGGCAGGGTGCCGGGAAGAGTTCTCCTGGTGCTCCCAATCTTGGAAGCGGCGGCGGCGGCGGAACAGAGATGGGATCGCGAAAAGAGTTCTTGTCCTGAGGGTTTCGGAGGTCCCTCTAAATATATGCCAAAGGGGGGCACCGGACGGGCTTCGGGGGGCCCAGGCGCCCCCCCGGCGCGGCCCAGGGGGGGCGCGCTGCCAGGGCGCCTGGAGCCCTGGTGCCCCCCCCCCCCAGGCTGCCCTTCGGACGCAGTGTTGTTTCCGGATCGCTGATTTTTTTATATAATTTTTCTGAATTTTTCTGGGCAGTTCTCGAAACGTGAAAACCTGAAATACAAAAACAGCCGAAAACAGAAACTGGCACTGGGGTGCACTGGATTAGTAAGTTAGTCCAAATATGATCAAAAGTGTATGGAAGTGTATGAATATCATAGCAATATCACCCAAAAGTGGCATGGAGCAAGCAGAAATTATAGATACGTTTTGGACGTATCAACATCCCCAAGCTTAATTCCTGCTCGTCCTCGAGTAGGTAAATGATAACAAGAATAATTTCTGTGGTGACATGCTATTAACCATATAGGACTTTCTCATAATCATATGACAAAAGCTTACTGAGACAATGATTCTAAAGTAATTAAGTTGCCTCAAGAGAAAATCACAAATGACTGAAAGTTTTACAACATGAAACTGAAACATCAAAAAGATTTGCAATGAACATGATGTGCAAATATGATAAAGTGATATCTAGCTTGCCCCCTTTAGTGATGCAAAACATAAATGCAGGGGCACCTTCAAGGTTTAAGTGATGACTAGATACAATCATTTCAGAATAAACGATATCACAATCATGCAAAAGACAATGCTACTTTGGGACAATGCACATTACACTCAGAATGACAATCATGCTCTCAGTAGTTGGTGCTTTAACATAAAGGTAAAAGAATGGTTATGTGCTAGAGATTTTTATTTTAAAAACATGGAAGCAATTGTGTCAACGGTAGTAGTACTTCATATGTGTCATGCATAAAACATCCTATAAGTTGCAAACCTCATGCATCGAATACCAATAGTGCTCGCTCCTTGTCCTAATTAGCTCGGATCCCCATGGGTTATCATTGCATTACATATGTTTCAACCAAGTGTCACAAAGGGGTACCTCTATGCCACCTGTACAAAGGTCTAAGGAGATAGATCGCATTTGATTTCTCGTTTTTGATAGATCTCAACTTGAGGACATCCATACCGGGACAACATAGAAAATAGATGATGGACTCCTCTTTAATGCATAGGCATATTCTCATGAGAGATTGAGGATTAAGGTCCAAGCTAAAACTTCCACCATGATGCATGGCTTTGGTTGGCGGCCCAATGTTCTTCTCTAACAATATGCATATTAATTCAACCCACGGTAAATCACCCTTACTTCAGACAAGACGAACATGCATAGCAACTCACATGATATTCAACAAAAGTGTGACAGTTGATGGCGTCCCTAGAAACATGGTTACCGCTTAGCAAGCAACTTATAAGAAATAAGATACATAAGCAACATATTCTTTACCACAATAGTTTTTAGGCTACTTTCCCATGAGCTATGTATTGCATGGTTAGTTTGCTTAGTACAGGTGGAGGTTAGCAAAAGACTGGGAGCGACCAACTAAGAGAGCAATGACGGTCATAATCATGCAGAGCGACAAAGCAATATTGAATCAGGCATGGTAGTTATATCGCTACTTACAAACAAAAGATCATCAAGGCTTGATAGACTTTCTTTACAGTCTTGAATATGCGTGAGCATACGCCAAGTCAATCAAAATAAATTCTCGAAGGAAGACATTACTAAACCATACCACATCATAGGCAAACAAACCAAGTTGGTACTCCAATAACACATTGGGAACCCCCCAGCTATTTGAGATTAACCATAAGAAAACCTGAACTACTAAGCACCATCATGAAAGTAGCATCTTTATTATAGACACATTAACCAATGCAACGGAAGCAAACTCTCTTAATAAGGTGAGCATGGTAATTAAAGAGAGTTCAAGCAACCAACTAAATAAAAGCTCTTGGAAAGATAAGCATGAATACTAAGAGCAGAGTATGATAGTAGCTATTAAAAGACAAAGAACACACACAGCATAGATAGACATGAAAATTCTATGTAATTTTCTAGGTAGAGGTGGAGCGTGTTTCTCTCCCACATAAAGGAATGCTGAGTTCCGACTCGTTATGAAAAACTAAAAAGAAAACTAAAAGCAAGACGCTCCAAGCATAGCACATAACACATGAAGTGATAAAAATATAGCGAAACGAAAGACGAACTGATAATGTTGATGGAGAAGGGGATGCACGGGGGCATCCCCAAGCTTAGACGCTTGAGTCTCCTTGAATATTTCTTGGGGTTGCACGGGGGCATCCCCAAGCTTGAGCGCTTGACACTCCTGAATCTTTTTATCATCTTCCCTCGCACACTTGAAAACTCCCTTCATACACAACTCATCATAATCTGATTAGCGAGGTTAGTACCCTTAATAAAATAATTATACCTTGCTGGAAATAAGTATATTCTTGAAGTTCTACTATTTCTCAAGATTGCCAAAAGGTTTTTGCAAAGAAAAAGCAAGTTCTTAATTTGCAAAGTGAAGGTAAGGCAAAACAGGACAGAATCTGTGAAAAACAGAACAGCAGGCAGTAATTGACCTGTTCGGGATACTTCTGCAACTCAAATCAAAAAACTCAGAACTGACGCACGAAAGACAATTATATATAGAACGCTGTCGAAAAGATTCAGACCAAAAAGATGATCTGGTGATTTTATACGAAATTTTCTATCCAAGGATAGAATCTGTTTCCTGGACAGCACCTCACAACTTTTGAACTTTCTAGCAATCGGAGGCTATACTTGGCACAAATATGAAAAGCAAAGATACAATGATGATGCTACAGCAGTAAACAACATCAAGACACAACAAAAGCAAAAATTTTATTCATGTGGGCTGCCTCCCAAAAGCGCTTTCTTTTATGCCTTTAAGCTAGGCATAATGCATAGATCAAGTTTTATCAAGAGTAAAAGAATAGCTAGCCCGTACAACGGACTCAAAAGGTAACTTAATCTTCTTTCGAGGGAAGTGTTCCATCCCTTTCTTGAGAGGAAACTGAAATTTTATATTACCCTCTTTCATGTCAATGACAGCACCAACGGTGCGCAAAAAGGGACGTCCCAAAATAATTGGACATGAAGGATCACATTCAATATCCATAATAGTGAAATCAACGGGCACATAATTATCATTGACAACAATAAGAACATCATCGATCCTCCCCAAAGGTTTCTTTATGGAAGAATCAACGAGACGAACACCAAAAGAACAAGAATCATAAGGTTTCAATTTAAGCATATCATATATCCTTTTGGGCATAACAGAGGTACTAGCACCAACATCACATAATGCACAACAAGAGAAGTCATTCAAATTAATTTTTCTCATAGGATCCCAACCATCTTCTAGCTTTCTAGGTATGGAGGCTTCTACTCTGAGTTTCTCCTCCCTAGCTTTGATGAGAGCATTAGTGATATGCTCTGTGAAGGCAAGGTTAAGCGTGCTAGTGCGGGGATCTCTAGACATCTTGTGAAGGAAATCAATAACTTCGGTAAGAGTGCAATTATCAAAATCAAGGTCACGAGCATCAAGTAAAGCGGTAGTGGTGTCCTTAAGGTTCACTTGTTTGGTAGCTTCTATAGTCATAGCATCACCATTAATAGGTCCATTGGGACCAGGAGTACATTGGGTGCTAAGAGTGTGAACATCCTTAATAACTTGGATAGTAGCGACAGTGTGGTGGGTAGGAAGGCTCTTAATTCTTTCCTCTTCCTCCCTTTCTCTAGCCCATCTGTCTTTAAGCTTAGCCATCATCCTAATGTTTTCATTAATTTGCACTTGAGTAGCATTAATAGGGATGACTTCCCTCTCCTTAAGAGGAGAAGTTTCAATTTTTAGCAATGTTACCTCATTGGCTAAGTGGTCTACCTTAAAAGAAAGATCATCTAGTTTATGTAGTTTCTCTTCTACATTCTTATTAAAGGCTTTTTGGGTAGTGATGAAATCTCTAAGCATAGTCTCTAGTTCAGTATTGGAGTTCTTGGTACTAGGATAAGCATTGTTGTTCCCATAAGAGTTAGAGGGGAACGGTCTAGAATTGTTACCAAAGTTACTCCTATAAGCATTGTTGTTAAAATTGTTTCTAGAGATAAAATTCACATCTACTTGTTCTTGAGTAATCAAAGAATTTAAAGGAACATCACGAGGATCAACAGTAGATTGCTTCGAAAGTAGAGACATGATCAAGTCAACTTTTTCATTGAGGGAGGAAATCTCCTCGACAGAGTTTACCTTCCTACCTGTTGGAGCGCGTTCGGTGTGCCATTGGGAATAGTTAGTCATCATCTCATCGACTTAAAAGTTCCTCCCGCGGCCGAATCTAACAAGTTCCGTGAGGTAAAGTTCAAACCTACATAAAAAGTTTGGATAACCATCCAAGTAGTCAAACCGTGAGTAGGGCGGTTCTTGATAAGAGACTTCATACGTTCCCAAGCTTGGGCAACGTGTTCATTATCCAATTGTTTAAAATTCATTATGTTACTTCTAAGTTGGATAATTTTAGCAGGTGGATAGTATTTTCCGATAAAAGCATCTTTGCACTTGTCCCATGAATCTATGCTATTTCTAGGCAAAGACTGAAACCAAATTTTAGCTCCTCCTCTCAAGGAGAAAGGAAAAAGCTTAAGCTTAACAATATTACCATCTATTTCTTGGTACTTTTGCATATCACAAAGTTCAATAAAGTTGTTCAAGTGTAAAGCAGCATCATCTCCAGCACCGGAGAATTGTTCTCTCATAACTAAGTTCAGTAAAGCAGGTTTAATTTCATATGAAGGTGCTGAAGTGGCAGGTGTAGTGATAGGTGTGCTGATAAAGTCATCGTTGTTGTGACTAGTGAAGTCACACAACTTGGTGTTCTCGGTGGAACCCATAGTAGCAAGCAAGCAAGATAACTATATTTGTGATTTTCGATAAGAGGAACTAAAGCAAAAATGAAAGGTAAACTAACAAGACTAAAAAGCAAAGGTAAAAGATAGCATGCAACTCCCCTATCCTGAAGAGTGGAGTCCCCGGCAACGGCGCCAGAAAATACTCCTTGATGGGCCTCGAACCCCTCGTTGGTTACCCCAAGTGGAAGGTGTAAGATGCAGTAAGTAGAAGTGTTTTCCCCTAGCAAAGATGCCAAGGATCGATTCCCCAGAGACTCCTAGGTTCAACAAGTAGGTGTCAATTGCTACGGCGCCAGATTAGTAGCAACCATCATGGACCTGCACACAGATACAAATAACTTTGCTCCCAACGAGTACAAAGAGGTTGTCAATCTCTCCGGCCTTGTAGTTCACAAAGGATTAAAAGCAATGATAGTAGTGATAGATAGATAGTTTTTGCAATAGTAAGTAAATAACGGGAAATAAATAGAGGATGTGATCAATGATGGTAATATGGACCGGAGTCTCATGATGTTCACTAGTGATGTCTCTCTCCCAAAAGACGATAAAACAGCTATGTGAGGTAACAAATTACAGCTGGGCAATTGACAGGACCACGAACGCAAACCAGTGCTGACTACATTGCAAGAAAGGTTGAGGTTCAAAGCATGGGCGGTACGCCAAAGTAAGTAGACCGAAATCCATCAATATCTACTACTAATCATCCACCTTGAGATATCTATCCAGAACATCTCGCTGGTATTAAGTTGCGAGTCCCACCCATAGTGTAAACTCAATGCAACATACAACTGCATTAAAAGAACTTTGCGTAAAGTAAACAATCCTTGCACCCGCGGGCACAAGCACCGTTGTTTTCCCCTTGTGGCAACAGCACATCCCCTAGACTCATGTTTCTGTCACTCAAGCTAGTCATCGAGGGGCATGAACCCACAATCAAGCATAACGTTCCCTCTTGGAGTCACTACCTACTACTCGGCCAAAGCAATAAGTAACAACGGAGAACATGCAAGAATTACTTATGAACTAAAATATAAAAGAGGTGAATCAAATATATTACTCAAGATCAATCTGAACATAATCTCATAATCCATCGGATCCCAGCAAACTCAACATAGCAACAGCATAAGGATTACATAGGTGCCTCGATCATGTAGGGCAGCTCACGATGACTAATTAGTGAAGCACAAGAACGGGAGGAGAACATCACATAGCTACTGGTCATGGACTCATGGTCCAAGGGAGACTACTCACGAGTCATCCGGGAGGCGTCCATGGTGGTGGAGAAGCTCCCGGTGGCGATCCTCCCCTCCGGCAGGGTGCCGGGAAGAGTTCTCCTGGTGCTCCCGATCTTGGAAGCGGCGGCGGCGGCGGAACAGAGATGGGATCGCGAAAAGAATTCCTGTTCTGAGGGTTTCGGAGGTCCCTCTAAATATATGCCAAAGGGGGGCACCGGACGGGCTTCGGGGGACCAGGCGCCCCCCGGCGCGGCCCAGGGGGGGCGCGCCGCCAGGGCGCCTGGAGCCCTGGTGCCCCCCCCCC
>LR738713.1:565059886-565084406 GCA_902687465.1 Secale cereale | reverse complement strand
CCCTTCGGACGCAGTGTTGTTTCCGGATCGCTGATTTTTTATATAATTTTTCTGGATTTTTCTGGGCAGTTCTCGAAACGTGAAAACCTGAAATACAAAAACAGCCGAAAACAAAAACTGGCACTGGGGTGCACTGGATTAGTAAGTTAGTCCAAATATGATCAAAAGTGTATGGAAGTGTATGAATATCATAGCAATATCACCCAAAAGTGGCATGGAGCAAGCAGAAATTATAGATACGTTTTGGACGTATCACACATGAAAATCCAAGTACTAGATACTCAAGACGTCCATAACCGGGGACACGGCTAATCATGATCAGTTTGTACACTATGCAGAGGTTTGTGCACTTTTCCCACAAGACTCGATCGCCTCCGTTTGGTTTCTCGCACTGCATGGTGTTTGAGAAACGGATGACCGAGACATAGTCTTTCAGAAGCGCTAGCACCTTACGATTGGGCGGACCGTACCAACCTACATCCCCTACATCAGCTAGTCCACCACTGTAAGAGTTCGCACAACTTACTCATACTATGCTAGAGCCCATAATAGCATTGTGGCTGCACACGGAAGTTTCTAGTATGAATAATCTCATGATCCCTTTGAGCCTGGGTGGCGGTCCATAAAGAAAAACAGGCAATCGCTGGAATACCCAGGTGCCTCAATCCACCCAGATGTGTATTAAAGTTGCCACCTTAAGTTGAACCATTAATTAACAAACTCACATATGTCATAGATTTCACTCACCCAATCCACGTCTACGAGCATAGCATGTCCTAACAGCAACGTAGAAGTAACTCTCAAAGGTTTGAATGCAATGCAGGTAATAGGTACTACCTCAATCTACTTCCCAATCCCACAATTTAATTGATCCTACTCATGCAATGTGAAAGGGTTGAACTAATGCAATGAAAACTGGGTAATTGGAAAGCATGATCGAAGTGTTACTTGCCTTGCTGATGATCCGCAAAACCTAGAGACTCAAAGTAGCAAGCGGCGCACTCCGGGTACTCTATCGCAATAAAACAAGCATACAATAAGTACTTCACTAATGCACGGTTAAAACTCAAATAAGAGATCTAACCAGAAAGTTCAACTTAAGAACTCCAGTTTGCAAAAAGAATCAACTCGAAAGAAGCAACGAAACTCAAACTGCGAAAGAAACGAGCTTCGGTTTACTAGTTGGCCTAAAGTCAAATTTTATAGTAGCCAAAATCTTGTTCAATTTGATTAAACGTAAAGAGGGCTTCGAGACAAAGATCTGGGATTTTGAATCACCTGATTTCGACTCTCGAGCGAAAAGAAAAACGCGAAACAAGATCAGGGCACAAATCACGATCGAAATAACCGCGGATAAATACCCCGAAAAGGAAAACGACGAACAGGCTAACGAACGAACGTTCGCTGTCTGCGGTTAACTAACGAAAACCGTTCATTAAAACGAACATACGGACGAACGTCCGCTAATTAACTAAACCGGCGAAAATAAAACTGAACCGATCTATTCTAAAAAAATCAGATCTAGGTTTTCCTAAAACAAAACCGATCAGTTAAACGAGAAAAACCGGGAACTACCTCGGGCAAGAACTCCGGCGAAACTCCGGCGATCCGGTGGCGAGGCGGCGGGGCTCCGATGGGGCGGCGGTGGCGGGTGGCGGCGCGGCGGCGGGGCGGTGCGGCGCGGCGGCGGCAGGGTGCGGCGGCGGGCGGCGGCAGCAGCGGCGACGGCGGCGGCTCATGGCTGCGGTGGGGCGGCGCTAGGGTTGCGGGACGACGGGGCGAGGCGGCTGGGGCAGGCTGGCGGCTTGGGCGAAACGGGCCGGCGGGGCTGGCTTATAAAGCCCAGTCTCCTGGTCCTTCACGAGTCTAAGTCGGTTCCTAGTTTTTTTTTTCCTAAAAGAGTCCCGACGCAGAACAACTAACGAAAGAAATAACAAACGGACTCCAAAATTCCCGAAATAAATTTTCACCGTCCTCTAATAATATTTAGGACAAAGTGAACATTTTTCCCGGACCTAAATGCAATTTTGAAAAACGCGTATTTTTCCTATGCAAATAAATTCGCGAATAAATCCAGAAAAATACCAAAAGTGATTTTAATATTTTTCCTCCAATATTTCTGTTATTTTGGAGAAGTCATATTATCTCCGCTCATATTTTGTATTTATAAATATTTTTAGGAGAGAAAAATTATTAGAATCACACTGTCCTCGTACCGTTATTCAAGCCAACTCAAATACGAAAACGGTAAAATTCCCAACTCTCTCCGTAGGTCCTTGAGTTGCTTAGAATTTCGAGAAACTCCACGAATAAAAATGCAAAAACATGAAATGCAATTATGATCTATGTATAACATTCCAAATTGAAAATTTGGGATGTTACAAACCTACCCCCCTTAGAATGAATCTCGCCCTCGAGATTCGACTTGGCTAGAGAACAGGTGTGGGTGGTCCTTGCGTAGATCATCTTCTCATTCCTAGGTGGCTTCTTCCTCGGTGTGGTGACTCCACTGAACTTTGCAAAACTTGATAACCTTACTGCGAGTAACTCTGCTCGAAAATTCGAGAATCTTAACAGGCTTCTCCTCGTAGGTCAGATCACTGTCCAACTGAATTGCTTCCAGGGGTACTCTGTCTCTAAGCGCTATATCGGCCATCTCCGCGTGGCACTTCTTAAGTTGTGATACGTGAAACACGTCGTGCACTCCTGACAATCCTTCGGGCAACTCCAACTTATAGGCAACCTCTCCCATGCGTTCCAAAACACGGTAAGGTCCCACAAATCTCGGGGCTAACTTCCCTTTAACTCCGAAACGTTTAACTCCTCGCAGAGGCGATACTCTCAAGTATGCTCTATCTCCGATCTCATAGGTTATCTCCTTGCACTTCGAGTCTGCATAACTCTTCTGCCTGGACTGAGCTACATTCAGTCTATCTCGAATCAACTTCACCTTCTCCTCAGACTCTTTGATTAAGTCTGGTCCGAACAACTGTCGGTCTCCAACTTCGTCCCACGACAACGGTGTTCGGCATCTCCTTCCATACAATGCCTCGAACGGTGCCATCTTCAAACTGGCTTGGTAACTGTTGTTGTATGAGAACTCCGCGTAGGGCAAGTTGTCATCCCAACTAGATCCATAATCTAATGCACAGGCTCTTAGCATATCCTCCAAAATCTGATTTACTCTCTCCGTCTGTCCATCTGTCTGCGGATGAAATGCTGTGCTAAACTCTAGCCTGGTACCTAAAGTTTCATGTAACTGATTCCAGAACTTTGAGGTAAACTGGGTTCCTCTATCTGATACGATGCTCCTCGGAACTCCATGCAGACATACAATTCTGGTCATGTATATCTTAGCCAACTTTGCACTGGTATAAGTGGTTTTCACAAGGATAAAGTGGGCTACCTTCGTCAATCGGTCTACTACTACCCATATTGAATCATACCCTGCTTTGGTTCTGGGCAATCCAGTGATAAAATCTGTCGGTGTACTAAGGTAGGGGTACCTCAGTACCCCAACTTGTGCACGGGCAGTAGCGGCTTCCCGCGGCAGGGTCGTCCACGTGCTCGCCGGAGACCTTCCTGCTCCATATAAAAACCATTCAAAAACAAAGTATACAAGACAGAAGATCGAGACCCCGGCAAGTGGAGCTTGCCGGGAAGGCCGTTCCAGGCCCAAGGTTACCTCACTCACGCAAGGCCCTGGCAAGAGGAGCTTGCCAGGAAGACTAGAAGATTCCATTACAGAAGACATGCCTCGGCGCTATATGCGCCCCGGCAGGATCCGGGGAGTGACAAGCTTCAGAGCCCGACAAGCTCCCGGGCCCGGCAAGGTCAAGACCCCGGCAAGGTGCTTGCCGGGAGAGTTGCGTTGTGCGCCCGCGCTCCAGCTAATCGGCCCACGCGTCACCCTGGGGCCTTTCCAGGGACACGTGGCGGATGGCTGTGCAGCCTGGGGGACACGGTGGCACTCCACGGTGGTGAAGCCATCGCCGTGGCAAACGGAGACGCAAGGGCGGGCGCTTTTGGGGTCGACGGCGACGGGCATTAAATGCTCTTGTCCCCCACTGTCAAATTAGGTAGCGACCACTGTTCATACACTGTAGCTCCACTATTCCCGCACTGTTACAACTACCACCTCTTTTACATTTTTACCCCTTCTCTTACGTTGACACCTGTCGGTGACCCCTTGCACTATAAAAGGAGGCCCATGCACAACGTAGAAGGGGTTCGGAACCTAGATCGCTCATACGCTCGGTGTAGCTAGTTCTTCAAGCTCCCGAGCCCTCCAACTCAATACAAGCTAAGCAGGAGTAGGGTTTTACGCGTCCACCGCGGCCCGAACCTGGGTAAACTGCCCGCGTGTTCACTACGATCTGCTCTTCGTGCTCCCTCCGCCCTCTTACCGCACAAGCAAGGGGCTCCGGTCCCATAGGTGCTCGTGGCGGACAGTTTCCCCCGACATCTTTGGCGCGCCAGGTAGGGGGCGTCGAGGTTGTGCGAATCTGATCCGGCGTTCGCGCGGGCGCATTCTTCATCAACCTCTCCAGCTTCATCAGCAACTTCATCAGCAACAGCACCATGGCCCCGAAAAAGAAGGCTTCGGAGGTCGGAGGCCCGTCTGCGTCTCATCCGCCGCCACCGGAACCAACGGTGGGCGGGGGAGACGCCGTCGGAAGGGTGGTCGCCGGCGAGGACACTCGCGGCGCCACCAAATCCAAGGACAGGACGGACGACCGAGCCTCGGTCTCCGTGGACGCGCCGCATCCATCTCAGCACACGACAACCCAGCAGCGCCATACCACAGGAGGTGGTATCCGCTTGCTGGGACAAGGGAAAACCGGAGGCTCGCGGGACGCTCCGAGCCATCGTCCTGGCACGAGCAAGGCGCGGTCGCCGGGGCGGGACCCTGCTCCTTCTAACGCCGTTAGAAGTCCGAGCATATCCCGCTCCTCGCACCGCTCGCCCCCGCTCCCCTCCACTCCAGCAGAAGCGCTTGCAAGGGCGCAACTGCTCCTCGACTTCCCTCCAGCGGCAGACAAGGCCGAAGACTGGAGGGCTACCATCCAGAGCCTGATCGCCTTCGCCAACAATGACTCTCCACAGCAGCCGGCGACCTCGCGGCCGCGGCAAGCTGAGAAGACGAAGGCCGACGGTGACAAGACCGCCGGGGGTGCGACAACCGTGCACTCCCCGCCGCGGAAGCAGAAGACGCCGCCCCGCCGGAACAACGCCGACGACGGCTCCACGGCGTCGTCGGATCCGCGGGCTCGTCGGGACCAGCGCCAGGTCCTTGACGACCGGCGGCAAGAAGACGCTCGAACAACGATCGAGCGCCGCCGAGAAGCTCGGCGACAATCAGACCACAGGGCTGGGAACGCTGTCGACGCACGCGCGCCCGGTGAACCAGGCGACTTGCCGTACGCGGCAGGCTGCCCTGCGTTCACCCGCGAGCTGCGGCGCGTCCAGTGGCCCAGCATGAAGAATTTCAAGCCCGACGTACCGGAGAAGTACGACGGCAAAACGCACCCCTCGGAATTCCTCAGCATCTACACCATCGCGGTGCAAGCTGCCGGGGGCGCGACGAGAAGATTTTGGCGAACTACTTCCCGCTCGTGCTTAAGCCGAACGTTCGTTCCTGGCTTATGCACTTGCCGGAAGGTTCCATTTCTTCTTGGGCGGACCTTTGCCACCAGTTTGTTGGCGCCTTCACGGGCGGCCACAAACCCCACGGCTAGGAGAGTGATCTCCACATTCTGGCCCAGAAGGAAGGAGAATCCCTGCGCAAGTACATCCAACGCTTCAGCCGTGTACAGCACAACATCCCCGACGTCCACCCTGCCGCGGTTATCAGCGCGTTCCACCAGAACGTGCGTAACCGCCGCATGCGTGAAGAAATGGCGATGACCAAGATTCGGGACGTCAGCGAGCTCTACGCTCTAGCTGATAAGTGCGCACGCGCAGAAGAGGGGAGGAGACTCCCCGGGGAGGATGCTGGCACAGGAGGAAGCGACAGCGACGACGCCGCCCCGGCAAAGAAGAGCCGGCGGCGGAATAACAGAAGAAAGAACAAGAAGGAGGTGCTTGCCGTCGAGAAGTCCGGCAAGGAGGCTCCCGCCAAGCAAACGCAGGCTGGCGGCTCCGGCAAGGAGCCTGCCCCTGTAGCGGCAGCCGACAAGCAGGACGGCTCCGACAAGCAGTACTGCAAGATCCACCGCACCAAAGGCCACGACCTCTCCAACTGCAAACGCGTCGAGTACCTCGTCGAGCAGCAGAAAGCTGAGTACGAGAGGCGCGACAAGGAGAAGGCCCAAGGTGGCGGGGGAGAGCCAAGCAAGAAGCGGCCGTTCAATGGCCGGGGAGGACACCGCGGCAAGGCCAAGCAGTGGCAAGGTGATCGACCTCCCCGGGGCCGCGACAAGGATGAAGAGGACGATGACGAAGACATGGAGGATGAAGATAACAGCGAGCAGGAGTTCCAGAAGGCCATGGAGGTCCTGTGCGTCGACGGTGGCGCCTCTCTGCACACCTCCCACCGCCAGCTCAAGCAGTGGGTGCGTGAGGTGAATGCAGCAGAGCCGCCCGTGGAGTCACGCAGGCTCCTCAAATGGTCCAGCACGCCCATCATTTTTGATCTTGAGGACCACCCTGACCGCACCACTGCGGTCGGGTGCTTGCCGATGCTGGTCTCCCCCACCATCCGCAACCTCAAGGTCACCAAAATGTTGGTTGACGGCGGGGCCGGGCTGAACTTGATCTCCTCTGCTGTGATCAAGAAACTCCAAATCCCAGATGGCGAGATCGAAGAGACCGGTTCTTTCCAAGGAATCAACCCGGGAAGGAGCAAGCCCAAGGGGAAAATCACTCTGCCGGTGACCTTTGGCGGGGAGCTCAACTTCAGAACTGAGCGCATCACATTCGACGTCGCTGATATTCCATTGCCATACAATGGGATACTCGGCCGTCCTGCCCTCGCCAAGTTCATGACAGCTTCCCACTATGCTTACAACGTGCTCAAGATGCCGGGGCCGATAAGCGTCATCACTGTCCACGGCGACAAGAAAGATGCGCTTGTCTGCGCCGACAAGATCTACCGGGATGCGGCAGCTGCGGCAGAGAAGGATTCACTTGCCACTGAAGCTCCCGGGGGGAAGAAGACGAAGACCAAGTCCGGCAAGTGCTCTGGGGCCCACTCCGGCAACCGCACCTCTTCGGAGTGCTGCGCTGCCGTCGAGGACGTTCCATCAAGCTCCACCGGCAAGTGTAAGAAGGGGATGGCCGCTCCTCCGGCAACCAAGAAAGTGTCCGCTAAGGAGGACAGCACTGGTGGTACCTTCACCATCAGTGCCACACTCGACAGCAAATAGGAAAGCGCGCTCGTTGCCTTCCTGCGGGCGAATGTCGATGTGTTTGCCTGGCAACCATCTGACATCCCCGGTGTTCCCAGGAAGGTAATTGAGCACAAGCTTGCTGTTTGTCCTCATGCGCGGCCCGTCAAGCAGAAGGTGAGGAAGCAAGCCGTGGAGCGCCAAGAATTCATCAACGAAGAGATCAAGAAGCTAGAGGCAGCAGGCCTAGTTAGAGGTGTGATCCATCCGACGTGGTTAGCAAACCCAGTCGTCGTGCGCAAGGCCAACGGGAAGTGGAGACTGTGTATAGACTTCACCGATGTGAATAAAGCGTGTCCCAAGGATCCATTCCCTTTGCCGCGCATTGACCAGATCGTTGACTCCACTGCCGGATGTGAGCTACTCTCTTTTCTTGATGCATATTCAGGCTACCACCAGATCTTTATGGCCAAAGAGGACGAAGAGAAGACTGCATTTATCACTCCATGTGGCACTTATTGCTTCATACGCATGCCATTTGGACTGAAGAATGCAGGATCAACGTTTGCAAGGGTAGTGCACACTGCTTTCGAGCCACAGATCCACAGAAATGTAGAGGCTTACATGGATGACATCGTGGTGAAGAGCAAGAGCAAAGAAACCCTGGTCCAAGATTTGGAAGAAACATTTCAGAACCTGCGAAGGATACAGCTCAAGTTGAACCCCGAGAACTGCGTCTTTGGAGTCCCCTCCGGCAAGCTTCTCGGGTTCTTTGTGTCACAAAGGGGGATTGAGGCCAACCCCGACAAGATTAAAGCCATTGAGCAAATCGAGGCCCCGAAGCGCGTCAAGGATGTCAGAAGGCTTGCAGGTTGTGTGGCTGCCCTCAGTAGGTTCATTTCGAAGTCTGCAGAACGCGCCCTACCTTTCTTCAAAATCTTGAAGAAGGCAGGTCCCATGAAGTGGACTCCGGAAGCGGAGGCATCGCTGCAAGATTTGAAACGGTACCTATCCTCCACTCCAATACTTGTCGCACCTAGACCACAGGAAAAGTTGTTGCTATACCTAGCAGCAACCAACCAGGTGGTTAGTGCTGCGTTAGTAGCGGAGAGAGAGGCCGACGAGGAGTCTACACCTCCGGCGAGCGAATCCAGCGACAAGCAGGGGGCTGCTCCAGCAAGCTCTGGCCCCGACAAGGATGACTCTGCGCAGGGACAAGGAGAAGTGCGGAAGAAGATGGTGCAGCGCCCAGTGTATTTCGTAAGTTCCCTTCTCCAGGGGGCTAGATCAAGATACTCTGGTGTGCAAAAGTTACTTTTCGGCCTCCTCATGGCCTCGAGAAAGCTGCGCCATTACTTCCAGGCACATGAGATAACAGTGGTCACTCGCTTTCCGCTGAAGAGGATATTGCACAATCCAGAAGCAACAGGCAGGATCGTTGAGTGGGCACTGGAGCTGTCGAGCTTTGGACTCAAGTTTGAAAGTACTTCAACCATACAGAGCCGAGCTTTGGCAGAATTCATAGCTGAGTGGACCCCAACGCCCGATGAGGAAGTCCAAGAAACAAGTGCACCCGTACAAGAAGCGACAAGTGAATGGGTAATGTATTATGACGGTGCCTTCTCGCTGCAAGGCGCCGGTGCTGGCGTGGTACTCATCGCGCCCACCGGAGAGCACCTCAAATATGTTATCCAGATGCACTTTCCCAGGGAGCAAGCGACAAACAACACTGCTGAATATGAAGGCTTGCTTGCCGGCCTCAGGATTGCGGCCGAACTTGGGATCAGGAAGCTGGTTGTGCGGGGAGATTCTCAGTTGGTGGTCCGGCAAGTCAACAAGAGTTATCAAAGCCCTTTGATGGAAGCTTATGTAGATGAAGTGAGGAAGCTTGAGGAGCACTTTGAAGGTCTGCAGATGGAGCACGTCCCGAGAGCTCAGAATGAAATAGCAGATGGCCTTTCGAAGTGTGCTTCGATGAAGTTACCTGTGGAACCAGGGACCTTCTTGCTCAAGCTGACTCAACCATCCGTTACACCATCAATTGGGCAGTCAAAGAAGAGAAAATTGGTCTCCGGCGACTACTTGCCGGCGGATCTTCCTGAAACCGCCGCCAAGGTCCCCAAGATCAACAACCAGAACGCTGAGGAACAGTTTGCTCCTGTAGATCCTCGGGTCTGTACAGTTGAAGCAAGCGTTCCCGACAAGCCTCGCCCCGGCGAGCTTGCCGGGGGACCATCAGCTCCGGCAGAGCCAGAGGTTCTTGCCGTAGAAGCTGAGGTTCCCGCAGCGGCCCTCGAGCCTTTAGTCCTTGCCGTTGAGCCTCAAGCTCCGGCATGGGCGCAGTAGATCGTCCGTTTTTTGCAAACTGGAGAACTTCCCGACGACCCAGAAGAAATAGAGAAGATAACCAGGCAGTCAAGTATGTACCAGTTCGTGGATAACGAGCTGTACAGAAGAAGGCTCAATGGAGTCAGATTGAAGTGCATCTCCAGGGAAGATGGACAGAAGCTGTTGGCAGAAATACACGGAGGCATATGCGGCCACCACATTGGCGCAAGGGCGCTTGCCGGGAAAGCTTTCCGGCAAGGGTTCTTTTGGCAAGAAGCCCTCCAAGATGCAACTGCACTAGTAACCAAGTGTGAAGCGTGTCAGTTCCATGCAAAGCAGATTCATCAGCCAGCTCAAGCTCTCCAAACAATTCCTTTGTCCTGGCCCTTCTCGGTCTGGGGGCTCGATATCCTCGGCCCTTTCCCCCGAGCCGTCGGGGGCTTTGAGTACTTGTACGTTGCAATCGACAAGTTCACAAAGTGGCCAGAAGTGGAGCCAGTGAGAAAGGTGACAGCACAGTCAGCAGTCAGGTTCTTCAGGTCAATTGTTTGTCGTTTCGGAATCCCTAACAGGATCATCACCGACAACGGTACACAATTTACTAGTCGCACCTTCATGCAGTACGTCCAAGACCTTGGCACCAAGGTCTGTTTCGCTTCTGTTGCTCAACCGAGGAGCAACGGTCAAGCGGAGAGGGCTAATGCTGAAGTGCTGCGCGGACTCAAGACAAGGACCTTTGACAGGCTGCGCAAGTGCGGAAGAAATTGGATAGAGGAGCTACCGGCGGCTCTTTGGTCAATCAGAACGACACCAAGTCGAGCCACCGGACAGACACCCTTTGCTCTAGTCTATGGAGCAGAGGCAGTTCTCCCCACGGAACTCGTATACGGATCTCCTCGAGTGCTCGCTTACGATGAGCTCGAGCAAGAGCAACTGCGGCAAGATGATGCATTGCTCCTCGAGGAGGGACGTCTCCAGGCTGCTGTACGAGCTGCTCGATACCAGCAAGCCTTGCGTCGCTACCATAGCCGCAAGGTCAAGGCCAGGAGTCTCGAGGAAGGCGACCTTGTTCTTCGGCGTGTTCAGTCCGCCAAGAATTCCAACAAGTTGACGCCGAAGTGGGAAGGCCCTTATCGGGTGAGACAAGTCACAAGGCCCGGCGCTGTCCGCCTTGAGACCGAAGAAGGCTTACCGGTGAGCAACTCCTGGAACATAGAGCATCTTCGCAAGTTTCACCCATAAGGCGCGGTTGCCGCGATCCGCTCCGGCAACCACCTTTTGTACAAGCTATGCCACTGTTGCATGTAACCCTTTGTACAAAGCCGGGCGCAGACCCCGTGCATCAGTAAAGCTTTTGTGTTTTGCACTATTTGCCTTTTACGTGCTTTTCCCCGCTATTTGCATGTGTTATTTGGCATCTTGTGCAACATACATATCCGGTAAGCATTAGCACGCCGAAAGGCCATATACTTGTTTCCCTCTTCTTTTTCCTTGCCTCTTAAGCAGAAGGAACGTTCCTCGCGCACAAGTTTGCCGGGGGGGAAGGAGATGGAAGAGGAACCAAGTGCTGTTCAAGAAAGAGAAGCCTTACCAAGAAGCAAGCATTACATATAAGCTAAGTTATTAGAATTTGAGCAGTTCAAATTTTTAATTTTAAGTTGTCTTCCTTGAACAATCACACTTTATATGGAAAACCTGTGCGCGGAGGAACCTACCCGTAGCTAGCCGCACCCTTGTCTTGTTTTCGAGTATGCTCAACGATTCAAGTGAGCTGCGACAAGTGTCGCGCCCTTGGTTCGTTTTCGAGTTCACTCAACAAGCTGAGTGCGTCGCGACTAGCCGCGGCAAGGTTGCTTGCCGGTGAGACCTTGGCCAGCAGGCTGCTCAGAGTCCAGCACTCAGCGCTCGCGGCAAAGGCCCCTTGCCGGCAAGCTCCCCGGGAGCGTAGGGTGAAAAGCATACAAAGTAAAGGACCAAGACAAGGAAGATAACATTGCACTGATTGATCAAAATAAGATAAATATCTTACAAAGGGATAACTTGTCGCAATGATTAATGAGTTCATAACACCCTATGCAGCAACAAAAAGAGATAAAGATAAAGGAGGCCTAATCTACGCGGTCGCCCTCAATCCTGGAGATCTTGTTCACCTTGGCGATGATGTGGGCGACCTGCTCCTTCAGCGCCTCCATGTTCGCGTCGGCCGGCAAACTGCGGAGAACGTTGGTGAGGTTTATGTCGGGATTGCGGTATACAATCTTTGTCAGCACACGCTCCAAAGTTCCCGTGCAGAGCCGGCGCGACTCCTCGGCCAGCTGCGCGGGAATCTTCTTCCGAAGATCTGCAAGGGCCGGCGATCCCCCTGAAGAAGAGGCTGAGCTTGGCGCTGTGAGGAAGGTTTGGGTCCGGGGAGTAGATGAGATGCTCCAGCTTCAGCGCCAGCAGCTCCTGGTCGATGTTGGACGCAGAAGATACCAAGTCCTCGGTCCATACCTCGACGGTACGGCGGAAGTTCTCGGCCGCTTTGTTGGCGCTGTCCACCAAGCCTCGCTCCTTGCGGAGCTCCTCCTTCAGCTTGGTTTCCCGGTCCCGGACGGCGTCGAGCGAGTCCTTCAGCGTGGAAACCTTCAGCTCCAGATCCTCGATGGAGTCCTTGGCGGCCTTCAGCTCGTCGCCCTTCTCAGAAAGACGCACCTGGAGTTCTGAGTTGGTGTGGGCGTCCATCTCGCGCTCTGTGTTGAGCGCGGCGACCCTCTCCACGCTCGCCTTCAACGACTCCTCCAGCTGCGCGACCTTGGTGGCAAGCTCCTCCTTGGCGGTCTCCGCGGCAGCCGCGGCGGCTTTCGCCTCCTTCAGCTCCCCGCCAAGGGCCTGCTCCCGAGCGGCAAGGTCTTCCTCGTGGGAGTCGAGGTTGACCTTCCGCTGGGCGAGCTCTCCTTCTCGCCGGGACAGCTCCACCCCGGCGAGCCGCTGCTGCTCTTCGGCCTCGGCCTTCTCCAGCAGCCATTCTTGGTATTCCCCGGCGAGCCTCTCGTGCTCCTCCGCTACCTCGCGGAGGGCAGCCTGGTTGGCGGCGCTGAGCTCCGCCGCGCGCTTCTCCATCTCAGCGGCGGCCTTGGCGGCGAGGGCCTCCCGAGAAGCAAGCTTCGCCTGCCTGGCCCGGTAAAGGGCCAGGAGCTGGTGAAGCAGCTTCTCCTCCTCGGGCCCGTTGCTTCCGCCGGGCGCCTCGACGATCTTCAAGCCCGCGGAGGCGAGGACCTCCCCATCAAAGGCCTCGCCCTCCGCGGGGGCTCGCGACGAAGAACCCCACGGCACTTGGATAAATACGCCGTTGGGGGCTTCGAGATAGTAGCCCGCCTGCTCCTTTTCGGCGGAGGGGTCGGCGGCCGGTGCAGCACTTGATGCTCCTGCCGCCTCCGGGCCGGCAGTGCGGTCGCCGTCCCCCTCCCCGGCCGCTGCGTCCGCAGCCGGAGCGGTCTCTTGCGCAGCCGGCTCGGCGGCTCCCGCCGTGTCCTCGGCGACAGGGGCGTCGCCGCCGCCGCCGCCCTGCGCGCCCTCCTCCTCGATGACGATGACTTCCGTCTCCATTTGCTCGGGGGGAGGAGGATCTAGAAGAAGAAGAAAAAGCAAAAGAAGTTCAAGCAAATATCCAAAAAGAGACGAATCCAAGAAGACAAGTGACGGAACTTACCTTGACGGACGTCATCAGCGGCGGGCTCCCTCGCCGGGGAGCTCTGCCTTGGCGGAGTGGCCGCCCTCGCCGGGCTGCTCGCCCTTGGCGGGGTACTCGCCCTTGGCGGAGTACCCGCCCTTGGCGGAGCGCTCTCCCTCGCCGGGGAGTTCGGCCTTGGCGGGGACGGCGGGGCCCGCGGCTCCTCGGGAGCGACCTCCGGACGCTCCTGCGGCTGTGGCTCCACCTCTGCACAAGAAAAGACAAAAGCATCAAGATATTAGGACAAAACGAAATCTCCAAGCGCGCCCGACGAGCGGAAGGATGGAACCCAGACTTACGCTGGGGGCTGCGCTGGGGGCTGCTCCTCGGAGCAGCGCTCGGGTCCGGCAGGCTTGGCTCCGGCACGTCCCCAGTCGCCGCGATGGGCGAGTCATCCGCGACCTCGACCACGGGCACCTTGGCTTTCTTCGCCACTCGCTCCGCCAAGGTCCTAAAGATTGAAGCAAAAGCAAGATCAGCATCGACAAGAATCAAGACAATGTTAAAAAAAGATGCAAGGCCTCGAATACTTACTCCTGTTCCTCCTCGTCGTCGTCGTCGCTCAGGGCGGAGAAGTCAAACTCCACCTGAGGCGCGTCCGCGCGGGGAGCAGGAGGCGAAGACTCCCTCGGGCGCTTGGCGGTCCCCGGGGCTGGGGCCTGCGAAGACCCAGCCCCTGTGGTAGCCGGGGCCCGGGGAGCGGGCGGAGCCGCCGCTCCGCTCTGTGAAGACTCCCTTCCGCTCGGCGCTGGCTTGCGGGGCGCCTCTGCCGTGGCCTGCGTGCGGGCCTCCTCCGCCGTGGCTGGTGCGCCGGGCGCCCCCGTCGCAGCTTGACTCCCCCGGGGAGCTCGCGCTGCCCGACGAGTTGGCTGTTGCCGGGGCGCCTGTGCCCTTGTCCCTGTCGTCGCCTTGCAGAGACGTTTCATCGGAGACCGCCTAGGGCTTGCCCGGGGCGGGGAGGTCTCCGACGACGAGGAGATGTCGTCGACGTAGAGCTCCAGAGACCCATCGGAGTCCTCGGCGGCCTCGGCGTCGTCCTCCTCCTCCTCCCCGGCAGGCTTGCTGGGCCCAGCGCCCTGCGCTGCGGCCTCTTTCCCTCCGGCGCCTCCGCTCCCTCCGGCGCCTCCGCTCCCTGCGGCGCCCCTGTTCCCTCCGGCGGCGTTGCCTCTCGCCGCGGCCTCCGTCTGGATTCCAAGGATCCCGGAGTGCCTCAAGGATGGGACCCCGGCGAGCTCGTCGGGAGGCAGCTTCAGTAGCCTGCGGATCTCCGCCTCCTCTGCTTGGCAGGACACTTCCGCAGCCTCTGCCTCCTCGGGCGTGTAGCCGAATTCTCCTGCCGCTGCGGCTGCAGCGGCCTCTTCAACCCGAGAAGCTATGTACGCTATCTCCTGGTCGGTGGTGTCCCGTGTCAGCTCCCGGGTCTCGTTCTTGTTCTTCGCCACCTCCACCAGGTTGTCGAAGAGGTTCAAGACGACGTCCGGCTTGGGCGGAATCCACGTGTGGTCGACGCCGTGCGAGTCGCACGCGGGCATCATGGCGCGAAGATTGTCCCTGGTTGTGCTGTTGCAGAGGGGCACCACTCCCCGGGGACCCCTGAACCATTCCGGGTGGCCCGGGTCGTGCTTAAATAGTTCCCGGACCATCCCCTTCAGCTCCAGCGACGTGAAGTTAAAGTTGAGCCCGGGGCGCAGCCTCATGATATCCGCCGAGTTGCCGTATTCCCAGGCCGGCCTCTTCCTATCTTGGAGGGGGGCGATGCGGAGGCGGAGGAAATCTGTGCCTACTTCTGCGACAGACAATCTTGCTACCCGGAGACAAAGAATCCTGATGAGGGCGATGTCAAGCTTGCTGTCGTCCGAATCCAGCTCGCTCCAGTCCCTGCCGCGCACGATGGGCGTTGTGCGTGGCGCGGTGAAAGATTGCGGCTGGTCCTCAACAATCCAACACCAGTCCGCACGCCACTCCTCCCACTTGTCGCGGAGCTCTCCCGGCAAGTAGGACTCCTTCTTGTTCAGACGAAAAACCCAAGATATTCCTCCGGAGAGGGGGGCGCCGGCCTCTGCTCTAGGGGTGAAGAAGTGCCTAAACAACGCTACGTTTGGGTATATCCCAATATAGTTTTCGCACATGTGTGCGAAAACCACCATCGTGAGGATGGCGTTGGGGGTGAAGTCAAGAAAATGGAGGCCTTAGGTGTGCATTATGTCACAGAAGAATTCGGAAAAAGGAGGGCAAAGACCGCAGTGGAAGAAAGCTGCGAAGAAATAGTACCCGCCGGGGTAGTTGTCCTTGGCGGCGGCCGGATAAGCTCGAGTGCGGGGGTGCGCCTTGGTCTTCTTGGACCAGAACAAGTAATACTTGTTCCAGAGCTCCCGCGCGCTGAGCCTCGGCGGGAAGACGAGGTTCCGCTTCCGATACAAGGTAAGCCTCGCCGCTTGCTCCGATTTCTCCTTCTTGGTCTTCTCCGCCTTCGCCTTCTCGGTCTTCGGGGCCATGGCGGAGGCGGCGGAGGAAGGGGGACGAAGAGCCCGGTGGCGCCGGAGATGCGAAAGACGGCGGAGGAGCTGTGGAGGCGGAGCGCAAAGGGGATCTCTGGAGATGGAAGAAGAGGCAATGAAGGCGTAGGAGGGGAACCGCTCCTGCTTCCTCTGCTTTTATGGGGAAGTGGGGGGCGTTTCGCTCTTTCCATTAAAAGAACGTGGCCACGTCCCATCCCACGACGCCGCAATCGACGCGTGCCGTTACGGGGGGACGCGGCGGATGCGGAAGTGGGTTCGGCGTGCCGTGGGCCGCGCGTGCCCGTGCACTGTTTTGGGCCTGGCCCATCAGCGCTCGGCACCGTGTGTGGCCCAGGCCCGGGGGCTCCTGTCGGTGTACTAAGGTAGGGGTACCTCAGTACCCCAACTTGTGCACGGGCAGTAGCGGCTTCCCGCGGCAGGGTCGTCCACGTGCTCGCCGGAGACCTTCCTGCTCCATATAAAAACCATTCAAAAACAAAGTATACAAGACAGAAGATCGAGACCCCGGCAAGTGGAGCTTGCCGGGAAGGCCGTTCCAGGCCCAAGGTTACCTCACTCACGCAAGGCCCTGGCAAGAGGAGCTTGCCAGGAAGACTAGAAGATTCCATTACAGAAGACATGCCTCGGCGCTATATGCGCCCCGGCAGGATCCGGGGAGTGACAAGCTTCAGAGCCCGACAAGCTCCCGGGCCCGGCAAGGTCAAGACCCCGGCAAGGTGCTTGCCGGGAGAGTTGCGCTGTGCGCTTGCGCTCCAGCTCATCGGCCCACGCGTCACCCTGGGGCCTTTCCAGGGACGCGTGGCGGATGGCTGTGCAGCCTGGGGGACACGGTGGCACTCCACGGTGGAGAAGCCATCGCCGTGGCAAACGGAGACGCAAGGGCGGGCGCTTTTGGGGTCGACGGCGACGGGCATTAAATGCTCTTGTCCCCCACTGTCAAAGTAGGTAGCGACCACTGTTCATACACTATAGCTCCACTATTCCCGCACTGTTACAACTACCACCTCTTTTACATTTTTACCCCTTCTCTTACGTTGACACCTGTCGGTGACCCCTTGCACTATAAAAGGAGGCCCATGCACAACGTAGAAGGGGTTCGGAACCTAGATCGCTCATACGCTCGGTGTAGCTAGTTCTTCAAGCTCCCGAGCCCTCCAACTCAATACAAGCTAAGCAGGAGTAGGGTTTTACGCGTCCACCACGGCCCGAACCTGGGTAAACTACCCGCGTGTTCACTACGATCTGCTCTTCGTGCTCCCTCCGCCCTCTTACCGCACAAGCAAGGGGCTCCGGTCCCATAGGTGCTCGTGGCGGACAGTTTCCCCCGACAAAATCCATGCTAAGCTTCTCCCACTTCCATTCGGGTATTGGCATAGGTTGTAACAATCCTGCTGGCTTCTGATGTTCTGCCTTCACTCTCTGGCATACATCACAAACTGCTACATACTCCGCGATATCCTTCTTCATACCGGTCCACCAGAAAATATCCTTCAAATCCAAATACATCTTAGTATTTCCTGGATGAATCGAGTACGGTGAATCATGGGCCTCCTGTAAAATCAACTTCCTAATCTCCGGGTCATTGAGCACATAGATTCGATCCTCAAACCATAGGGTATTGTGTTCATCCTCATGAAATCCTTTAGATTTTCCTTCGCTCATCCTCTCCTTTATAGAGGCAATCTCTTTGTGAGCTTTCTGAGCTTCTCTGATTTTATCCATCAGGGTAGATTGGATTTCTAATGTTGCTACATAGCCTCTCGGAACTATCTCCAACCGTAGTTCTCGTAGGTCCTCGGCTAACTCCTTTGGAAACTCTTCCATCATTAAGGTATTGACATGGCTCTTACGGCTTAGCGCATCATCTACTACGTTAGCCTTTCCGGGTGGATAATGCAATCTCATGCCATAATCCTTAATGAGTTACAGCCATCTCCTTTGCCTAAGATTCAGCTCCTTCTGAGTGAATATATACTTCAAACTCTTGTGATCCGTATATACTTCACAATGGTTTCCAATGAGAAAATGTCTCCATGTCTTCAACGCATGCACTACGGCTGCTAACTCCAAATCGTGGGTGGCATAGTTCATCTCATGAGGTTTCAGTTGTCGTGAAGCATACGAAACAACTCTTCCTTCCTGCATAAGAACTGCTCCAAGTCCTCGACGTGAAGCGTCGCAGTACACCTCATAATCCTTATGTTGATCTGGAAGAATCAACACAGGGGATGAGACCAACCTTTTCTTCAACTCCTGGAAACTAGTCTCACATTCTTCGGTCCAACTAAACTTGGTGTCCTTCTTCAACAACTCCGTCATTGGCTTTGCAATCTTCGAGAAATTCTCGATGAATCTCCTGTAGTATCCTGCGAGTCCAAGAAAACTCCGCATCTCTCCAACTGTTGTCGGTGCATCCCAATTGGTCACAGTGTCCACCTTAGCGGGATCTACTGCTATTCCTTCTCTGGAAATAACATGTCCGAGGAATCCGACTTCCTTCAATCAAAACTCACATTTGCTAAACTTGGCATATAACTGATGTTCTCTGAGCTTTTCCAATACCAAACGCAAATGCTCTTCATGCTCCTCTTCATCCTTCGAGAAGATCAAAATATCATCTATGAACACTACAACGAACATATCCAAATACTCCATAAACACTTTGTTCATCGGGTTCATAAAGTATGCCGGTGCGTTTGTCAGACCAAACGACATAACGATATACTCGTACAACCCATACCTAGTGGTAAAGGCCGTCTTGGGTATATCCTGCTCTCGGATCTTCAATTGATGGTACCCTGATCGTAGATCGATCTTGGAAAATACCTTAGCTCCTTGCAATCTATCGAACAGATCATTGATCATTGGCAGTGGGTACTTGTTCTTGATCGTTACTTCATTCAATCCTCGGTAATCAACAACCATTCTTAGCGATCCATCCTTCTTCTCCACTAGAAGTACTGGCGAACCCCAAGGTGAAGAACTTGGGCGTATGAATCCTTTATCTAGTAACTCCTTAATCTGCTTCTTAATTTCCTCCAAATCCTTTGCAGGCATCCTATATGGTCTCTTAGAAATTGGCCCGGTGCCTGGCAAAAGTTCAATCAAAAACTCTATATCTCTATCCGGTGGCATGCCAGGTAACTCCTCTGGAAACACATCCGGATAATCCTTCACTACTGGCACTTCCTCCTGACCAACTCCTGACAAGGAATTCAATCTACTCCTCTTTGACTCATGCCGGGATACATACTTGATCCTTCTTCCTTCCGGCGTAGTAAGCAAAATGGTCTTACTGGCACATTCAATATTCCCTTCATACTTGGATAACCAATCCATGCCTAATATCACATCCAGTCCTTGAGATTCCAATATTATTAGGTCCGAAGGGAAAATGTAATTACCAATCCTTAGGGGCAACTGATCACACCATGACTTAACCATATACTCTGCTCCTGGTGAGGTTACTAACATGGGCGATCTAAGGGCTTGGGTCGGCAGCTTATACTTATCCACGAATCCCCTTGAAATATATGAATGCGATGCACCAGTATCGAAAAGAACGAGTGCAGTAATGGACATAACTAAGAACTTACCGATAACTGCATCTGGTTGCTCCTCTACTTCCTCCACAGTCACATGGTTCACTTGCCCTTTGTTGAACGGGTTGGGCTTCTTCCCGGCGCTTCCATTGCCGTTCCCATTCTTAACTTCTGGGCATTCATTGGCATAATGTCCATTCTTCCCGCACTTGTAACAAGTGACATGGCTAAAATCCCTCTTGGTGGGTGTGGACGGTGTAGGGCGGTTCTGGTTTCCACTTGCTCCATTTCCATTTCCATTACCATTCTTGGTGCCATTGTGATTGTGCGAGCTACCTCCTCCATGGGTATGCTGAAACTGTCCTACCGCTTTAGGGGTAAGGCGGGGCTTCTGCTGAGCTCCAGAGTTATACTTTCCTTGCCCATACTTCCTCTTGCGACTCTCAATGTGTTGATGCTTCCTTTCAATCATTAGGGCGCGGTCAACCAACTCCTGGTAGTTATTAAAAGTTTTCACCATCAACTGTACACTCATCTCATCATTCAGACCTTCCATGAATCTCTCCTGCTTCTTGGCATCTGTGGCCACATCATCTGGGGCATAACGAGATAGGGTACTAAACTCATCCACGTACTGAGCTACAGTACGATTCCCTTGGCGCAAATTGCGAAACTCCTGCTTCTTCATACTCATGGCTCCAGTTGAGACATGGGCGGTACGAAAAGTTTGCTGAAACTAATCCCAAGTCACATTGGCTACGGGGTAAGTGGCTGTGTAATTCTCCCACCATGCTGCGGCTGGTCCAGACAACTGGTGTGCGGCAAATCGCACCTTCTCAGCATCCGAGCAATTGACGGTGGTCAAATCCCTTACAATCTTGTGTAGCCAGTCATCAGCCACAATTGGTTCGATGCTGCTAGCAAACACGGGTGGTTGCAACCTTAAGAAACGTGTCAGGTTGTCCACGGGTGGTGGTGGTCGAGGGTTGTTGTTGTTGTTCTGGTTGTTCTGAGTGTTCTGGGCAAGAAGTTGCATCAGGGTGTTCTGCTGCTGGATCAACTGGGTGAGCTCACGGGGAAACTCAAATTCACGTCTTGGAGGCATCTGATGGGTGTAGAGGGAAGAGATTAGAATAGAAAAGAGGTCTAAGGGAAAATCACTACCCATATGCACATGAGACAAACATACAATCGTATCACACCAATCAATTTCAAACAAGGTATTACAAATCTAACGATCATTACAAAAGCGCTCTAAATCTAATATTTGGTGGTAAACTACTAGTCACAGGGTGGTCATCTAAAAATACTGATCGGCAGAGGATTCCATAATATCTGCTCCAGCTTCATCTTCATAGTCTTCATCCTTGCTATCCTCAGCTTCCGAATCCGTGTCATCTATGATGATATAGTAATCTCCTTGGGTTGTTCTTCCTCGTCTTCTTCTCCCATGAGTATCCCTAACTTCCGGGTCAAATCATCATTCTTCTCCACAAGTATTTTCATCTCCTCCTCATAACTGTCGCGTGTAGACTTGAGTTCTTCTTCTAGCTCCAAATTCCTATTTAGGGCTTTCTTCAAATCTATCATCCCTGCACACATCTGGTGCTCCTGGCGACGAATGTGGTGGTTCAACTCCTGGATGAATGCTGCAATGGACCTACCCTTCCGGGTGCTAATCATATCCCAATTCTCATCTCGGCGTCCACAAATCTGGTAGATGGTGTCCTTTAGCTCCTACTTGTAGACTTCTCCAATCCTTCCCATAGCAATGTGGGTTGCCATGCTCCTTCCTAGGCTCCATGTAGGTGCATCAAAGGAAAATGCTATGAGTGAGGTGACGGGTGCGAACGTCCTTCCTGGAACTTGGGCTTGAATCAACCAACGCTCCTCCTCAGGTAGAGTGGCATTGTAGGTTCCGGTGAAACTTGGTAATCCAATGTTTAGATATCTGGTGACTTCCTTCAGGTGTCGTCCAAATGGTGTATCATCATCCGGTTGCATGAACTTGGGCTTTGCTTCCACCATCCTAAAGAGTAGAAAAGATGAGGAGTCAGAAAAGAGAAGAGTGAATTGTGCTCTAGGGCTTGTCTTAGTGGTCGTGTCCTACAGTCAGCATGTGCTCTGATACCATCTTGTAGCGACCAGACCTCAAACAGTCTGATCTTTGTGCATCAGTGTCATCCCTGGATCAGTAATGCTGACACGCACAGTACTTGAAGGATTTATAACAGAGTAGCAATCACACACTTATTACATCGATAGTCCAACAATGAATTTATTACAAATAATATGGCTGAAGGCCATCTAATACGATAACAGCAGAAGGCTTGGAAGATAAGTGAGTCCATCAACTCCAGCAGCATCACTGAGTATAGAACCACGACCTCAAAGGGCATCTTACTCGTCGTCTGAAAAGTCTGCAACATGAAACATTGCAGCCCAACAACGGGTCAGCACATGAATATGCTGGCAAGGTAACACAAGAGAATGCAATGAAAGTAAAGCTATACTATATGCAATATGGCTGGTGGAAATCTCTATGGTTAAGTTTTTGCGTAAAGCCAATTTTTCCCTACTTCAAAGGAATGCATTTTAATTAACTATCATGGTAGTTGAAACATCGTTGAGAAGATAGACATCCTCTCAACCCCAATTAAAGTTCATCATTAAACCCAACAAAATTAATTAAAGTAACATGATGAGATGCACATGAAAATCCAAGTACTAGATACTCAAGACGTCCATAACCGGCGACACGGCTAATCATGATCAGTTTGTACACTCTGCAGAGGTTTGTGCACTTTTCCCACAAGACTCGATCGCCTCCGTTTGGTTTCTCGCACTGCATGGTGTTTGAGGAACGGATGACCGAGACATAGTCTTTCAGAAGCGCTAGCACCTTACGATCGGGCGGACCATACCAACCTGCATCCCCTACATCTGCTAGTCCACCACTGTAAGAGTTCGCACAACTTACTCATACTATGCTAGAGCCCATAATAGCATTGTGGCTGCACACGGAAGTTTCTAGTATGAATAATCTCATGATCCCTTTGAGCCTGGGTGGCGGTCCATAAAGAAAAACAGGTAATCGCTGGAATACCCAGGTGCCTCAATCCACCCAGATGTGTATTAAAGTTGCCACCTTAAGTTGAACCATTAATTAACAATCTCACATCTGACATGGATTTCACTCACCCAATCCACGTCTACGAGCATAGCATGTCCTAACAGCAACGTAGAAGTAACTCCCAAAGGTTTGAATGCAATGCAGGTAATAGGTACTACCTCAATCTACTTCCCAATCCCACAATTTAATTGATCCTACTCATGCAATGTGTAAGGGTTGAACTAATGCAATGAAAACTGGGTAATTGGAAAGCATGATCAAAGTGTTACTTGCCTTGCTGATGATCCGCAAAACCTAGAGACTCAAAGTAGCAAGTGGCGCACTCCGGGTACTCTATCGCAATCAAACAAGCATACAATAAGTACTTAACTAATGCACGGGTAAAACTCAAATAAGAGATCTAACCAGAAAGTTCAACTTAAGAACTTCGGTTTGCAAAAAGAATCAACTCGAAAGAAGCAACGAAACTCAAACTGCGAAAGAAACGAGCTTCGGTTTACTAGTTGGCCTAAAGTCAAATTTTACAGTAGCCAAAATCTTGTTCAATTTGATTAAACATAAAGAGGGCTTCGAGACAAAGATCTGGGACTTTGAATCACCTGATTCCGACTCTCGAGCGAAAAGAAAAACACAAAACAAGATCAGGGCAGAAATCGCGATCGAAATAACCGCGGATAAATACCCCGAAAAGGAAAACGACGAACAGGCTAACGAACGAACGTTCGCTGTCTGCGGTTAAATAACGAAAACTGTTAGTTAAAACGAACATACGGACGAACGTCCGCTAATTAACTAAACCGGCGAAAATAAAACCGAACCGATCTATTCTAAAAAAAATCAGATCTAGGTTTTCCTAAAACAAAACCGATCGGTTAAACGAGAAAAACCGAGAACTACCTCGGGCAAGAACTCCGGCGAAACTCCGGCGATCCGGCGGCGAGGCGGCGGGGCGGCAGCGCGGGTGCGGCGGCGGCGGCGGGTGGCGGCACGGCGGCGGGGCCGTGCGGCGCGGCGGCGGGATGCGGCGGCGGCGGGGTGCGGCGGCGGGCAGCGGCAGTAGCAGCGGCGGCGGTGGCGGCTCGCGGCGACGGCTGCGGCGGGGCGGCGCTAGGGTTGCCGGGCGGCGGGGCGAGGCGGCTGGGGCGGGCTGGCGGCTTGGGCGAAACGGGCCGGCGGGGCTGGCTTATAAAGCCTAGTCTCCTGGTCCTTCACGAGTCTAAGTCGGTTCCTAGTTTTTTTTTTCTAAAAGAGTCCCGGCGCAGAAAAATTAACGAAAGAAATACCAAACGGATTCCAAAATTCCCGAAATAAATTTTCACCGTCCTCTAATAATATTTAGGACAAAGTGAACATTTTTCCCGGACCTAAATGCAATTTTGAAAAACGAGTATTTTTCCTATGCAAATAAATTCGCGAATAAATCCAGAAAAATACCAAAAGTGATTTTAATATTTTTCCTCCAATATTTCTGTTATTTTGGAGAAGTCATATTATCTCTGCTCATATATTGTATTTAGAAATATTTTTAGGAGAGAAAAATTATTAGAATCACACTGTCCTCGTACCGGTATTCGAGCGAACTCAAATACGAAAACGGTAAAATTCCCAACTCTCTCCGTAGGTCCTTGAGTTGCTTAGAATTTCGAGGAACTCCACGGACAAAAATGCAAAAACATGAAATGCAATTATGATCTATGTATAACATTCCAAATTGAAAATTTGGGATGTTACATGTACACTCTTCACCGGACGGAGGGAGTAAGAAGCTACCGGGAAGCGTACCCTGGTGGAAAAGAAAACAGAAGATTTCTCCACGATATGGTGGTCAATAGGTTCGGGGGGGTATATAAAGAATTTTTATCTTGGGAAACAAGCAAACTGTAGAAAAACGGAGTCCGAAAGGTACCCCAGGTGGGCTTGTTTCCCAAGAAAAAAATTCTTTATATACCCCCCCCCCC
>LR738713.1:565031373-565059811 GCA_902687465.1 Secale cereale | reverse complement strand
CCCCCCCCCGAACCTATTGACCATCGTATCGCGGAGAAATCTTCTGTTTTCTTTTCTTGTTGTTTTCTGGCAGAACCCATCTACCATGACTACACCAAGCTCTTCCAAGGATAAGTTCTTCAAGAATGTCATCAAACCATATCTGCGGGAGGTGGTGCAGCACCCTCGGGTCATCCCGATGCATGAGGGGGTTGCTGCACATCCGCGATGAGCAAGGACCCAAGGGGACGGGAACCATGGAGGCCGGGCTTGAGGCTATGGAGCAAGAAGTCTTTCTATGCAAGAAGATGGTGGAGCATGGACCCAACGCCAATCACCTCATGATCACGGACCTCTCACGTGATCTCAAGGTGGATGGAAAGTCCATGAAGGGTATAATATTCACCCTCAACGAACAAATTCACTACCTTCAAAGACAGATCTATGATCTTCTGAACCAAGCCTTTGAATACGAGGCAAGGTTCAAAGGTATGAGTTTGGCTGCCAGTTGCAGGACCCGTGAGACTCATTCTACCTCTTTTCGATGGTGGACCTCTGTCATGGAAACCCGAGGACAAGATCGCGACTTCATCATCACCACCACCATCTCCTTCACCACCAAAAGAAAATTGAGTATCAGGTATGGGCACTCCCCTTGGCTTTCACCAAGCTTGAGAGAGGTGCCCCGGTATCGTATCATCCCCACTATCCTTTTGCATTTACTTACTTTAGATCGATCTTTTGCTTTAGAATAAATGAAAGTTTAGTTCGATCCCTTCTTTTCATGAGTTTGCTTAGTGATCTATCTTTGTAATCGTGTGCGAGATATATAATAAAGTTCAGTTTTGAGTTTTTACTTTCTATACCTTCCTGTTGCAACAAAAAGAAAGGTTATAATTTAATGAATAAAAGAAAGGAAATAAATTAAGAAGATCGTATGCTAATCTTATGGTAGGTGATAGCACCACATAAGGAAAAGTATAAGTAGAAAATTTTATTAGAGATGGACAAACATAGCATTGGTCAATGATGCAACTCATGAAAGAATTAATAAGGGATGAGAAGATTCACATATAAATATACTATCCTAGAAATCTTTTGTGATTGTGAGCCCCCATCAAAATATTATATGCCAAAATTGTCGACGTTGTACAAGGAAGACAACTTAATAATTTATGTTTGTTCATATTCACATAGAAGTCATAATGTCATAGATCCTTTAACATGTGGTGCTTGCTCAATATCTTTTCTAGCCAAAAATTCCGCACTAAGTAGAGATACTACTTGTGCATCCCAAAACCCTTAAACCCAAACCTTTTTCGAGAGTCCACCGTACCTACCTATGGATTGAGTAAGGTCCTTCAAGTAAGTTCTCATCGGCGCAATACGGCAATAAAAATTGCTTCTAAAAGTGTGAGATCAATTAGTGTAAGAGAAAATTGAGCGTTGCACGAACTTGTGATGGTGAAGAATAAAAGCGACATACTGCATAATAAAGGTTGCTTTCACAAGGGGCAATGCAACATGACGTTCTTTTGCACTAAGGTATTGAGCATACCAACAAATAAGCGCATGGTAACCTCTGCTTCCCTCTGCGAAGGGCCTATCTTTTACTTTTATGCAAAGAGTCAAAGTTTTCTCTCTATTCCTTTTTATTTTATCCTTTGGCAAGCATCGTGTGGTGAGGAAAGATCTAGGCACATATGTCCAGTTGAATATGGGTGACATGAGTTATTATTGTTGACATCACCCTTGAGATGAGTACGTTGGGAGGTAAAACTATAAGCCCATACCTTTCTATGTGTCTGATTGAAACGTTTTGCTCATGTGTATGCAGTGAGTGTAAGCAATCATGGAAGACTATATGATGATTGAGTATGTGGACTTGCCTAAAGGCTCCGATACATGACCCTTCCTGAAAAGATGATGAATTGCAGTTGCAAAGTTGACTGAGAACATAGTTTGTTGGTTTCTAATAGAGTTTATGCTTTATACTTCAACTATGTGATGAACTGTTACTTGTTCATGAGAAGTCTATGATACAAGTCTTTTGATAAAAGTCTTATGTTTAAATTTGTTGATGTAATAATAATCAATATGATGCTTCTATGTCCGTATTTTGTTCTTATCGACACCTCGGTCTCAAAGCATGTGGACATGCTTTTCGTTTTCGGTTTTTGCTTGAGGACAAGCGAGGTCTAAGCTTGGGGGAGTTGATACGTCCATTTTGCATCATGTTTTCTTGCTCTAATTTATGTTGTTATTATGGATAATAATGCTTTTTGGAGTAATTCTAATGCCGTTTCTCCCATAATTTGCAAGGAATGCATCAAGGGGGAGAATTCTGGCAGCTGGAAATTTGGACCTGAAAAAGCTACGTCAGGCCACCTATTCTACATAACTCCAAACAAGCTGAAACTCCATGGAGATTTTTTATGAAATATATGAAAAATACTGGAGCTGATAACCACCAGAGGTGGCCCACCAGGTGGGCACAACCCACCTGGGTGCACCAGCCCCAAGGCGCGCGCCCTGGTGGGTTGTGCTCACCCAGGCCCATCTCCGGTGCTCATCTTCTGGTATATAAGCCCTTCTGACCTAAAAAAAATAAGGAGAAGACTTTCGGGATGGAGCGTCGCCGTCTCGAGGCGGAACTTGTTGGGGAACATAGTATTTTCAAAATTTTCCTACGATCATGCAAGATCTATCTACTAGATGCATAGCAACGAGGGGGAGAGTGTGTCTATGTACACTCGTAGACCGGGAGCGGAAGCGTCAAGTGACGCGGTTGATGTAGTCGAACTTCTTCGCGATCCAACCGATCAAGCACCGAACGTACGGCACCTCCGCATTCAGCACACGTTTAGCTTGATGACGTCCCATGAGCTCTTGATCCAGTTGAGCTTCACGGGAGAGTTTCGCTAGCACGACGGCGTGGTGACAGATATGATGTATCTACCGGCGCAGGGCTTCACCTAAGCACTGCAACAATATGACCGAGGTGTGTTTCTGTGGAGAGGGGCACCGCACACGGCTAAAACAATTCAACTTGTGTGTCCTAGGGTGCCCCCCTGCCCTCGTATATAAAGGAGCAAGGGAGAGGCCGGCCCTAGAGGGGGCGCGCCAAGTGTGGGGAGTCCTACTAGGACTCCCAAGTCCTAGTAGGATTCCCCTTTCCTTTCCGGAGTAGGAGAGAAGGAAAGAGGTGGAGAGGGAGAAGGAAAAGGGGGTTGCACCCCTTGTCCAATTCGAACCAGAGGGGGGGGGGGCGCACGCCTCCTTCCTTTTGGCCTTTCTCCTCTATTCCCGTATGGCCCAATAAGGCCCATATACTCCGAAAAATACCCGAATCACTCGGAACCTTTCCGATGTCCGAATATAGTCGTCCAATATATCGATCTTTACGTCTCGACCATTTCGAGACTCCTCGTCATGTCCCCGGCCTCATCCGGGACTCCGAACTCCTTCGGTACATCAAAACTCATAAACTCATAATACCGATCGTCATCAAACGTTAAGCGTGCGGACCCTACGGGTTCGAGAACTATGTAGACATGACCGAGACTCATATCCGGTCACTAACCAATAGCGGAACCTGGATGCTCATATTGGCTCCTACATATTCTACGAAGATCTTTATCGGTCAAACCGCATAACAACATACGTTGTTCCTTTTGTCATTGGTATGTTACTTGCCCGAGATTCGATCGTCAGTATCTCTATACCTAGTTTAATCTCGTTACCGGCAAGTCTCTTTACTCATTCCGTAATACATCATCTCGTGACTAACTCAATAGTCTTTTGCTTGCAAGGCTTATTATGATGTGCATTGCCGAGAGGGCCGAGAGATACCTCTCCGACACTCGGAGTGACAAATCCTAGTCTTGATCTATGCCAACACCACGAACACTTTCGGAGACACCTGTAGAGCATCTTTATGATCACCCAGTTACGTTGTGACGTTTGATAGCACACAAGGTGTTCCTACGGTATTCGGGAGTTGCATAATCTCATAGTCATGAAGAAAGCAGTAGCAGTAGAACTAAACGATCATAGTGCTAAGCTAACGGATGGGTCTTGTCCATCACATCATTCTCCTAATGATGTGATCCCGTTGATCAAATGACAACTCATGTCTATGGTTAGGAAACATAACCATCTTTGATCAATGAGCTAGTCTAGTAGAGGCATACTAGGGACACTCTGTTTTGTCTATGTATTCACACATGTACTAAGTTTCCGGTTAATACAATTCTAGCATGAATAATAAACATTTATCATGATATAAGGAAATATAAATAACAACTTTATTATTGCCTCTAGGGCATATTTCCTTCAGTCTCCCACTTGCACTAGAGTCAATAATCTAGGTCACATCGCCATGTGATTTAATAACGATAGTTCACATCGTAATGTGAATAACACCCATAGTTCACATCGCCATGTGACCAACACCCAAAGGGTTTACTAGAGTCAATAATCAGTTCACATCGCTATGTGATTAATACCCAAGAGTAATAAGGTGTGATCATGTTTTGCTTGTGAGAGAAGTTTAGTCAACGGGTCTGTCACATTCAGATCCGTATGTATTTCGCAAATTTCTATGTCTACAATGCTCTGCATGGAGCTACTCTAGCTAATTGCTCCCACTTTCAATACGCATCCAGATTGATACTTAGAGTCATCTGGATTTAGTGTCAAAGCTTGCATCGGCGTAACCCTTTACGACGAACTCTTTATCACCTCCATAATCAAGAAACATTTCCTTAGTCATCCAGTTACTAAGGATAATTTTGACCGCTATACAGTGATCTACTCCTGGATCACTATTGTACCCCCTTGACAAACTCATGGCAAGGTACACAACATGTTTGGTACACAGCATGGCATACTTTATAGAACCTATGGCTGAGGCATAGGGAATGACTTTCATTCTCTCTATATTTTTCTGTCGTGGTCTGGCTTTGAGTCTTACTCAACTTCACACCTTACAAGTCAGGCAAGAACTCCTTCTTTGACTGATCCATTTTGAACTACTTCAAAATCTTATCAAGGTATGTACTCATCGAAAGTCTTATCAAGCGTCTTGATCTATCTCTATAGATCTTGATGCCCAATATGTAAGCAGCTTCACCAAGGTCTTTCTTTGAAAAACTCCTTTCAAACACTCCTTTATGCTTTCTAGAAAATTCTGCATCATTTCCGATCGACAATATGTCATTCACATATACTTATCAGAAAGGTTGTAGTGCTCCCACTCACTTCTTGTAAATACAGGCTTCACCGCAAGTCTGTATAAATCTATATGCTTTGATCAACTTATCAAAGCGTATATTCCAACTCCGAGATGCTTGCACCAGTCCATAGATGGATCGCTGGAGCTTGCACATTTTGTTAGCACCTTTAGGATTGACAAAACCTTCTGGTTGCATCAAATACAAGTCTTCTTTAATAAATCCATTAAAGAATGCAGTTTTGTTATCCATTTGCTAGATTTCATAAAATGCGGCAATTGCTAACATGATTCGGACAGACTTAAGCATCGCTACGGGTGAGAAAGTCTCATCGTAGTCAACTCCTTGAACTTGTTGAAAAACTTTCGCAACAAGTCGAGCTTTGTAAACAGTAACATTACCATCAGCGTCAGTCTTCCTCTTGAAGATCCATTTATTTTCGATGGCTTGCCGATCATCGGGCAAGTCAACCAAAGTCCACACTTTGTTCTCATACATGAATCCCATCTCAGATTTCATGGCCTCAAGCCATTTTGCGGAATCTGGGCTCATCATCACTTCCTCATAGTTCGTAGGTTCATCATGGTCCAGTAACATGACTTCCAGAACCGGGTTGCCGTACCACTCTGATACGGAACGAACTCTGGTTGATCTACGAAGTTCAGCAGAAACTTGATCTAAAGTTTCATGATCATCATCATTAGCTTCCTCACTAATTGGTGTAGGAATCACTGGAACTAGTTTCTGTGATGTTCCACTTTCCAATTCGGGAGAAGGTACAATTACCTCTTCAAGTTCTACTTTCCTCCCACTCACTTCTTTCGAGAGAAACTCCTTCTCTAGAAAGGATCCACTCTTAGCAACAAAGACCTTGCCTTCGGATCTGTGATAGAAGGTGTACCCAACAGTTTCTTTTGGGTATCCTATGAAGATTTACTTCTCCGATTTGGGTTCGAGCTTATCATGTTGAAACTTTTTCACATAAGCATCGCAGTCCCAAACTTAAAGAAATGACAGCTTAGGTTTCTCGTCAAACCACAGTTCATACGGTGTCATCTCCACGGATTTAGATGGTGCCCTATTTAACGTGAATGTAGCTGTCTCTAATGCATAACCCCAAAAGCGATAATGGTAGATCGGTAAGAGACATCATCGATCGCACCATATCTAATAAAGTACGGTTATGACGTTCGAACACACCATTACACTGTGGTGTTCCAGGTGGCGTGAGTAGTGAAACTATTTCACATTGTTTTTGCTGAAGGCCAAACTCGCTAACTCAAATATTTTACCTCTACAATCATATCGTAGAAACTCTTATTTTCTTGTTACGATGATTCTCCACTTCACTCTGAAATTCTTTGAACTTTTCAAATGTTTTAGACTTGTGCTTCATTAAGTAGATATACCCATATCTGCTCAAATCATCAGTGAAGGTCAGAAAATAACGATACCCGCCGCGAGCTTCAACACTCATTGGTCCACATACATTTGTATGTATGATCTCCAACAAATTTGTTGCTCGCTCCATTGTTCCGGAGAACAGAGTTTTAGTCATCTTGCCCATGAGGCATGGTTCGCAAGCACCAAGTGATTCATAATCAAGTGATTCCAAAAGTCCATCACTATGGAGTTTCTTCATGCGCTTTACACCATTATGACCTAAACGGCAGTGCCACAAATAAGTTGCACTATCATTATTAACCTTGCATCTTTTGGCTTCAATATTATGAATATGTGTATCACCACGATCGATATCCAACAAACTATTTTCATTGGGTGTATGACCATCGAAGGTTTTATTCATGTAAGCAGAATAACAATTATTCTATGACTTTAAATGAATAACCGTATTACAACAAATATGATCAAATCATATTCATGCTCAACGCAAATGCCAAATAACATTTATTTAGGTTTTACACTAATCCCGAAAGTATAGGGAGTGTGCGATGATGATCATATCAATCTTGGAACCACTTCCAACACGCATCGTCACTTCACCTTTTAACTAGTCTCTGTTCATTCTGCAATTCTCATTTCGAGTTACTAATTTTAGCAACTGAACCGGTATCAAATACCCAGGGGTTGCTATGAACACTAGTAAAGTACACATCAATAATATGTATATCAAAATATACCTATGTTCACTTTGCCATCCTTCTTATCCGCCAAGTATCTAGGGCAGTTCCACTTCCAGTGACCATTTCCTTTGAAGTAGAAGCACTTAGTTTCAGGCTTGAGTTTTAGCTTTGGGTTTCTTCACGGGAGTGACAACTTGCTTGTCATTCTTCTTGAAGTTCCCCTTCTATCCCTTTGCCCTTTACTTGAAACAAGTGGTCTTGTTAACCATCAACACTTGATGCTTTTTCATGATTTCTACCTTCGCCGGCTTCAGCATCGCGAAGAGCTCGGGAATTCCTTTCGTCATCCCTTGCATATTATAGTTCATCACGAAGTTCTACTAACTTGGTGATAGTGACTAGAGAACTTTGTCAATTACTATCTTATCTGGAAGATTAACTCCCACTTGATTCAAGTAATTGTAGTACCCAGACAATCTGAGCACATGCTCACTGGTTGAGCTATTCTCCTCCATCTTGTAGGCAAAGTACTGTCAGAAGTCTTATACCTCTTGACACGGGCATGAGTATGAAATACTAATTTCAACTCTTGGAACATCTAATATGCTCAGTGGCGTTCAAAACGTTTTTGAAGTCCCGGTTCTAAGCCGTAAAGCATGGTGCACTTAAACTATCAAGTAGTCATCATACCGAGCTTTTGTCAAAACGTTCATAACGTCTACATCTGCTCCTACAATAGGTCTATCACCTAGCGGTGCATCAAGGACATAATTCTCTGTGCAACAATGAGGATAATCCTCAGATCACGGAACAATTCGCATCATTGCTACTAACATCTTTCAACTTAGTTTTCTCTAGGAACATATAAAAAATAAACGGGGAGCAACATCGTGAGCTATTGATCTACAACATAGATATGCTCATACTACAAGGACTAAGTTCATGATAAATTAAAGTTCAATTTAATCATATTACTTAAGAACTCCCACTTAGATAGACATCCCTCTAGTCATCTAAATGATCACGTGATCCAAATCAACTAAACCATGTCCGATCATCACGTGAGATGGAGTAGTTTCAATGGTGAACATCTTATGTTGATCATATCTACTATATGATTCATGCTCGACCTTTCGGTCTTCAGTGTTCCGAGGCCATATCTGGATATGCTAGGCTCGTCAAGTTTAACCCGAGTATTCTACGTGTGCAAAACTGTCTTACACCCGTTGTATTTGAACGTATAGCTTATCACACCCGATCATCATGTGGTGTCTCGGCACGAAGAACTTTCGCAACGGTGGATACTCAGGGAGAACACTTGTACCTTGAAATTTTGTAAGGGGTCATCTTATAATGCTACCGTCGTTCTAAGCAAAATAAGAAGCATAATAAGATAAACATCACATGAAAATCAAAATATGTGACATGATATGGCCATCATCATCTTGTGCTTTTGATCTCCATCTCCAAAGCACCGTCATGATCACCTTTGTCACCGGCGCGACACCTTGATCTCCATCGTAGCATCGTTGTCGTCTCGCCAACTATTGCTTCTACGACTATCGCTACTGCTTAGTGATAAAGTAAAGCAATTACATGGCGATTGCATTTCATACAATAAAGCGACAACCATATGGCTCCTTCCAGTTGCCGATAACTTTACAAAACATGATCATCTCATACAAAACCATATAACTCATCATGTCTTGACCATATCACATCACAACATGCCCTGCAAAAACAAGTTAGACGTCCTCTACTTTGTTGTTGCAAGTTTTACGTGGCTGCTACGGGCTTTAGCAAGAACCGTTTTTACCTACGCATACAAAACCACAATGATGTTTCGTCAAGTATGTGATGTTTTAACCTTCACAAGGACCGGGCGTAGGCACACTTAATTCAGCTAAAGTGAGAGAGACAGACACCCGCCAGTCACCTTTAAGCAACGAGTGCTCATAACGGTGAAACCAGTCTCGCGTAAGCGTACGCGTAATGTCGGTCCGGGCCGCTTCATCTCACAATACCGCCGAAGCAAAGTACGACATGCTGTTAAGCAGTATGACTAGTATCGCCCACAACTCATTATGTTCTACTCGTGCATATCATCTACGCATAGACTTGGATCTGATACCACTCTTGGGGAACGTAGTATTTTCAAAATTTTCATACGATCACGCAAGATCTATCTACTAGATGCATAGCAACGAGGGGGAGAGTGTGTCCGTACCCTCGTAGACCAGGAGCGGAAGCGTCAAGTGACGCGGTTGATGTAGTCGAACTTCTTCGTGATCCAACCGATCAAGCACCGAACGTACGGCACCTCCGCGTTCAGCACACGTTTAGCTTGATGACGTCCCACGAGCTCTTGATCCAGTTGAGCTTCATGGAAGAGTTTTGCCAGCACGACAGCGTGGTGACAGATATGATGTATCTACCGGCGCAGGGCTTCGCCTAAGCACTGCAACGGTATGACCGAGGTGTGTTTCTGTGGAGAGGGGCACCACACACGGTTAAAACAATTCAACTTGTGTGTCCTAGGGTGCCCCATGCCCCCGTATATAAAGGAGCAAGGGACAGGCCGGCCCTAGAGGGGGCACGCCAAGTGTGGGGAGTCCTACTAGGACTCCCAAGTCCTAGTAGGATTCCCCTTTCCTTTCCGGAGTAGGAGAGAAGGAAAGAGGTGGAGAGGGAGAAGGAAAAGGGGGCTGCACCCCTTGTCCAATTCGAACTAGAGGGGGGCGCGCGCCTCCTTCCTTTTGGCCTTTCTCCTCTATTCCCGTATGGCCCAATAAGGCCCATATACTCCGAAAAATACCCGAATCACTCAGAACCTTTCCGATGTCCGAATATAGTCGTCCAATATATCGATCTTTACATCTCGACCATTTCGAGACTCCTCGTCATGTCCCTGGCCTCATCTGGGACTCCGAACTCCTTCGGTACATCAAAACTCATAAACTCATAATACTGATCGTCGTCAAACGTTAAGCGTGCGGACCCTACGGGTTCGAGAACTATGTAGACATGACCGAGACTCATCTCCAGTCAATAACCAATAGCGGAACCTGGATGCTCATATTGGCTCCTACATATTCTACGAAGATCTTTATCGGTCAAACCACATAACAACATACGTTGTTCCTTTTGTCATTGGTATGTCACTTGCCCGAGATTCGATCGTCGGTATCTCTATACCTAGTTCAATCTCGTTACCGGCAAGTCTCTTTACTCGTTCCATAATACATCATCTCGTGACTAACTCATTAGTAACTCGTTCCATAATACATCATCTCGTGACTAACTCATTAGTATTTTGCTTGCAAGGCTTATTATGATGTGCATTACCGAGAGGGCCGAGAGATACCTCTCCGACACTCGGAGTGACAAATCCTAGTCTTGATCTATGCCAACACCACGAACACTTTCGGAGACATCTGTAGAGCATCTTTATGATCACCCAATTATGTTGTGACGTTTGATAGCACACAAGGTGTTCCTACGGTATTCGGGAGTTGCATAATCTCATAGTCATAGGAACATGTATAAGTCATGAAGAAAGCAATAGCAGTAAAACTAAACGATCATAATGCTAAGCTAACGGATGGGTCTTGTCCATCACATCATTCTCCTAATGATGTGATCCCGTTGATCAAATGACAACTCATGTCTATGGTTAGGAAACATAACCATCTTTGATCAATGGGCTAGTCTAGAAGAGGCATACTAGGGACACTCTGTTTTGTCTATGAATTCACACATGTACTAAGTTTCCGGTTAATACAATTCTAGCATGAATAATAAACATTTATCATGATATAAGGAAATATAAATAACAACTTTATTATTGCCTCTAGGGCATATTTCCTTCAGAACTTGGGCAGGAGCACTTTTTTCCTCCTGCGGAGCGATTTCGACGGGGGAACTTCCCTCCGAGAGGTGGAAATCATCGTCATCATCGTCACCAACAACTCTCCCATCTTGGGGAGGGCTATCTTCATCAACATCTTCAACAACACCATCTCATCTCAAACCCTACTTCATCTCTTGTGTTCAATCTTGTTACCGGAACTATAGATTGGTGCTTGTCGGTGACTAGTAGTGTTGATTACATCTTATAGTTGATTATTATATGGTTTATTTGGTGGAGGATTATATGTTCAGATCCATTATGATATTTAATACCCCTCTGATCTTGAGCATGTTTATCACTTGTGATTAGTTACCTTTGTTCTTCAGGTCAGGGGAGAAATCATGTTGCAAGTAATCATGTAAATTTGATATGTGTTCGATATTTTGATAGTATGTATGTTGTGATTCCCTTAGTGGTGTCATGTGAACGTCGAATACATGATACTTCACCATATTTGGGATTAAGGGAATGCATTGTGGAGTAGTAATTAGATGGTGGGTTGCGAGAGTGACAGAAGCTTAAACCCCAGTTTATCCGCTATTCCGTAAGGGACCGATTGGATCCAAAATTTTAATGTTATGGTTAGAATTTATTCTTAATACTTTTCTCGTAGTTGCGGATGCTTGCGGGAGGGTTAATCATAAGTAGGAGGTTTGTTCAAGTAAGAACAACACCTAAGCACCTATCCATCCACATATCAAATTATCAAAGTAGCGAACACGAATTGAACCAACATGATGAAAGTGACTAGATGAAATTCCCGTGTACCCTCAAGAACGCTTTGCTTATTACAAGAGACCGGTTTGGCCTATCCTTTGCCTCGAAAGGATTGACCTACCTTGCTGCACTTTTGCTACTACTATCGTTGCTTGCTTGTTACAAAATTATCTTGCTATCAAACTACTCTGCTACTTACAATTTCAGCACTTGCAGATACTACCTTACTGAAAAATACTTGTCATTTCCTTCTGCTCCTCATTGGGTTCGACACTCTTACTTATCAAAAATAGCTACAATTGATCCCCTATACTTGTGGGTCATCAGGGGCCGAACTCCCTCTTCCTTCTCCTATTCGGCCTCTTCCTTAGGGGGGCGCGCCACCCCTTGTGGGCTGGTTTGCTCCCCTCCTATGGCCCGTGTGGCCCATTATTCCCCCCGGGGGTTCCGGTAACCCCCCTGGTACTCCTATATGCACCCGGTACCCCTCAGAACACTTCGGTGTCCGAATACTATCGTCCTATATATCAATCTTTACATCTCGCTCATTCCGAGACTCCTCATCATTTCCGTGATCTCATCCGGGACTCGGAACAACATTCGGTCACCAAATCACATAACTCATATAATAACAAATCGTCATTGAACGTTAAGCGTGCGGACCCTACGGGTTCGAAAACTATGCAGACATGACCGAGACACCTCTCCGGTCAATAAACAATAGCAGAACATGGATGCTCATATTGGCTCCCACATATTCTATGAAGATCTTTATCGGTCGAGCCGTTATGACAACATACGTTATTCCCTTTGTCATCAATATGATACTTGCCCGAGATTCGATCGTCGGTATCTTCATACCTAGTTCAATCACGTTACCGGCAAGTATATTTACTCATTCCATAATTCATCATTCCGCAACTAACTTTGCTTGCAAGGCTTCTTATGATGTGTATTACCGAGAGGGCGCAGAGATACCTCTCTGATACTCGGAGTGACAAATCCTAATCTCGATCTATGCCAAATCAACAAACACCTTTGGAGATACATGTAGAGCATCTTTATAATCACCCATTTACGATGTGATGTTTGATAGCACACAAGGCATTCCTTCGGTATCCGGGAGTTGCATAATCTCATAGTCGGAGGAATATGTATTTGACATGAACAAAGCAACATCAGTAAAACTGAACGATCATTATGCTAAGCTAATGGGTGGGTCATTTCCATCACATTATTCTCCTAATGATGTGATCCCGTTATCAAATGACAACTCATGTCCATGGTTAGGAAACCTTAACCATCTTTGATCAACGAGCTAGTCTAGTAGAGGCTCACTAGGGACACATTGTTTGTCTATGTATTCACACATGTATCAAGGTTTCCGATTAATACAATTCTAGCATGAATAATAAACATTTATCATGAATAAGGAAATATAAAATAACAACTTTATTATTGCCTCTAGGGCATATTTCCTTCAGTGAGATGGGTTAGTCATCAATGGTGAACATCTCTATGTTGATCATATCTATTATACGACTCATGTTCGACCTTTTGGTCTCCAGTGTTCCGAGGCCATATCTATACATGTTAGGATCGTCAAGTTTAATTCTACGTGTGTAAAATTGTCTTGCACCCGTTGTATGTGAACGTAGAGTCTATCACACCCGATCATCATGCGGTGTCTCGAAACAACAAACTGTAGCAACGGTGCATACTCGGGGAGAACACTTTTATCTTGAAATTTTGTGAAGGGACCATCTTATAATGCTATCGCCGTACTAAGCAAAATAAGATGCATAAAGGATAAACATCACATGCAATCAAAATACGTGACATGATATGGCCATCATCATCTCGTACTTTTGATATCCATCTCGAAAGCATCGTCATGATCTCCATGGTCACCGGCTTGACACTTTGATCTCCATCGTTGCGCCGTGGCCGTCTCGCCAACTATTACTTCTACAGCTATTGCTAACTCATAGTGATAAAGTAAAGCAATTACATGGCGCTTGCATTTCATACAATAATTAAGAGACAACCATGAGGCTCCTGTCGGTTGTCGATATTACAAAACATGATCATCTCATACAATAACGGACTCCCTCCGTCCCAAAATAAGTGTCGCAACTTTGTACTAGCTCTAGTAAAAATTTGTACTAAGCTCAAGACACTTATTTTAGGACGGAGGGAGTATAAGTCATCACGTCTTGACCATATCACATCCCAACATGCCCTGCAAAAACAAGTTAGACGTCCTCTACTTTGTTGTTGCGAGTTTTATGTGGCTGCTATGGGCTTCTAGCAAGAACCGTTCTTACCTATGGCACAAAACCACAACGGTGATTTATCAAGTTTGTTGTTTTAACCTTCTTCAAGGACCGGTCGTAGTCCAATTCGATTCAACTAAAGTAGGAGAAACAGACACCTGCCAGCCACCTTTATGCAAAACAAGTTGCATGTATGTCGGTGGAACCGGTCTAATGTTGCTTGATGGCTTCTCGCCCCTCGTTGGTTACCCCAAGTGGAAGGTTTGAGATGCAGTGTAGCGGTAGTTTTCCCTTGGCAAAGATACCAAGGATCGATTTCCCCTGAGACTCCAAGGTTCAACAAGAAGGTGTCAACTGCTAATGGCGCCAGATACTTAACAATCAACTTGGACCTGCACACAGATACAAATAACTTTGCTCCCAACGAGTACAGAGAGGTTGTCAATCCCTCCGGCCTTGTCGTTTACAAAGGATCAAACGCAAGAGATAATAGTGATAGGTATTGCTGCAACTAGTAAGTAAAAGTAGAAAGTAAATAGCGGATGTGATCAATGATGGTAATATGGACCGGGGTCCCATGATGTTCACTAGTGATGTCTCTCTCCCAAAAGACGATAAAACAACTATGTGAGGTAAACGAATTACAGCTGGGCAATTGACAGAATTATGTGCGCAAACCAATGCTAACTATGTTGCAAGAAAGGTAGAGGTTCAAAGCATGGGCGGTACGCCAAGGTAAGTAGACCGAAATCCATCTGCATCTACTACTAATCATCCACCTTGAGATATCTATCCAGAACATCTCGCTGGTATTAAGTTGCGAGTCCCACCCATAGTGTAAACTCAAAGCAACAGACAACTGCATTAAAAGAACTTTGCGTAAAGTAAACAATCCTTGCACCCGCGAGTACAAGCACCGTTGTTTTCCCCCTTGTGGCAATAGCACATCCCCTAGACTCATGTTTCTGTCACTCAAGCTAGTCATCGAGGGGCATGAACCCACAATCGAGCATAACGTTCCCTCTTGGAGTCACTACCTACTACTTGGCCAAAGCAATAAATAGCAACGGAGAACATGCAACAATTACTTACGAACATAAATATAAAAGAGGTAAATCAAATATATTACTCAAACACAATCTGAACATAATCTCACAATCCATCGGATCCCAGCAAACTCATCATAGCAACAGCATAAGGATTACATATGTGCCTCGATCATGTAGGGCAGCTCACGAGGTCTAATTAGTGAAGCACAAGAAGGGGAGGAGAACATCACATAGCTACTGGTCATGGACCCATGGTCCAAGGGAGACTACTCACAACTCATCAGGGAGGCGTCCATGGTGGTGGAGAGGCTCCCGGTGGTGATCCTCCCCTCCGGCAGGGTGCCGGGAAGAGTTCTCCTGGTCCTCCCGATCTTGGAAGCACGGCGGCGGCGGAACAGAGATGAGATCGCGAAAAAGGGTTCCGTCCTCGAGGGTTTCGGGACGCATGTTAAATATATGCCAAAGGAGGGCATCAGCGGAGGCCAGGGGGGCCGCGCCACCAGGGCGCCTGGAGCCCTGGTGGTCCCCCTCCGGCCCTACTTTGGCCGCCAGGAAGCTTCTGGAACGCTGATTTTTTATATAATTTTTTCGGGATTTTTCTGACAGTTTACGTGACGGGAAAACCTGAAATACAAAAACAGCAGAAAACAGAAACTGGCACTGGGGTGCACTGAGTTAATAGGTTAGTCCAAATATGATCAAAAGTGTATGGAAGTGTATAAATATCATAGCAATATCACACAAAAGAGGCATGGAGCAAGCAGAAATTATAGATACGTTTTAGACGTATCAACATCCCCAAGCTTAATTCCTGATCGTCCTCGAGTAGGTAAATGATAACAAGTATAATTTCTGTGGTGACATGCTATTAACCATATAAGGATTTTTTTTTTATAGTCACATGACAAAAGCTTACTGAGACAATGAATCTGTAGTAATTAAGTTGCCTCATGAGAAAATCACAAAGAACTGAAAGTTTTACAATATGATACTGAAACATCAAATAGATTTGTAATGAGCATGGTGTGCAAATATGACAAAGTGATATCTCGCTTGCCCCCTTTAGTGAAGCAAAACATAAATGCAGGGGCACCTCCAAGGTTTAAGTGATGACTAGATACAATGATTTCAGAATAAACGATATCACAATCATGCAAAAGACAATGCTACTTTGGGACAATGCACATTACACTCAGAATGATAATCATGCTCTTAATAGTTGGTGCTTTAAAAGAAGGTGGAGACTCTCGAACCGTGGCTTTTGTTGGCAAAGTTGAAAACCCGTAGTCGGAAACAAAGACAAAGCATGTACCAGAGCTCTTGGTTTTAAAAACAAAGGTAATAATTATTATTATTTTTAGATTATGCATGTTCCGTCAACGAATGCTAGCAGATAACTCAATCACTTCTTGAGATGGACAAGTTTCGAGGAACGGCTCCCGAATGAGGACGATCACATCCTCTTAATCTCCTTTGTTTATCACTGCCAAAATTTTCTGATTTCTCATGAACAAAGCGTGAAGGAGGGTTTGTTTGTTATATTATTTTTGAGCCGGGCGCACTCTTTGCCAGTTCCTTCTCGTATTATGGGTTTGCACATTAGACATGCAATCCCGGGGTGAAGCTTGTCCAACTTAAAAAGATCATGAATTAACTACTACTTCCTCATGAACTAAAACAGAGGCACAAAAGAGAAATGCTTTTTTGAATAATTTCGAGATGGTACATGAAAGTCTTCGTTAGGAATGGCAGGTAAATACCATGTATAGGAAGGTATGGTGGACTCATATGGCATAACTGGTTTAAAGGATTTTGGATGCACAAGCAGTCAGTCCGCTTAGTACAGGCGAAGGTTAGCAAAAGACTGGGAGCGACCAACTAAAAGAGCAATGATGGTCATAATCATGCAGAGCGACAAAGCAACATTGAATTAGGCATGGAAGTTATATCGCTACTCAGAAATAAAGATCATCAAGGCTTGACAGACTTTCTTTACAGTCTTAAATATGCGTGATCATACGCCAAGTCAATCAAAATAAATTCTCGAAGGAAGATATCACTGAACCATACCACATCATAGGCAAACAAATCATGTTGGTACTCCAATAACACATTGAGAACCCCCCAGCTATTTGAGACTAACCATAAGAAAACATGAACTACTAAGCACCATTATGCACGTAGCATTTTTATCATAGACATATCGACCAATGCAACAGAAGCCAACTCTCTTAATAAGATAAGCATGATAAATAAAGAGACTTCCAGCGACCAACTAAACAAAAGCTCTTTAAAAAGATAAGCATGAAAACTAAGAGCTAAGCATGACAGTAGCTATTGAAAGACCAAGAACATACACAGCAAAGATAAACATGAGAATTATATGTTGTGTTCTAGGTTGAAGTGGAGCGTGTTTCTCTCCCACATAAAGAAAGCTGAGTTCCAACTCGTTATGAAAAGCAAGCAAAGCTAAAGAAAACTAAAAAGGAAACTAAAAGCAAGACGCTCCAAGCATAGCACATAACACATGAAGTGATAAAAATATAGTGGAACGAAAGACGAACTGATAATGTTGATGGAGAAGGGGATGCACGGGGGCATCCCCAAGCTTAGACGCTTGAGTCTTCTTGAATATTTCTTGGGGGTGCATGGGGCATCCCCAAGCTTGAGCGTTTGACACTCCTGAATCTTTTTATCATCTTCCCTCGCACACTTGAAAACTCCCTTCATACATAACTCATCATAATCTGATTAGCGAGGTTAGTACCCTTAATAAAATAATTGTTCCTTGCTGGAAATAAGGATATTCTTGAAGGTCTACGGTTTCTCAAGATTGCCAAAAGGTTTTTGCAAAGAAAAAGCAAGCTCAAGGTTTGCAAAATGAAGAAAGGGCAAAACAGGACAGAATCTGTGAAAAACAGACCAGCAGGTAGTAAATGATTTTTTCGGGGCACTTCTACAACTCTAATCAAAAAACTCAGAACAGATGCATGAAAGACAATTGTATAGAGCACGCTTTCGAAAAAATTCAGACCAAAAATATGATCTGGTGATTTTATACGAATTTTTCTATCCAAGGACAGAATCTGTTTCCTGGACAGTACGTCAGAACTTTTGAACTTTCTTGCAATCAGAGGCTACACTTGGCACAAAGTTGAAAAGTAAAGATACAATGATGATGCTACTGTAGTAACAACATCAAGACACAGCAAAATAAAATTTTATTCATGTGGGCTGCCTCCCAAAAGCGCTTTCTTTTATGCCTTTAAGCTAGGCATAATGCATAGAGATCAAGTTGTATCAATTGAACCATCATCAAGATCATCAAAAAGCTCTTCAATAGTACAACTAGTCTTAAGAGGACTTTCAAATAAAGGCCTCATAGAGATACTTCTAGGAAGAAGACCAAAAGGAAAAAAGTCAAGGGAAGATTCATTTATAAATTCATCAAAGAGAGGTGTTTCTTCCAAAGTCTTTACAGTTTCAACCCCTTTGGCAATAGATGGATTACTTTTAGAGCGGGGAGCCTTTGGAACGTGAACGAACTTAGGCTCCTTCTTTGCCGGAGTTTCTACCTTTCTGGTTTTGATTGAGGAGAAAGTAGTTCCTAGAGTATCAAAGATTTCCTCAATCTTGTCTATCCTAGAAGAGTCCAAGTCATGGGATTTGATGGTCTCCAAAGTTTTGAAAATTTTATGCATGGAGCTATCAAGCCTATTCAAATTCCCTTGGATCTTACAATCCAACTCATTTATCTTATTAATGTTTGGCATCTCTAGCTCTATCTTTTCAAGTTTTTTCATAATGTGAGCTAGGGTGATGTCCTCTTGAATGCTAACAACAGGGGGATTTCCAAACTGGGGCCTCTAGGAAATTTCCATTGATAGCAATATCACACTGGCCCCCCTCCGGCCCTACTTTGGCCGCCAGGAAGCTTCTGGAACGCTGATTTTTTATATAATTTTTTCGGGATTTTTCTGACAGTTTACGTGACGGGAAAACCTGAAATACAAAAACAGCAGAAAACAGAAACTGGCACTGGGGTGCACTGAGTTAATAGGTTAGTCCAAATATGATCAAAAGTGTATGGAAGTGTATAAATATCATAGCAATATCACACAAAAGAGGCATGGAGCAAGCAGAAATTATAGATACGTTTTAGATGTATCACATGTACGTGGGCATGTAAGGTTGGTCCGGGCCGCTTCATCTTACAATACCTCCAAATCAAAATAAGACGTTGGTGGTAAGCAGTATGACCATCACCTCCCATAACTCCTTGTGTTCTACTCGTGCATATCATTTACGCATAGACCTGGCTCATGATGCCACTATTGGGAAATGTTGCATGGAAAACAATGCACACACAATGATCAATCCATGGAGATGCATAGCAACGAGGGGGGGAGTGTGTCTACGTACCCTCGTAGACCGTAAGCGAAAGCGTTTGACAACGCGGTTGATGTAGTCGAACTTTCTTCGCGATACAACTGATCGAGTACCGAATGTACGACACCTCCACGTCCGGCACACGTTCAGCTCGGTGAAGTCCACGCCTTCTTGATCCAGCAAGACGGCGAGGTAGTAGATGAGTTCCAACAGCACGACGGCGTGGTGAGGGTGATGGTGATGCGATCTCCATAGACCTTCGCCTAAGCACTACGAAAATATGACCGATGGAGTAAATGGTGGACGGAGGATCCGCACACGGCTAAGACAATGTTCTAGCCTTGTGTGGCACCCCCTCCCCATGTATATATAGGTGGGGGTGGAGGAGGCAGCCCCTAGGGCGCCCGAAGAGACCCGGCGGCAGCCCTAGGGCTGCTGCCTTGCCCTGCGCCCCCGCTTCCTTATTTGGAGTGCGGGAGGAAGGAAGGAGGAGGTGGCGCACCCCTTCCTTTCTCCCCTCAGGAGGGAAAGGCAGGAGGGGCCACCCCTCCCCTTTCCTTCCCCTAGGGCCGGCCAGCCATAGGATGGGGCGCACCAGCCCTCAGGTGGGTTGATCTGTCCCCTCCTTTGGCCCATAAGGCCCATACACTTGTCGGGGGTGCCCGAAACCCCTTCCGTTGACCCGATGAGTACCCGGTGCACTCCGAAACTATTCCGGTGTCCAAATGTTATTTTCGTATATATAGATATTTACCTCTCGACCATTCCGAGACTCATCGTCATGTCCGTGATCTCATCCGGGACTCTGAACAACATTCGGTCACCAAATCATATAACTCATATAACACTATATTGTCAATGAACGTTAAGCGTGCGGACCCTACGGGTTCGAGAACTCTGTAGACATGACCGAGACACATCTTTGGTCAATAACCAATAGCGGAAACTAGATGCCCATATTGGTGTTGGGAAACGTTGCATGGAAAACAAAAAAATTGCTACGCACACGCAATGATCTATCCATGGAGATGCATAGCAACAAGGGGAGAGTGTGTCTACGTACTCTCGTAGACCGTAAGCAGAAGCGTTTATTCAACTCGGTTGATGTAGTTGTACACCTTCACAATCCGCCCGATCAAGTACCGAATGCACGGTACCTTCGCGTTCTGCACACGTTCAGCTCGGTGTCGTCCTTGTTGTCTTGATCCAGCAAGCGTAGCGAGGTGGTGGTGAGTTCCGTCATCACAACGGAGCGGTGGTGAAGTAATCCTGCAGGCTTTTTCTAAGCCATGTGACGATCTAGAGCGGAGGTGTAAACTAGAGACGGAGGTGTGCCGACACATGACATGGAATAAGTTGTGTATTGTCTGGCATCCCTCCTCACATATATATACGTGTGGGAGGGGAGGAGGCAGACCCTAGGGTGCCCCAAGTGGTGCGGTGGCAGCCCTGGGGCTCCTCCCTTAGGTGCTCCCCATGCCAAATATTGGCACAAGGGGGAGGAAAGGGTGGAGGCGCCCCCTTCTTTCTTTCCTCCCCTCTCCGGGATATGGTAAGAGGAGGTGGCGCCTCCCCTTTCCATCTAATTGGGTGTGGCTGCCTTAGGGGGGCGCAGCAGACCATGTGGGCTGGTGTGCTACCCTCTACTTGGCCCACTAAGGCCCAATAGTCTCCCGGTGCCTCCTGAACCCCTTCCGGTATTCCGATAATTTTTCGGTGCATTTCAAAACCATTCCGGAGACCAAATAGCATCGTCTTGTATATCAATCTTTACCTTCGGACCAATCCGGAGCTCGTCGTCATGTCTGTGATCTCATCCGGGACTCCGTACAACATTCGGTTACCAAACCATATAACTCATATATTACCAAAATGACATCGAACATTAAGCGTGCGGACCCTACGGATTCAAGAACTTTGTAGACATGACCGAGACACCTCTCCGGTCAATAACCAATAGAGGAACCTGGATGCCTATATTGGCTCCTACATATTCTACGAAGAACTTTATCGGTCGAACCATTATGACAACATACGTAATTATATTTGTCCGTCGGTATGTTACTTGCTCGAGATTTGATCGTCGGTATCTCTATACCTAGTTCAATCTTGTTACCAACACGTCTCTTTACTCGTTCCGAAATACATCATCCCGTGACTAAATCATTAGTCATTTGCTTGCAAGGCTTATTATGATGTGTATTACCGAGAGGGCCCAGAGATACCTCTCCGATACTCGGAGTGATAAATCATAATCCTGATTCACGCCAACCCAACAAAACACCTTCGGAGATACATGTAGAGCATCTTTATAATCACCTAGTTACGTTGTGAAGTTTGATATCACACAAGGTATTCCTCCGGTATCCGGGAGTTGCATGATCTCATAGTCAAAGGAATATGTATTTGATATCAAGAAACCAATAGCAATAAAATGTACGATCAAATGCTAAGCTAACGAATGGGTCTTGTCCATCACATCATTCTCCTAATGATGTGATACCATTATCAAATGACAACTCATGTCCATGGTTAAGAAACCTTAATCATCTTTGAATAACAAGCTAGTCTAGTAGAGACTTACTAGGGACACAGTATTTGTTTATGTGTATTTAGGTTTCCGGTCAATACAATTCTAGCATGAATAATAAACCTTTATCATGATTAAAGAAATATAATAATAACCATTTTATTATTGCCTCTAGGGCATATTTCCATCAATTGGTTCCTACATATTCTACGAAGTTCTTTATGGTCGAACCGTTATGACAACATACGTAATTCCCTTTGTCCATCGGTATGTTACTTTCCCGAGATTCGATCGTCGATATCTCTATACCTAGTTCTATCTCGTTACCGACAAGTCTCTTTACTCGTTCCGTAATACATCATCTCATAACTAACTCATTTGGCATATGCTTGCAAGGTTTCTTATGATGTATATTACCGATAGGGCCCAGAGATACCTCTTCGATACTCGGAGTGACAAATCTCAATCTCGATTCATGCCAACTCAACAAACACTTTCGGAGATACCTGTAGAGCACCTTTATGATCACCCAGTTACGTTGTGACGTTTGATAGCATACAAGGTATTCCTCCGGTATCCGGGAGTTGCATGATCTCATGGTCTAAGAAACATGTATTTGACATACAAGAAAGCAATAGCAAAAATTGTACGATCAAATGCTAAGCTAACGGATGGGTCTTGTCCATCACATCATTCTCCTAATGATGTGATCATGTTATCTAATGACAACTCATGTCTATGGTTAGGAAACCTTAACCATCTTTGATCAACGAGCTAGTCTAGTAGAGTCCTACTAGGGACATGGTATTTGTTTATGTATTCACACATGTATTTAAGTTTCCGGTCAATACAATTCTAGCTTGAATAATAAACATTTATCATGATTAAGGAAATATAATAATAACCATTTTATTATTGCCTCTAGGGCATGTTTCCATCACTATGGTTCCTTGAGAGCTCGTTAGCAGTTCCCTAGTGCATGTATCCATGTCGTTTCTATTTTCCATTTCTTGTTGTATTGGCGGTTGTAATGTGTGATTTGCTTTATTTATAAAAAGCGGGGAGGAAGCCGTTTTCGATACTGATGAAATAACTCATGGATTTATGAGTCATAAAAATGTACTCGGTGTTTTTGTTGTTGTTGTTGTAAATAGTTTCACGAAATATTCTGTTACTATCATTTCCTAAAACATTTGTGTGATAAACATCAAAGAACGTTATTAGAGATCCTGGAAAATTCAATACCTAGATTTTGAAATGGAGAGAGCACCAAACACTTCTTAGATTTAGGGCTTCCATGGCCTATACGCATGATGAAGTATGACAAATAGAGAATAGAAAATACTTAATCACTTGAAATCATAGTGGCTTCAATTCCCAAAAGAAAAAAAATCACCTCAAACGCATTTAACAACCAAGAACTTATTCGTACACATGCTCTCTCATCCCCCCTTTCTCCTCTATTCAGGGACAGAGCCAGCAGGTGGCCAGCCGGGGCCATGGCTCCCCCCATGCTGTGAAAAAATCTCAAACTACCCCTATGTAGTATGTGGATTTGATGAATTTGATCACTAAATTCTTATGTATGGCCCCCCTCAATGGTTTAGATGTTTCATTGTCCCCCCTCAAATCAAATTCCTGGCTCCGTCCCTGCCTCTATTCGGTCCCCTCTTCCGTGGGGTTATCAATATCACTAGTTGCCCTACCGATTTCCGCTACATCCACCACTTGCATTGACTCTAGTTTCACCTCGAAGCCTCCTCTTTCATAATCATACTCCCTCCGTCCCAAAATTCTTGTCTTAGATATGTCTAGATAGTGAAGTATCTAACACTAAAACGTGACTAGATACATCCGTATTTAGACAAATCGAAGACAAAAATTTTGAGACGGAGGGAGTAGTAAAAAAGGAAACCCTAACACGGGCATTGTGATCGGAGTTAGGGTTGTACGTATGCGCCTTGATTCGAATGAATTTTACAAGAATTTTAGACGATTATATTTTTTGGAATGCAAATTCCACGTTTTTTAAGGATCAATTCCACGTTTGATTTGTAGGAGCGAAAGGAGGAGAGAACTCCGTATAAATAGAATAATCTTTACCTAATAATAAAGCACGGAACGAGTTTGTCGGGTTCACCGTCACAATACGCTTCTTCCCATGATTTTACGCTTTCAGCTTGAATTTAAACATATTCGAGGTGGTACTAAATTTTTTCTTTTATATTATAATCGATCACAACGATCCTTGATTCGAATGAATTTTACAAGAATTTTAGACGATTATATTTTTTGGAATGCAAATTCCACGTTTTTTAAGGATCAATTCCACGTTTGATTTGTAGGAGCGAAAGGAGGAGAGAACTCCGTATAATAGAATAATCTTTACCTAATAATAAAGCACGGAACGAGTTTGTCGGGTTCACCGTCACAATACGCTTCTTCCCATGATTTTACGCTTTCAGCTTGAATTTAAACATATTCGAGGTGGTACTAAATTTTTTCTTTTATATTATAATCGATCACAACGATCGGACCCAGTTTTTTTTCGAGACAACGGACGCCAGTTTTAACGGGAGTACACGCAGCCGGGCCGGCCCAATTCATGGAGCATAGCGTTTTCTTTAAGGAATCGAGCACAGCGGTCGGACGCACAAAAGGGCCGGCCCAATTCGCAGGCTTCGAGCGAAATACGAAAAATATAATTGGTACGGTAGGAATCGAACTTTAGATCTCACGTTGGATGTTACTAAAGCTAACCAGCCGAGCTATCAACTAAGCACAACTAAGATGGAGCACTAAATCTAAAGTCTAATGACTACTTGCCAACCAGTTCGAAACGCGCCGACCAACCGAGCAACCTCATGCTCGTGTGCTGATGAGAGGATTCATATTTCTATTAAATAGTACCATCTCGCTCCTTAACATATTATTTCATAGGCAAGACCATCGCTAGGTTTAAAAACTATAGGCATATACGGCGGCTATACGGCCGCTCCTGTCCTGCTCAACTGCGCCCCGTAGCCGTGTTGCATGTGCATGCTGGATGATTAAAACTGATTCTTGAGATATGCATGTTGGATGATTACAAAGGGATTGTGGTTCTATTTGTTTTTTTATGACGAGATAATGGTTAGCTCTAATTAAAGACATGATTATGCCTTGAATGGTTAGGTATTTCCACACACAACTATGATAAGATATACTATATATTTTAGGAGTACCATTCAATGAACGAATAAAGTAGCACATTATTTCCGGCTTGAAAAATACGGACGCGGCTAAGTGGTCAGCCCACCTAATAATACTCGACTTATGGAGTATACATAAGCACTGATAATATATGCGAAACCTCGGCTGGGCCTGCATCCATGCTCAATTGTATCCGTCGTAGGCTGCATATACAATTGAATATATAGTGATACACTGAATAATCCCACCTTGCTCCCGTGAATCGAATCTCACCAATTCAAATATGTCTACGTTATCCCTAGCATCAACCAGCCTCCTCAAGAATCAACAAAAGCACATGAGAAAAGCACATGCAAAGGCGGGAGGCAAGGGTACGGAGATGGGTCAGTGGAGGGCAAAAACACATCTGCTATAGGAGGCCAGGACGGCGCTTGGGACGGCCGGCCAGGCGGGAGGTGCAGGCGGGGAATTGCTCGTCGGCCGACACCGCACCTATAGATGGCGGGGATGGGGCACTCCACGGCGGCGGTGCTTGGGGTTCCGACGAACGGAGGCGAAAGCCGACAGGAGAAGCTCCGCGGCGACACCCTGAAGGCCATCAGCCATGGCGGGAGCGCTCAGAGCCCGCTCAAAGGCCGCCATGGTCGCCGCCGTGGGACGCGCGGGCGGCCACTGGCGTTGTGGAGCAGGGGAGCCGGGGATCTGGCGCGCGAGTATGTAGCCCGCCATGGCCATTGGTGCTGGGTGGTGGAGCACGGGAGCGGGGTATCCTGGCTGGCAGCGTGGGCAGGAAGACGAGCGGCCGGAGCAAAGGAGCGGTGCGGGGGGGTAACGGGGTAACGGTGGCGATGATGGGGCAGGCGGAAGCGGCGGCACGTCTGGTATCGAGGTGGGGTGGGGGTGGGGGTTGGGAACTTGGGATGGATAACTGACGAGAAACCCAAAGAGATAAGGCGACGGGGTGAGCTCAGGGAAGAACTGACGCCTGGAGGATCGGCCGATTTTTTTTTCTAACTACGTGCAGGCAGTTTGGATGGACCGGTAAATATCTTCCACTTTTTTTAGGAGTGCACACACATGTGTTTGTTCTCCAAAATTATGCACAAATTGCGGGATTTAGTGATACTAGTAGAATGCCCGTGCGTTGCTACGGGATATAGTCATCTTTAAGATTGAAGTTCGTTTCTCTCTCATACATCGGAGTGTGTTTAAAAATCAAACGGACGCCTAAGCCTTCCAACGAGAGCATAATATTACCATGTGACGACATAGAAAATAGTGGCATTTGATAAGAAAAATGTGTCATATATAGTTTCTAGCCATGTTGATACGTGTGTCCTTCGTCTTCTTTGTAACGCACTTTCGATTGTTTCTCTTTGATTATTTATCTCGTGGCACAGCAGGTCTCCTTGTCCAATCGATCTATCTCCTCACCCCATGTCTGCCGGCTGCATTGGCTCTCATTCAGACACCATCTTGTCCCCATTCACTTGCCCCCGCATATCCTAGATCAACCGTAGCACATCTTACCATTTTGTTCAGGCACCATCTCATCATCACTACACTGCCAAGTTCCTCCTCAGCCTTGGCCCAACACATCATAATAAGTAACCTTGGCCATATTCTGGCCAAGTATTAACTGCAGGACACACACATACATAGTAGGAAAAAAGGGTCTAAATCTGATATATTATTAGTGAGCTTATGAACTTCAGTGGCAAGGAAAGATATAAAGAAATAACTATAAATTTCAATACCTAGATAAAGATTTACAAGGAAGGCAGATTAATTTTGTTTACTATATCTATGTCACCCCTAAACATAGACTGAAATAAGGATGGGTGAGTTAATTAATGCCGATTCATGTGTTGCTAGTGTCATGTTTGTCATGGATACATTTAGGAAGAAGAAACATGATATTGAACTAAGAGCACTGCTAAACAGACCATATTTTTTGGCTGACTTCAGTATAACATTGTAGATCAGATCGTTGATGTCTGGTGAAAAAGCATACCGCATCAACAAATTAATCATCATACTGTCATCAAACATATTAAATGTTGAGCATGCAACACTTTCAAAATAATTTTACCTAGATGTAATTTTTGGTGTTCCTCCATAGCATCAATATTTGAGTGTATAAGGTGGTTGCCAAGTCTCTCCATACCACCTCCAACATATCCATCTTTAAGGACGTCGGGCATATGACATCATTTTTCTTATCTGAAACAAAAGCTTGACTGAGATCAACTAAAGACTCTATTGCCCTGATCCCTAACGTATAAACGTCTGTGTTTTGATGTTGATGCTTTATTACCCACTTATATGAATCAGGATCAGAAAATATATATTTTTGTTTTGTGTACTAACGTACAGTTTTCACGTCCTAATGATTAGTTGATATGAGTATTAATTAGTGAGAAAACAAACCAAGCCAAAGTGTCAACATGTGAAGTCCTGGAGCTACGCATTACACAAATTCATTTTTTCTAGTCAATCTTATCTCTAGATTATACTGGACCCTCGCGTGTGCTCTTACGCAAATTCTCATTACTCCAGCACATTAGCACAACTGCACAACAATGGCCACCTCCCAGCGCTGCCTCCTCCAAGTCTCCAATCGCGCCCAGAGAAGGTGCGGTGCTGCCCCGAGCCGCTTCAAGCAGGCCAGCCAGCTGCCGCCCCTCTTCCTCCTCTCACTTGACTTTTCCCTCTCCTTTTCTCTCAGTTTTCGCCATGGACAACCCCCAGAGCACTCCGCCCGCCATCTCCGGCCACTTCTCCGTAGGCCTCGTGCTCCTCCGCCTAGATCCATCTGCCCGCCGCCGGATTCACGCCGGAGCAGCCGGATCCACGCCGGAGCAGCCGGATCCGCGGCCTCCTGTCTCATCTGCCGTCAGGAGGAGGAGGACAAAGAGGAGCGCCCTTTTTCTCCTCTCCAGCAACCGGCCTCCCCGAGCTGCCTCCTCCTCCTCCTGACGGCAATTGAATCTTTAGTTGATCTCAATTGCGATGAAAATTGGAAAAAAATTATATGAGACCAGGTCTCATATAATGCACGTGAGACCCATTCTGATG
>LR738713.1:564977702-565031270 GCA_902687465.1 Secale cereale | reverse complement strand
CTAATCTCTCCCCTCCCCCCCTCCCGATTTCAGGTGGGGGTGGGGTGGGTGCTTTGTGATTTGTGAATGCCACGTGTCATCCATCAGGATGGGTCTCACCTGCTAATCCGTGAGACCTGGTCTCATAGAATTTTTTTTCATGAAAATTCATGCATGTACGCAAGAACATGATTGGCGCCCCTAAGAATTCTATTGTTAATTGATTCATCATTTTTATCATCATCAAACTTATCATCTACATGTCTAGCCTAATTAATGATAAATTAACGTTTGCTCGCAGTAAAATACATCACTTTTTTCTCCCGTTGCAACGCACGGGCATGTTTGCTAGTATATTCCAATTCCAAGTGAAGCTGCCGCTTCTGGATCCGGACGTGACGGGGCGACCCGCGTCCAGGCGATGCTGCACCCGCATGTGAAAGAAGGAAGAATGATTGGAAGCAGCCAAGCCCGAAGTGGCCCGCCGCGCGTCGTGTTCCGTCTATCCTATCAGATCACCGTGAACTGTTGCACCGTCGCCATTTGCAAATCCCTCCGTGCCGATCAACCATCACCGTCTGGACTGGACCGAGCGCCAGCTCAACCATCTGCTTACGGCAGTTGTTTCCCTTCCTTCTCTGCATCTGCTTCGTTCGCCATTTCTCTCTTCAGTTAAGCTGCCGAGTTGCCCGTCCGCCAGGTCATGCATGGACGTCTCCCTATCGGCTCCATCTGGTCCCGTCGTGTCCACTTCGTCCTGCCAAATCTGGATCCCCGGCTGATCGCGGCAACACAAACCGCGCACCCGAAACGGCAAAGACATTCTTCGAACACCGATATATAGCTGCAGCTGTGCTGTGATCACCGTATGTGATTGATTCTGCACCTCACCAGATCCCATCCAACCGACTGCCCATGAACTCGTCGTCTCGTCACCACGATAGAGGTCCACTCAGCTTCGAAAAAAGAATAAAAATCCACCGCGAGGTGCACGACGCTCACGTGTGCCACTGTTGGCCTGAGTGGGACGGTGATCGCCTCCCAGCTGTGAGCCGGACCCGCCCGCCAGCTCCCGCCGTATACGGGCTACGACCTACGAGGACGATTTTCTCTGTAGAGCCAGCCATGGACATGGACGACTCGAGCCAGGCAGCTCCCTATATAACGGCGGAGGGGTGCGCGCAGCACATAGGCAACCACTCATCCCATCGGCCGCAGTGTCCGACGGGCGGGAGGCAGCAGGGAGAATTAATGGGTAAGCGCCAGGTTCTCCCGGCTCTCCTCCTCGCCCTCCTGGCTCTGGCGTCAAGCGGCGGCGGCGCCCATGCGTCGGCGGGCGGCGGTGCCCATCCGGCTACGCCGGTGAAGGCGCCGTTCAGCAGGCACAGCTTCCCCAAGGGCTTCGTCTTCGGCACCGGCTCCGCGGCCTACCAGGTAACGTGCATGCGCTCCAGCCACGTACCGCCCGTAGACGCATTACCACGTGCTTACTCATCGGCAATGGCCTGCGTGCAGTACGAAGGCGCCGTCAAGGAAGGTGGCCGGGGGCCGACGGTGTGGGACAAGTTCGCCCATACACCAGGCAAGATTGCAGACGGTGGCAACGGAGACGTAGCGCTAGACTTTTACCATCGCTACAAGGTGAGCTACTGTCATGCATGTTCATGTGGCAGTGTAGGGAGTTCGACATTTATTTTAGAAAGTAAGTAATTAACCTGGCTTCGGTCCGTGATTACAGGAGGATCTGAAGTTGGTGGTGGACATGAACATGGATGCCTTCCGGTTCTCCATCGCGTGGAGCAGGATCCTGCCAAGTACGTAACGTGTGACAGAAACACTCTAATTATATTTCTCTTTGGGCAACTTATCAATTTATCATCTCTCTGTTTGGTTCACTACTCGCAGCTGGTTCCATGAGTGGAGGAGTGAACAAAGAGGGGATTGCATTTTACAACAGACTTATCAATGAGGTCATAGCTAAAGGTGTTTTTGTTTAATCCCTCTCTCCCCCTCTCTCTCTCTCTCTCTCCTATTGGCTTCAAATAATTTGTTGTACTATACCCTATTCGTTACACTGTTTTTCACTAAGAAATTGACTGTTTTTTTCTTCTTCCACATGGTAGGGTTGAAGCCATATGTCACACTGCACCACTGGGACACACCCCTGGGGCTAGAGGACAAATACGGTGGCTTCCTCAGTGAAAAGATTGTGTAAGTGACGCAGTCAAATCACAGTAGACTAAGACCTAGCCACATCCATTTATTAATCGGACGGGTGCATGGTGCAGGAAGGACTACGTGGACTTCAGCGATGTGTGCTACAACGAGTTCGGCGACCGGGTGAAGCACTGGACCACCTTCAACGAGCCATGGACGTACAGCACCTACGGCTACGCCACCGGCGTGTTCGCGCCGGGGCGGTGCTCGCCGCACGTCTCCAAGTCCTGCGGCGCCGGCGACTCGGCCCGGGAGCCCTACATCGTGACGCACAACATCCTGCTGGCCCACGCCGCCACCGTCGAGCTGTACCGGCGCAAGTACCAGAAGGCGCAGGGCGGCGAGGTCGGCATCACACTGGTGTGCCACTGGTACCTCCCCTACACCAACTCCACCGCCGACAAGGACGCCGCCAAGCGCCGGGTGGAGTTCATGCTGGGGTGGTTCATGGAACCCATCGTGCACGGCGACTACCCGGCGTCCATGAGGAGCTGGCTCGGCGCCCGGCTGCCGGCGTTCACGCCGATGCAGAGGGCGGCGCTGAGGGGCTCCTACGACTTCTTCGGCCTCAACTACTACACCACCTACTACGCCATCGCCACGCCCGCCCCGGCCAATGCGCTCCTCGGCTCGTACGACGCGGACAACCGCTCCAACGTCACCGGCTTCCGCAACGGCAGGGCTCTCGGCCCGCAGGCCTACACCGAGTTCCTCTTCGTCTACCCGCCGGGCATCCACGAGCTCATGCTCTACGCCAAGCGCAGGTACGGCAACCCGGCCATCTACGTCATGGAGAACGGCATCGACGAGGGCAACAACAGCTCGCTGCCCATCAAGGAGGCGCTCAAGGACCCCGCCAGGATCAACTACCACTACAAGCACCTCCTCTTCCTCAACCTCGCCATCAAGCAGAAGGTGAACATCAAGGGCTACTTCTCGTGGACGTTCATGGACTGCTTCGAGTGGGGCGACGGGTACAAGGACCGCTTCGGCCTCATCTACGTCGACCGCAACACGCTCAAGCGGTACCCCAAGGAGTCCAGCAAATGGATGGGCAGATTCCTCAAGAAGTGATGATCCATCGATCTCCGTGGGCGGTTTGTTTTTAGTATCTCGCATGCATATGCTGCGCGCATATGCATGTTTTGTTGTGAGTTTAAGTTGTGTTGACGCGCTATTAACTACTCCCTCCGTTCGGAATTACTTGTCGCAGAAATGAATATATCTAGACGTATTTTAGTTCTAGATACATCCATTTCCGAGACAAGTAATTTCAACGGAGGGAGTAATACTCCCTTTGTTCCTAAATATAAGTCTTTCTAGATATTTCAACAAATGACTACATACGAAGCAAAATGAATGAATCTACACTCTAAAGTATGTCTACATACACTAATATATTGTAGTTCATTCGAAATGTCTAAAAAGACTAATATTTAGGAACGAAGGAAGTAGTACATGCAGACGTTGAGTGTCAGTTATTTTTATTTTTATTTTTATTTTCATTTATGCCGGGGGTGTTGAGCGTGAGTCATGGTTGTGAATAAGGGCTTGCAACATTTGGCCCAAGAAATAAAAATTAAGATTGAGGATTGTTATTCCCCAGTCAATTTGAGAAGTACTCGTAGACTCGTAGTTGTTTCTAAGACTTTGATCATATTGTTCATAATTTCTAGAATGTGCAACTACTCAATTACTTTAGACTTTTTACAGTGTTCATTCAGTGAGAGACGACATTTTCTATGAGGCGCATGTAATGACTTCGTTAATCTTAAGATTTGCCGGTCCGGTCTCTCAAATGTGCTCATACGGGTATGGCGTACGTTTGCATTTAATGAAACTAGTGTATGCATGTGCTTTGTGCGCATTTGCATTGTACTGTGTTTCTAAAGAAATGAGCGCTTGGTTTGCTTGAAAAATGTACGCCTAGGATGGCCTGAGTCACTATGATAAATCTTTACTTTGAATTTGCCTCAGACTTGGAGACTATATATCCTCTACACCCGAGCAACGATACAGTACTACAAGGATATCATAGGGCATCAATGATTGGTATATATGACTACCTACCAACTCACAAACAGAAGACAAATGCATGGGTAGGTTAGGTAAGCCCATGGACCTTCTAGTTGAACAAGACACCTATGGTGTGGGGATTTATTGAGGGGAAGGTAGTCACCTTGTATAGAAGTAGAGGAGGCATATAAGTTGGCCAGGGGACATAAGTAGAGGTGATGGCGGCTTCACTGCAGAGTGTAGACTCGAGGTAGTCTTCTGTAGAGAATGTTCATTCACAAAGTAGTTTGGAAGAAATTATGCCTTTGAAGTGGTCACCATGCCCCTTGGGATGGCAAGCCCGTTTAGCATCGATAAACTGATGAGAGGAACATCACACCCTCGCCAAAGAGGAAAAGAGGCTTTCAAGCGGCAAACCAACCTATACCTTTGGGGGGTAGGAGTTGAAAGAAAGGAATACGAGTCTTCCAAACACCACTTTGAAACCCCTTGAAGTTGTCATCTTGATTCACGAGGAATTAGCACGGGAGGACGTATGCCTACCCTAAACCTTAAGATGATGACATGCCGGTTCTTATGGCGGCAAAACTACACTATTTTTTTTCTCGTTTTTTTCCTTCAACCTGCATCAACCAGATGGCACATGCCAACTTTTCATCAATAAATAAATAAGATTACATGAGTTGTATCTTTCCTTCTTGCAGTAGCTAGGCTAGGATTGTGTGTGGCCTAGCATCCGAGCAAGTTTTAGAATTTCAAACTGAAATTTTGTTGACCATCAAAATGACTAACATTTTGTTAATTGTGAAAATCTTTTCGGACAAACCAACTAGTATGTTGTGTGAAATTTATTTATTTAGTATAAACAACTAAATAAAATATAACCTATCCTTGAAATGACTCAAACACGGTAAGTAACAAAACTTGTTTCGGACGAAGCAACGATATTTTTTTTGTAAATTTGGAAAATTTCGAGTTTAATAAACTGGATGAATGTTTAATTTTGTCCAAATGTAGAACTAGTGAGCAAAAGTAAGATAACCTGCCAATGTGCTACGCAAGGTAGTGGCGGGCCTAGAAATAAAATGGAGGATGTGCACATTTTTGAAAAATTGAAGTCTATTTCAATTAGCTTGCATGGGCCTTTAAAAAAGCTACTTTTTACATGCCAAAAGAATGTTTTCCAAAAATCTGGGTGTGCCATGGCACGCCCTCTGGGTACGCCGTCGCAAGGTGATGTTGCAGCTTTTGCGTGTGCCTTATTTACAGCCGAATTGCTTCGCGGCCCACCACGCAGGCCGTTCCCACCTCGAACGTCGATGTACATCCAAGTTCGACGAATGTGGGCAGAAGTCCAGGTACGATGAACCTGCCCTTTCATGAGTACACAAATTTCAAAAACCTACTTCTTCCGTTCTCAAATATTTGTCTTTCTAGAGATTTCAACAAGTGACTACATACGAAGCAAAATAAGTGAATCTACACTCTAAAATATGTCTACATACATCTGTATGTTGTAGTCCATTTAAAATGTTTAGAAAGACAAATATTTAGGAACGGAGCGAGTAGTACACAAATTTATTAGCAAAACTTTAATAAAATATTAATAACTTTTCAAAAATATTCCATGTTTCAAAAAAATGTATGCAAAAATGTACATACAATGTAGGAGTAGTTATTTTTATGTAATGTAAAAAATGTTTCATACCATTAAAAAATGTGTGTGACATTTTATGAAAATATTCCCGCGTTTTGTTCATGACATTTACCAACATGTTAGATTTTTTTTAGAAAACAATAGATTAGGTTAAAAATATTTATTTCAATTCAAAAAATATAAGTGACGTTGCAAAGTAATAATCACGTGTTTCAAAAAGTATCCGTAAAAAATTTCAGAAATATTTATACAATGCAAAACAAATTCTTGTGTAGTGTAGAAAAAGGTTTAGTGCCATTAAAAATTGTACATGCTGTATTTCAAAAAAGTGTTACCATGTATCCAAAAAAGTGTTAAAAACATATATTTTAAAAATGTACATCATGAATTTAAAAAATGTTGAACATGTGTCATAAAAATGTTTCGTGTGTGCTCTAAAAATGTACATCGCGTGAGGAAAAAAATAAACATGTGTTAGTAAAACAAAAACCTATAAAAACCGACAATAAGAAGAAAAGCAAAAAAAGGAAGAAAGACACCAAGAAAAGAAAAAAAGAAAAACACTTGTCTTTGCACAAAGAAACATCAATCAAATAATAAAAAATGCAATGGTTTGTTTTTGCCCTGCTGTGTACAATCGAAAAAAGTAACATCAACCAAGAAGAAAGATTACAATCAAGGCCAAAGAATCCTCTAAGCTTGACACCATCATCCGTCATCTGCCCACTCCATCACCACAACATCCACCGTAGGGGGGAAAAGGCGGACCACCTCCTCACCTGAGCTCGGCGCGACTCCTTCTCTAATATGCAACTTTGCGGACCTCCAAGGTGGCTCACCAAAGGCGAAGCCATTACCGTTGAAATGAATCAGACAAGGGTAACACCCCGGACACGCCATCAAAGTCCAGATCTGGCATCCCGCACGACTAAGATTTCAAAGGAGAAAAACATACCTGCCAGCCATGAACCACAAATTGGAGCAACACCCCGGACACGCCATCATAGTCCATATCTGGCATCCATCAAAGTTCAATAATATCACTCACTGATAAAATAACGCAATACTTCTTAGTGAATCTCCGTTGACATGATGATGATGAGCAGCCAGGAAGAAATGAAGAACAACGATCAACATATTCTCAACTTCAAGGGTTTGATAAAGGGTAGTGAAAGATCGTGGATGTCGCCTAGAGGGGGGGTGAATAGGCGCTTTAAAATAATTACGATTTAGGCTTGAACAAATGCGGAATATACCTAGCGGTTAATTTATCAAGCACAAAACCTACAACAACTAGGCTCACCTATGTGCACCAACAACTTATGCTAAGCAAGATAAACAACTAGGTGATACCAAGATATATGACAAGAAACAATATATCTATCACAAAGTATAGTGCATAAGTAAAGGGCTCGGGTAAGAGATAACCGAGGCACACGGAGACGACGATGTATCCCGAAGTTCACACCCTTGCGGATGCTAATCTCCGTTTGGAGCGGTGTGGAGGCACAATTCTCCCCAAGAAGCCGCTAGGGCCAACGTAATCTCCTCACGCCCTCGCACAATGCAAGATGTCGTGATTCCACTAAGGGACCCTTAAGGGCGGTCATCGAACCCGTACAAATGGCAACCCTTGGGGGCGGTCACCGAACCCGTACAAATTGCTCGGGGCAATCTCCACAACCTAATTGGAGACCCCGCCGCTTGCCCGGAGCTTTACACCACAATGATTGTGCTCCGAACACCACCAAGGATGGGGATACCTCCACAACTTAATTGGAGGCTCCCAACAACACCACGAGGCTTCACCACAATGGAATATGGCTCTGTGGTGACCTCAACCGTCTAGGGTGCCCAAGCACCCAAGAGGAACAAGCTCAAGGGTACCAAGCACCCAAGAGTAATAAGCTTCTCAACTTGTGACTTCCACGTATCACCGTGGAGAACTCAAACCGATGCACCAAATGCAATGGCAAGGGCACACGGAGTGCCCAAGTCCCCCTCTCCCAAATCCCACCGAAGCAACTAATGCTAGGGAGGGAAATGAGTGGAAGAACAAGAAGGAGAACACCAAGAACTCTAAGATCTACATCCAAGGGGTTCCCCTCACCTAGAGGAGAAAGTGATTGGTGGAAATGTGGATCTAGATCTCCTCTCTCTTTTCCCTCCGAAACTAGCAAGAATCCATGGAGGGATTGAGAGATAGCAAGCTCGAAGAAGGTCAACAATGGGGGAAGAACACGAGCTCAAGAGATAAGGTTCATTGGGGAAGAAGACCCCCTTTTATAGGTGGGGAAAAATCCAACCGTTATGCTCACAGCCCGCACCGAGCGGTACTACCGCTAGGGCGGTAGTAGCCCTTTGAAACACAACAGCGAGGAGGCAAAAAGGCCAGAAGAACCGTCGGAGTGGTAGTACCGCTTGACCTCACGGTACTACTGCTTGAGAGTGGTATTAAAAAATTACATACATGCATACCACCGCTGGACTTGTGAAGAGTTTTTGGTCCGGAGCGGAAGTAGCCACGGAAGTAAAAAATTACATCCCCTCCAAGTGGTAGTACCGCTCCAATTTACGGTAGTACCGCTACAGCCCTTCTGGAGACACCAAAACTGACATAACTTTTGCAAACGGACTCCGAATTCAACGAAACCAAGTTTGTTGGAAAGCTAACGACATGGCCTAACACAATCTTGATATAAATAACAATAAGAAGCAAATGAGAAAGGCCCATAAGAAAATGGTGAGAACCCTTCCTCGAAAGAGACCGGTAAAACCTCCAACACCGAAAACGCAATAGAAGAAGCATGTGAACTCCGTTTTCGATGAACTCAAGCTTGCCAAGAAGATGACAATAAGCTACAAATCTCATAAGAATAAAACCAAACAAGAACCAAGAAATATGATGCAAGCATGCAATGGTTTGAGCTCTCTACGAATGATATGATCAAGCTACTCACTTGAGAGCCCCCCCCCCCTTGATAGTACGGCAATCGATCCTATAACCCGGTCTCCAAACTACCACTATGAGACCGGTAAAATAGAGAACCTATCAAGGGTAAACCTTTGCCTTGCACAAAGTCCACTTGAGCTAGATGTAGACGATCTTGACTTCCTCAAGTTGGACCACCTTTCTTGATTGTGTTGGCTCGGTGAAGACTAGTAGATTGCTCCCCCATACTCCACCATGAATGAGCCACTCTTCGGCATATCTTCACAAGTCCATTGTCACCACAATGGATGGCAAGCTTCAAGCACTTGATCTCCTCGTGATGCATCACTTGAACTTGCACACCACAACCTTGATTTGATGTCATCCTCCATGGGTTGTATGTGATCTTCCTCTTAACGCAAGCCCATGGAAGATAACCTAACCCCACATAGAACTCTCACAAAGACCATGGGTTAGTACACTAAGCGTAATTGACAATGCTTACCATACCATGGGATCGCTTGATCCCTCTTGGTACATCTTCTACGCTTTGTGTGTTGATCAACTTGAAACACTCTCTATACTTAGTCTTGATCAACCTTGAATATTTCCAACTCTCTTCATTTGGATGATGTCTTGAAGGTAAACATGAATGATAACACACTCTTCTTCTTCAAGACATGCTTGCAATAAGCTCAACACTCACAAGACCAATCTTTGGATAATTCCTTAATAGCACCTTGGTCATCACAAACTCTCCTTGAAACCAACACATGTACTCCAAGAAAAGCCTATGGACAAACCCTTCAAATATAACTCAAGACAACCATTAGTCCATAGAGATCGTCATCAATTACCAAAACCAAACATGGGGGCACCACATGTTCTTTCAATCTCACCCATTTTGGCAATTGATGACAATCACTTTCAAGAGAGTTTATATAAGGAATTATGCATGACCATACCATGCAACAATAATGTATGCGCATGAGATGCAAAAGTTTAGGAACAAAACCAAAGCAAGAGGAGATGACTAGATGACTCTCTAAACTTCTCCACAAAACTCTCTGAAACTTCTCCCCCATTGGCATCGATTGCCAAAATGGGCGAAAGGCTTGGAAGGCCAATATAACTTGTGTTCCTACATAAATTGTGTATTTCTCAACAAGAGAGTGGAATGCCATACACATATCCAATGGTAAATACTTGGAGGAAGACAAACTATATTGAGGCCCAAAGATTGCCAAAAGAATGATATGCCACAAAGGCATAACAAAGAGAGAAACAAACACTCAAGCAATCAAACGATACCAATTGAAGCAAGCTATCAAAAGATACCAATTGAACCAACTAGACTAATGATCCTACGTGCCACATGAATAAAAGAAATTATGATATGAGCAAAGGAGTGTTCTAGAGAAACTAGAGAAGCTCTCCTTGTTTTCTGCACAATTTAGTTTTGCAATATACAACGCGCACAAAATAGGATCGTCACTCCCCCAAGATCAATAGAACCTCACGACAAGTGCAAGAGACCAACGGAGCGTTCTAAAAGACACTAGTGAAGCTCCCCATGATTTGTGCACTCCTTAGAATATTTGCATTAGGATACCAAGTGCACAAAATAGGATCATCACTCCCCCAAAATCAATAAAAACTCACAACAAGTGCAAGTGAGCAAGTAGGAAACAAAGTCTAGCACTTGCAACAAACAAATGGTTGAGCAACATATAAAAGATGCAACTTGGAAATAGGCTCAACCAAAAAGATGTGTGTGAGTCATGGCAAAGCACTTGAGAAGACTAATATAAGGATGAGCATTAAGCATCAACATAGTCTTTAATAGTTGAGATACAAGGTGCATGACATGTCCTTCCCACACACGCAACTTAGTAAATGGATTCATAGGTTCACTAAAAAGAAATGACAACCAAGCTTGTGACAACCCATAGTAAAGAAAAAAAAGCCTCATCAAAACGAGGGATACCAATTAGATGGCAAAGCATTGTCAAGACAAGCATGACGGAAATGATCTTCACCACAAAAGAGTGCATCAAGATGCAACAATATAAGATCCGCATGATACGTCCAAAACGTATCTATAATTTCTGCTTGCTCCATGCCTCTTTTGGGTGATATTGCTATGATATTTATACACTTCCATACACTTTTGATCATATTTGGACTAACCTATTAACTCAGTGCACCCCAGTGCCAGTTTCTGTTTTCGGCTGTTTTTGTATTTCAGGTTTTCACATTACGAGAACTGCCAGGAAAAATCCAGAAAAATTATATAAAAAATCAGCGTTCCGGAAACTACCGTGCGTCCGAAGGACAGCCGGGGGGGCCACCAGGGCTCCAGGCGCCCTGGCGGCGCGCCCCCCCCTGGGCCGCGCCGGGGGGGCGCCTGGCCCCCCGAAGCTCCCCCGATGCCCCCCTTTGGCATATATTTAAAGCGTCTCCCGAAACCCTCAAAACAGGAACTCTTTTTCGCGATCTCATCTCTGTTCCGCCGCCGCCGCCGCTTCCAAGATCGGGAGCACTAGGAGAACCCTTCCCGGCACCCTGCCGGAGGGGAGGATCACCACCGGGAGCATCTCCACCACCGTGGACGCCTCCCGGATGAGTTGTGAGTAGTCTCCCTTGGACCATGAGTCCATGACCAGTAGCTATGTGATGTTCTCCTCCCGTTCTTGTGCTTCACTAATTAGTCCTCGTGAGCTGCCCTACATGATCGAGGCACATATGTAATCCTTATGTTGTTGCTATGATGAGTTTCCTGGGATCCGATGGATTATGAGATTATGTTCAGATTGTGTATGAGTAATATATTTGATTCACCTCTCTTATATTTATGTTCGTAAGTAATTCTTGCATGTTCCCCGTTGTTATTTATTGCTTTGGCCAAGTAGTAGGTAGTGACTCCAAGAGGGAACATTATGCTTGATTGTGGGTTCATGCCCCTCGATGACTAGTTTGAGTGACAAAAACATGAGTCTAGGGGATGTGCTGTTTCCACAAGGGGGAAAACAACGGTGCTTGTGCCCGCGGGTGCAAGGATTGTTTACTTTACGCAAAGTTCTTTTAATGCAGTTGTCTGTTGCTTTGAGTTTACACTATGGGTGGGGCTCGCAACTTAATACCAGCGAGATGTTCTGGATAGATATCTCAAGGTGGATGATTAGTAGTAGATATTGATGGATTTCGGTCTACTTACTTTGGCGTACCGCCCATGCTTTGAACCTCAACCTTTCTTGCAATGTAGTCAGCATTGGTTTGCGTTCGTGGTCCTGTCAATTGCCCAGCTGTAATTCGTTTACCTCACATAGCTGTTTTATCGTCTTTTGGGAGAGAGACATCACTAGTGAACATCATGAGACTCCGGTCCATATTACCATCATTGATCACATCCGCTATTTACTTTTCGCTTTTATTTACTATTGCAAACATTATCTATCACTACTATCATCTGCGTTTAATCCTTTGTAAACTTCAAGGCCGGAGGGATTGACAACCTCTCTGTACTCGTTGGGAGCAAAGTTATTTGTATCTGTGTGCAGGTCCATGTTGATTGCTAATATCTGGCGCCGTTAGCAGTTGACACCTTCTTTTTGAACCTAGGAGTCTCTGGGGATTCGATCCTTGGTATCTTTGCCAAGGGAAAAACTTCCGCAACACTACATCTCACACCTTCCACTTGGGGTAACCAACGAGGGGCGAGAAGCCTAGCAAGAGTTTTTCTGGCGCCGTTGCCGGGGACTCCACTCTTCAGGATAGGGGAGTTGCACGCTATCTTTTACCTTTGCTTTTTAGTCTTGTTAGTTTACCTTTCAGTTTTTGCTTTAGTATCTTTTATCGAAAATCACAAAAATAGTTATCTTGCTTGCTTACTATTATGGGTTCCACCAAAAACACTAGATGGGAGGAGTACACCCCTTCTTCCATTACACCAATCACCACTGTCGGGATCTACAAAAGTAATGAACCTTGTGATTATGTTAGTCTTGACGGAGGGTTATGCCCATGGCATGGTCTTCCAGGAAAAGAGTATGAGCCTCAGTTTAAAATTGCTCCTAAGCTTCCCCAAACTTGGGAAGATGTTCAAACTCTTATAATAGAGAGCGATTCAAACAAAGAGGATGACACTACAATTCTGCCCAATAATGATAAAATTAATTTTGATAATTGTAGTATCTCAGAAGTTGTCACCTTTCTACAAAGAATGGCCAAAGATCCCCACACTAGCACGCTTAATCTTGCCTTCACAGAGCATATCACTAATGCTCTCATCAAAGCTAGGGAGGAGAAACTTAGAGTAGAAGCCTCCATACCTAGAAAGCTAGAAGATGGTTGGGATCCTATGATTAAAATTAAGATAAACAACTTCTCATGCTATGCTTTATGTGATATTGTAGCTAGTACTTCCATTATGCCCAAAAGACTATATGATATGCTTAAATTGAAACCTTATGATTCTTGTTCTTTTGGTGTTCGTCTCGTTGATTCTTCCATAAAGAAACCTTTGGGGAGGATCGACGATGTTCTTATCATTGTCAATGACAATTATGTTCCCGTTGATTTTACTATTATGGATATTGAATGTGATCCTTCTTGTCCAATTATTTTGGGACGTCCCTTTTTACGCACCGTTGGTGCTATCATTGACATGAAAGAGGGTAATATAAAATTTCAGTTTCCTCTCAAGAAAGGGATGGAACACTTCCCTCGAAAGAAGATCAAGTTACCCTTTGAGTCCGTTGTACGGGCTAGCTATTCTTTTACTCTTGATAAAACTTGATCTATATGCATTATGCCTAGCTTAAAGGCATAAAAGAAAGCGCTTTTGGGAGGCAGCCCACATGAATAAATTTTTTGCTTTTGTTGTGTCTTGATGTTGTTTACTACAGTAGCATCATCATTGTATCTTTGCTTTTCAATTTTGTGCCAAGTATAGCCTCTGATTGCTAGAAAGTTCAAAAGTTGTGAGGTGCTGTCCAGGAAACAGATTCTGTCCTTGGATAGAAAAATTCGTATAAAATCACCAGATCATCTTTTTGGTCTGAATTTTTTTGACAGCGTTCTCTATATAATTGTATTTCGTGCGTATGTTCTGAGTTTTTTTATTTGAGTTGCAGAAGTACCCCGAACAAATCATTTACTACCTGCTGTTCTGTTTTTCACAGATTCTGTCCTGTTTTGCCCTTTTTTCATTTTGCAAACCAAGAGCTTGCTTTTTCTTTGAAAAAACCTTTTGGCAATCTTGAGAAACAGTAGAACTTCAAGAATATCTTTATTTCCAGCAAGGAACAATTATTTTATTATGGGTACTAACCTCGCTAATCAGATTATGATGAGTTATGTATGAAGGGAGTTTTCAAGTGTGCGAGGGAAGATGATAAAAAGATTCAGGAGTGTCAAGCGCTCAAGCTTGGGGATGCCCCCGTGCACCCCCAAGAAATATTCAAGGAGACTCAAGTGTCTAAGCTTGGGGATGCCCCCGTGCATCCCCTTCTCCATCAACATTATCAATTCGTCTTTCGTTCCACTATATTTTAATCACTTCATGTGTTATGTGCTATGCTTGGAGCGTCTTGCTCTTAGTTTCCTTTTTTGTTTTTCATAACGAGTCGGAACTCAGCTTTCTTTATGTGGGAGAGAAACACGCTCCACTTCTACCTAGAACATAACATAGAATTTTCATGACTATCTTTGATGTGTGTGTTCTTTGTCTTTTAATAGCTACTATCATGTTCAGCTCTCAGTATTCATGCTTATCTTTTTAAAGAGCTTTTGTCTAGTTGGTTGCTTGAACTCTCTTTAATTACCATGCTCACCTTATTAAGAGAGTTTGCTTCCGTTGCATTGGTTAATATGTCTATGATAAAGATGCTACGTGCATGATGGCGCTTAGTAGTTCATGTTTTCTTATGGTTAGTCTCAAATAGCTGAGGGGTTCCCAATGTGTTATTGGAGTACCAACATGATTTGTTTGCCAATGATGTGGTATGGTTTAGTAGTATCTTCCCTCAAGAATTTATTTTGATTGACTTGGCGTATGCTCACGCATATTTAAGACTGTAAAGAAAGTCTGTCAAGCCTTGATGATCTTTTATTTCTGAGTAGCGATATAACTTCCATGCCTGATTCAATGTTGCTTTGTCGCTCTGCATGATTATGACCGTCATTGATCTCTTAGTTGGTCGCTCCCAGTCTTTTGCTAACCTCCACCTGTACTAAGCGGACTGACTGCTTGTGCATCCACATCCTTTTAAACCAGTTATGCCATATGAGTCCACCATACCTACCTATATGTGGTATTTCACCGCCACTCCAAGTAAATTTACATGTGCTACCTTTAAAACCTTCAGTTTTTGCAATACATAGCTCATGGGAAAGTAGCTTAAAAACTATTGTGGTAAAGAATATGTTGCTTATGTATCTTATTTCTTATAAGTTGCTTGCTGAGCGGTAACCATGTTTCTGGGGACGCCATCAACTGTTACACTTTTGTTGAACATCATGTGAGTTGCTATGCATGTTCGTCTTGTCTGAAGTAAGGGTGATTTGCCATGGGTTGAATGGTTTGAGTATGCATATTGTTAGAGAAGAACATTGGGCCGCCAACCAAAGCCATGTATCATGGTGGAAGTTTTAGCTTGGACATTAATCCTCAATCTCTTATGAGAATATGCTTAAGCATTAAAGAGGAGTCCATTATCTATTTTCTATGTTGTCCCGGTATGGATGTCCTCAAGTTGAGATCTATCAAAAACGAGAAATCAAATGCGATCTATCTCCTTGGACCTTTGTACAGGTGACATAGAGGTACCCCTTTGTGACACTTGGTTGAAACATATGTAATGCAATGATAATCCATGGAAATCCGAGCTAATTAGGACAAGGTGCGAGCACTATTGGTATTCGATGCATGAGGCTTGCAACTCATAGGATGTCTTATGCATAACACATATGAAGTACTACTACCGTTGACAAAATTGTTTCTATGTTTTCAAAATAAAAAGCTCTAGCACATGAGAAATCCCTGCTTCCCTTTGCGAAGGGCCATTCTTTTACTTTTATGTTGAGTCTCCACCTTCTTCAAAGCACCAACTACTGAGAGCATGATTGTCATTCTGAGTGTAATGTGCATTGTTCCAAAGTAGCATTGTCTTTTGCATGATTGTGATGTCGTTTATTTTGAAATCATTGTATCTAGTCATCACTTAAACCTTGAAGGTGCCCCTGCATTTATGTCTTGCATCACTAAAGGGGGCAAGCTAGATATCACTTTATCATATTTGCACATCATATTCATTGCAAATCTATTTGATGTTTCAGTATCATATTGTAAAACTTTCAGTTCTTTGTGATTTTCTCATGAGGCAACTTAATTACTACAAATTCATTATCTCAGTAAGCTTTTGTCATATGACTATGAAAAAATCCTATATGGTTAATAGCATGTCACCACAGAAATTATTCTTGTTATCATTTACCTACTCGAGGACGAGCAGGAATTAAGCTTGGGGATGTTGATACGTCCAAAACGTATCTATAATTTCTGCTTGCTCCATGCCTCTTTTGGGTGATATTGCTATGATATTTATACACTTCCATACACTTTTGATCATATTTGGACTAACATATTAACTCAGTGCACCCCAGTGCCAGTTTCTGTTTTCGGCTGTTTTTGTATTTTAGGTTTTCACATTACGAGAACTGCCAGGAAAAATCCAGAAAAATTATATAAAAAATCAGCGTTCCGGAAACTACCGTGCGTCCGAAGGACAGCCGGGGGGGCCACCAGGGCTCCAGGCGCCCTGGCGGCGCCCCCCCCCCCCCGCTGGGGCGCGCCGGGGGGGCGCCTGGGCCCCCCGAAGCTCCCCCGATGCCCCCCTTTGGCATATATTTAAAGCGTCTCCCGAAACCCTCAAAACAGGAACTCTTTTTCGCGATCTCATCTCTGTTCCGCCGCCGCCGCCGCTTCCAAGATCGGGAGCACCAGGAGAACCCTTCCCGGCACCCTGCCGGAGGGGAGGATCACCACCGGGAGCTTCTCCACCACCATGGACGCCTCCCGGATGAGTTGTGAGTAGTCTCCCTTGGACCATGAGTCCATGACCAGTAGCTATGTGATGTTCTCCTCCCGTTCTTGTGCTTCACTAATTAGTCCTCGTGAGCTGCCCTACATGATCGAGGCACATATGTAATCCTTATGCTGTTGCTATGATGAGTTTGCTGGGATCCGATGGATTATGAGATTATGTTCAGATTGTGTATGAGTAATATATTTGATTCACCTCTCTTATATTTATGTTCGTAAGTAATTCTTGCATGTTCCCCGTTGTTATTTATTGCTTTGGCCAAGTAGTAGGTAGTGACTCCAAGAGGGAACGTTATGCTTGATTGTGGGTTCATGCCCCTCGATGACTAGTTTGAGTGACAGAAACATGAGTCTAGGGGATGTGTTGTTGCCACAAGGGGGAAAACAACGGTGCTTGTGCCCGCGGGTGCAAGGATTGTTTACTTTACGCAAAGTTCTTTTAATGCAGTTGTCTGTTGCTTTGAGTTTACACTATGGGTGGGGCTCGCAACTTAATACCAGCGAGATGTTCTGGATAGATATCTCAACTTAATATCCGCTATTTACTTTTCGCTTTTATTTACTATTGCAAACATTATCTATCACTACTATCATCTGCGTTTAATCCTTTGTAAACTTCAAGGCCGGAGGGATTGACAACCTCTCTGTACTCGTTGGGAGCAAAGTTATTTGTATCTGTGTGCAGGTCCACGTTGATTGCTAATATCTGGCGCCGTTAGCAGTTGACACCTTCTTGTTGAACTTAGGAGTCTCTGGGGATTCGATCCTTGGTATCATTGCCAAGGGAAAAACTTCCGCAACACTACATCTCACACCTTCCACTTGGGGTAACCAACGAGGGGCGAGAAGCCTAGCACCGCACTCAAGACACACACCTTCACGGAGCCACCAAAGAAATAATGCAAGAAAGAAAAGGTGGTCGTGCAAGAAGGGGATATCAATTAGATATGCAACTTCTCTCAAGTGTATAAGATTCTAGGTAGATGAAGATCATGATGATATCGATCCATAAAGAAGGAGGTACACACGAAATTGTTGCAAAAGGGAAATAATAAGATATCCACAAGGAAGTCATAAATATACCAATAAGATATTTGCTTGACAGCATAGCACATGGCTAGATATGGTCTTATTGTATATAAATGAGTTCCAACCACACGAGCATCAAAGACATCACAACTAGCAACAAGAGATCATTGTTGGGATGCTTTGAGAAAGGAGACAAGTATCACAAGAAAGAATGAATTACATGCCATGATACAACCTACACAAGGTTGATGCAAGAAATGTGTTCATGAAGTAAATAATGATACTTGTTACCGAGATACCATTGGAAGGATGTAATAGATATCAATTGAAGGTAGATAGTAGTTCATTGATCATCCTAGCTTGACTCCAATAAGCACATGATGACAACATCTTCCTTATGAGTGAGCTGAGCATCCAATGCATCTCCAGTTGTTCCTAGAACAACCACACAAACAAAATGGTACCCAAACTCATTGGGACCAAAGAGTTAGAAACACCAATACATAGGACAAACTCCACATACATATGTGCATATATATATATATATAATGAATTTCATGCACATATCATCCAAATTGAGACTAGATGGAGTTTCCCCTATATATTGGGTTAAAGAAAGAAAGCATGCCAAAGAAACTATATGAAGTAAGTATGCATGCTCAAGACTTTCAAGAAACGATACGAAACGAAAAATAAATACCAAGTGAAAATAGGATACCAAATAATGAAATCATCACTTGGAAGATATCATTACAAGATACATAAAGGAATGAGATATCCATTGACACACTCAAAAAAAAGATATCGAACTCACAAAAGAGAGGATAGTTCCAAACAAACCAAGCCCTCTATAAAGTTTCATGATGGCACAAAGTACCAAAAAGAAACGTATTGCCTTCCACCAACACACACTTGAAATGGATCACAAGATGAGTGTTCTATAGAAAATAGGATAGCTCCCCCAAGAGTTGTGCATTATAGAGAATTTGCATTTGAATACAAAATGCACACGATCGGATCACCACTTTCACTATATCTATAAAACACTAGACAAGATTAAGAAAACAACAAGATCCACAAGTGGCACGGAAGGCAATGGGAGTTGATACAATCTTGGCAAGAAATAGGACGAACAAAAGCAAAAGGCAATGTAAAGATGATCAACAATTTCTACCACATAAATGATTACCAATTGTCAAGAGACAAGAAGTATTTGGGAATAATTCCCGGTGATAGATAGCAATGATATCCAACATCATCTTCACACCAAACACAAGCAAATTGCAACTTGTAGAGCTAACATGTCATCTAGGAACAAGATAATTTACAATATCAACTCTAGGTGACAATATCTCAAATGTACACATTTTCTAGGCTAGTAATATGCACATAGCACATTACTCCCCCATAATGTGATACCAAAGAAAACTTAAACAAGAGGCAATAAGAGGAACCTACAAGAGATAATTAATGGACACTTTAGAATTTGAATTTCTCATGAGAAGATATAACACATAGTGACTAGATAATCTTGTAATATCAAAACTATATGGTATTCCTCATGTACATACATTTATAGGATTGTGAGGTGCACAAAGCACATCACTCCCCCAAAATGGGATGTTCCATTAATCTCTCACAAGAGCCAACTAAGATAAAAAACAAGATGCACACAGGCTCAAATCACTACACACACGTACATGATGTGCAAACCAACATACACCAACTTGATTTATCAACATAAGAAAATTGGAAGCACAACATATACACGCACATGGAAGGTACAAAACCACAACATGCTAAGGGGCAAGTAACTTTCGATGTAAATAATTTAAGCACGAGTTACCGCATGGAGGAACATTGGATATAAGATAGAAACTTGATAATCCGAATGACTTGGCTTTACACAATATGAATGATGAAGACCCCTTAATTCTTCATAATGTAGCCAAGTCTCCAATGCCCTCCAACATCACCTATTGATCAAGTTTGAGCTTGTTGGTCCCAAACCAAGTAGGGTCCTAAGAGGTTAGTCACAATAAGCTTGGAAACCCAAGTGGTTCTTTGCTTGACACCACTTTGAGTACCAACAAACTTTGCAAACACATTGCCAACCTTATCCTTCCCAAGAGAGTAGATATCATCAATAATAATTGGGTTGGATAAGTTACCACTAGTGCATGAAGAAGCAAGGTGACCCTTCTCACGGCATAATTAGCAACATCTACTCTTCACTTTCTTCTCACTTGATTTCTCAAAATGAGAAGCATTACCATGAGTCTTCTTGGGAAGTGGCCTTTCTTCAACTTGCGGTATAGCATGAGATTAAATTTGTGGCCTCTTTCCTTGTTGCTTGTCACTAATGGCCTTCTTCTTCAATGGGCAAGATCTAACATGACGCCCTTCAATTTTGCACTTGAAGCAAATAATCTTGGCCGAATTATTGACTTGTTCTTGGCCCTTCTTCTTGTTAATTATCTTGGACTTTTTCTTCTTGTTGGAGTTGAATCCAAGTCCACCTTTGTCATTGGGGGATTTTTGCACACTCAAGATATTGTTGAGTGTGGACTTCCCTTCATGACACTTTTCCAAGTATTTCTTGAAGGAAGTGACTTGGGCCTTGAGCTCTTTGATTTCCTCTACATGGTTAGTATCAACACAAGTACTAGAGGAAGTATACGCTTCATCATTAGAGCAACAAGGCAAGGAAAGTAATTCATCACAAGAAGTATCAACATTGTGAGTAGATGAATTACGAGGACTAGCACGTGGCAAGATAGCATTTTGACTTGAAGTAGTGCTAGTATCCACATGAGGCTCACTAGATGTTACCTTGATACTCATAGCCCCATGAGCTATCTTTAGCACATTATGGGATACTACAAGATCATCATGAGAGCTTGTGAGCTTTACATGACTTTCTTCCAATTTCCCATAATTTCTAGATAGCAACTCAAGTCGAGCCCTTAGCTCAACATTCTCCTTCAAAATGGATGCTTCACTAAAAATAGAGTTAGTGGCACAAGAATCATCAATAATAGCAAGAGGAGAAGGCAACTTGGCAAGCTCTTTAGAATATGAAGCTTTAAGTTGAGCATGAGACTCGGTGAGTTTGATGAGCTCACTCTTAATGACCCTTGAGACATTTTCGAGGTGCTCAAAATCATCAAGGAGTTTAGCATGTGCAACTTCAAGCTTCTCATTTTTAGTTTCAAAATCATTAGCCACCTCGAGAGCTCTATCACGGGGTTCCTTTATTCTAGATAGTTCTAGAGCAAAAGTCTCCTCAAGAGATTCCTTGGTGGTTTGTTCAAGTTCAAGAGCTTGCGAGAGGTCGGTGATCTCATTAGCGTAATCACGCTCATGACCTTCCATTTTCTCAATGGTGACCTCATGCTCCTCTAGATGAGATTCCAACTCCTCTATATATTTCTTGCCCTCAATGGCAATAGACATGATTTCCATGAAGTTGGAACGAGTAATTTTATTCTTATGAAGAGCTTTAAAAATCATTTCCCCCTTAGTTTTTAAGGAGGCAACATTATCATTCTCTTCATCATTATCAACATCATCATCATTGTCATTATCACTATCATCACAAGATATATTTGAAGGAAATATGATCTAGAGGCAATAAGAAAGTTGTTATTTTATATTTCCTTATATCATGATAAATGTTTATTATTCATACTAGAATTGTATTAACCGAAAACTTAGTACATGTGTGAATACATAGACAAAATAGAGTGTCCCTAGTATGCCTCTACTAGACTAGCTCATTGATCGAAGATGGTTATGTTTCCTAACCATAGACATGAGTTGTCATTTGATCAACGGGATCACATCATTAGGAGAATGATGTGATGGACAAGACCCATCCGTTAGCTTAGCACTATGATCGTCTAGTTTTACTACTATAGCTTTCTTCATGACTTATACATGTTCCTATGATTATGAGATTATGCAACTCCCGAATACCGTAGGAACACCTTGTGTGCTATCAAACGTCACAACGTAACTGGGTGATCATAAAGATGCTCTACAGGTGTCTCCGAAAGTATTCGTGGTGTTGGCATAGATCAAGACTAGGATTTGTCACTCCGAGTGTCGGAGAGGTATCTCTGGGCCCTCTCGGTAATGCACATCATAATAAGCCTTGCAAGCAAATGACTAATGATTTAGTCACGAGATGATGTATTACAGAACGAGTAAAGAGACTTGCCGGTAACGAGATTGAACTAGGTATTGAGATACCGACGATCGAATCTCGGGCAAGTAACATACCGATGACAAAGGGAACAACGTATGTTGTTATGCGGTTTGACCGATAAAGATATTCGTAGAATATGTGGGAGCCAATATGAGCATCCAGGTTCCGCTATTGGTTATTGACCGGAGACGTGTCTCGGTCATGTCTACATAGTTCTCGAACCTGTAGGGTCCGCACGCTTAAGGTTTCGATGACAGTTTTATTATGAGTTTTGATGTACCGAAGGAGTTCGGAGTCCCGGATGAGATCGGGGACATGACGAGGAGTCTCGAAATGGTCGAGACGTAAAAATCAATATATTGGATGACTATATTCGGACATCGGAAAGGTTCCGAGTGATTCGGGTATTTTCGGAGTACCGGGGAGTTACGGGGATAGAAGAGAGAGGCCAAAAGGAAGGAGGTGCGCGCCCCCCTTCTGGTCCGAATTGGACAAGGGGTGCAGCCCCCTTTTCCTTCTCCCTCTCCCCCTCTTTCCTTCTCTCCTACTCCGGAAAGGAAAGGGGAATCCTACTAGGACTTGGGAGTCCTAGTAGGACTCCCCACACTTGGCGCGCCCCCTCTAGGGCCGGCCTCTCCCTCCCTCCTTTATATACGGGGGCAAGGGGGCACCTCTAGACACAACAATTGATCTCTTGATCTCTTAGCCGTGTGCGGTGCCCCCCTCCACCATAGTTCTCCTCGATAATATTGTAGCGGTGCTTAGGCGAAGCCCTGCGATAGTGGAACATCAAGATCGTCACCACGCCGTCGTCCTGGCGGAACTCTCCCTCGACACTCGGCTGGATCGGAGTTCGAGGGACGTCATCGAGTTGAACGTGTGCTAGAACTCGGAGGTGCCGTAGTTTCGGTGCTTGATCGGTCGGGCCGTGAAGACGTACGACTACATCAACCGTGTTGTTCTAACGCTTCCGCTTTCGGTCTACGAGGATACGTAGACACACTCTCCCCTCTCGTTGCTATGCATCTGGTAGATAGATCTTGCGTGATCGTAGGAAAATTTTAAAATACTACGTTCCCCAACAGTGGCATCATGAGCCAGGTCTATGCGTAGATGATATGCACGAGTAGAACACAATGAGTTGTGGGCGATACTAGTCATACTGCTTACCAGCATGTCATACTTTGCTTCAGCGGTAGTGTGAGATGAAGCGGCCCGGACCGACATTACGCGTACGCTTACGCGAGACTGATTTCACCGTTATGAGCACTCGTTGCTTAAAGGTGACTGGCGGGTGTCTGTCTCTCTCACTTTAGCTGAATCAAGTGTGGCTACGCCCGGTCCTTGTGAAGGTTAAAATAGCACATACTTGACGAAACATCGTTGTGGTTTTGTATGCGTAGGTAAGAACGGTTCTTGCTAAGCCCGTAGCAGCCAAGTAAAACTTGCAACAACAAAGTAGAGGACGTCTAACTTGTTTTTGCAGGGCATGTTGTGATGTGATATGGTCAAGACATGATCAGTTATACGGTTTTGTATGAGATGATCATGTTTTGTAAAGTTATCGGCAACTGGCAGGAGCCATATGGTTGTCGCTTTATTGTATGAAATGCAATCGCCATGTAATTGCTTTAATTTATCACTAAGCGGTAGCGATAGTCGTAGAAGCAATAGTTGGCGAGACGACAACGATGCTACGATGGAGATCAAGGTGTCGCGCCGGTGACGAAGGTGATCATGACGGTGCTTTGGAGATGGAGATCAAAAGCACAAGATGATGATGGCCATATCATGTCACATATTTTGATTTGCATGTGATGTTTATCTTATTATGCTTCTTATTTTGCTTAGAACGATAGTAGCATTATAAGATGATCCCTTACAAAATTTCAAGGTATAAGTGTTCTCCCTAAGTATGCACCATTGCGAAAGTTCTTCGTGCTGAGACACCACGTGATGATCGGGTGTGATAGGCTCTACGTTCAAATACAACGGGTGTAAGATAGTTTTGCACACGCAGAATACTCGGGTTAAACTTGAAGAGCCTAGCATATGCAGATATGGCCTCGGAACACTGGAGACCGAAAGGTCGAGTGTGAATCATATAGTAGATATGATCAACATAAGATGTTCACCATTGAAACTACTCCATCTCACGTGATGATCGGACATGGTTTAGTTGATTTGGATCACGTGATCATTTAGATGACTAGAGGGATGTTTGTCTAAGTGGGAGTTCTTTAGTAATATGATTAAATTGAACTTTAATTTATCATGAACTTAGTCCTAGTAGTATTAGCATATCTATGTTCTAGATCAATAGCTCACGATGTTGCTCCCCGTTTATTTTTATATGTTCCTAGAGAAAACTAAGTTGAAAGATGTTAGTAGCAATGATGTGGACTAGGTCCGTGATCTGAGGATTATCCTCATTGCTGCACAGAAGAATTATGTCCTTGATGCACCGCTAGGTGACATACCTATTGCAGGAGCAGATGCAGACGTTATGAACGTTTTGACAAAAGCTCGGTATGATGACTACTTGATAGTTTAAGTGCACCATGCTTTACGGCTTAGAACCGGGACTTCAAAAACGTTTTGAACGCCATGGAGCATATAAGATGTTCCAAGAGTTGAAATTAGTATTTCATACTCATGCCCGTGTCGAGATGTATAAGACCTCTGACAGTACTTTGCCTACAAGATGGAGGAGAATAGCTCAACCAGTGAGCATGTGCTCAGATTGTTTGGGTACTACAATTACTTGAATCAAGTGGGAGTTAATCTTCCAGATAAGATAGTAATTGACAAAGTTCTCTAGTCACTATCACCAAGTTAGTAGAACTTCGTGATGAACTATAATATGCAAGGGATGACGAAGGTAATTCCCGAGCTCTTCGCGATGCTGTAATCGGTGAAGGTAGAAATCAAGAAAGAGCATCAAGTGTTGATGGTTAACAAGACCACTTGTTTCAAGTAAAGGGCAAAGGGATAGAAGGGGAACTTCAAGAAGAATGACAAGCAAGTTGTCACTCCCGTGAAGAAACCCAAAGCTAAAACTCAAGCCTAAAACTAAGTGCTTCTACTGCAAAGGAAATGGTCACTGGAAGTGGAACTGCCCTAGATACTTGGCGGATAAGAAGGATGGCAAAGTGAATAAAGGTATATTTTGATATACAGATTATTGATGTGTACTTTACTAGTGTTCATAGCAACCCCTGGGTATTTGATACCGGTTCAGTTGCTAAAATTAGTAACTCGAAACGAGAATTGCAGAATGAACAGAGACTAGTTAAAGGTGAAGTGACGATGTGTGTTGGAAGTGGTTCCAAGATTGATATGATCATCATCGCACACTCCCTATACTTTCGGGATTAGTGTTGAACCTAAATAAGTGTTATTTGGTGTTTGTGTTGAGCATGAATATGATTTGATCATGTTTATTGCAATACGGTTATTCATGTAAGTTAGAGAATAATTGTTGTTCTGTTTACATGAATAAAACCTTCTATGGTCATACACCCAATGAAAATGGTTTGTTGGATCTCGATCGTGTGATACACATATTCATAATATTGAAGCCCAAAGATGCAAGGTTAATAATGATAGTGCAACTTATTTGTGGCACTGCCGTTTAGGTCATATTGGTGTAAAGGGCATGAAGAAACTCCATAGTGATAGACTTTTGGAATCACTTGATTATGAATCACTTGGTGCTTGCGAACCATGCCTCATGGGCAAGATGACTAAAACTCCGTTCTCCGAAACTATGGAGCGAGCAACAGAGTTGTTGGAAATCATACATACTGATGTATGCGGACCAATGAGTGTTAAAGCTCGCGGCGGGTATCGTTATTTTTTGACCTTCACTGATGATTTGAGCAGATATGGGTATATCTACTTAATGAAGCACAAGTCTGAAACATTTGAAAAGTTCAAAGAATTTCATAGTGAAGTGGAGAATCATAGTAACAAGAAAATAAGAGTTTCTACGATAAGATCGTAGAGGTAAAATATTTGAGTTAGCGAGTTTGGCCTTCAGTAAAAACAATGTGAAATAGTTTCACTACTCACACCACCTGGAACACCACAGTGTAATGGTGTGTCTGAACGTCATAACCGTACTTTATTAGATATGGTGTGATCGATGATGTCTCTTACCGATCTACCACTATCGCTTTTGGGGTTAGGCATTAGAGACATCTACATTCACGTTAAACAGGGCACCATCTAAATCCGTGGAGATGACACCGTATGAACTGTGGTTTGACGAGAAACCTAAGCTGTCATTTCTTTAAGTTTGGGACTACGATGCTTATGTGAAAAAGTTTCAACATGATAAGCTCGAACCCAAATCGGAGAAGTAAATCTTCATAGGATACCCAAAAAGAAACTGTTGGGTACACCTTCTATCACAGATCCGAAGGCAAGGTCTTTGTTGCTAAGAGTGGATCCTTTCTAGAGAGGGAGTTTCTCTCGAAAGAAGTGAGTGGGAAGAAAGTGGAACTTGATGAGGTAATTGTACCTTCTCCCGAATTGGATAGTAGTACATCACAGAAACTGGTTCCAGTGATTCCTACACCAATTAGTGAGGAAGCTAATGATGATGATCATGAAACTTCGGATCAAGTTACTGCTGAACTTCGTAGATCAACCAGAGTACGTTCCGCACCAGAGTGGTCCGGCAACCTGATGGCTTCTCGCCCCTCGTTGGTTACCCCAAGTGGAAGGTTTGAGATGTAGCGTAGCGGTAGTTTTCCCTTGGCAAAGATACCAAGGATCGAATCCCGTGAGACTCCGAGGGTCAACAAGAAGGTGTCAATAGCGCCAGAGACTTTTGCTTGACAGGACCTGCACACAGATACAAATAACTTTGCTCCCAACGAGTATAGAGAGGTTGTCAATCCCTCCAGCCTTGTCGTTTACAAAGGATCAAACGCAAGAGATAATAGTGATAGGTATGACTGCAACTAGTAAATAAGAACATGAAGTAAATAACGGGTGTGATCAGTGATGGTAATATGGACCGGGGTCCCATGATGTTCACTAGTGATGTCTCTCTCCCAAAAGACGATAAAACAGCTAAGCGAGGTAAACAAATTACAGCTGGGCAATTGACAGGATTATGTGCGCAAACCAATGCTAACTATGCTGCAAGAAAGGTAGAGGCTCAAAAGCATGGGCGGTACGCCAAGGCAAGTAGACCGAAATCCATCTGCATCTACTACTAATCATCCACCTTGAGATATCTATCCAGAACATCTCGCTGGTATTAAGTTGCGAGTCCCACCCATAGTGTAAACTCAAAGCAACAGACAACTGCATTAAAAGAACTTTGCGTAAAGTAAACAATCATTGCACCCACAATACAAGCACCGTTGTTTTCCCCCTTGTGGCAACAGCACATCCCCTAGACTCATGTTTTTGTCACTCAAGCTAGTCATCGAGGGGCATGAACCCACAATCAAGCATAACGTTCCCTCTTGGAGTTACTACCTACTACTTGGCCAAAGCAATAAACAGCAACGGAGAACATGCAAGAATTACTCAAGAACATAAATATAAAAGAGGTGAATCAAATATATTACTCACACACAATCTGAACATAATCTCATAATCCATCGGATCCCAGCAAACTCATCATAGCAACAGCATAAAGATTACATATGTGCCTCGATCATGTAGGGCAGCTCACGAGGTCTAATCGGTGAAGAACAAAGAGGGGAGGAGAACATCACATAGCTACTGGTCATGAACCCATGGTCCAAGGGGGACTACTCACAACTCATCCGGGAGGCGTCCATGGTGGTGGAGAGGCTCCCGGTGGTGGTTCTCCCCTCCGGCAGGGTGCCGAGAAGAGTTCTCCTGGTGCTCCCGATCTTGGAAGCGCGGCTGCGGCGGAACAGAGATGAGATCGCGAAAAAGGGTTCCGTCCTCGAGGGTTTCGGGGCGCGGTGTAAATATATGCCAAAGGGGGTCACCAGAGGAGGTAAGGGGGGCCCAGGCGCCCCCCCCCCACCCCGGCGCGGCCAGGGGTGGGGCCGCCCCCCCAGGGCGCCTGGAGCCCCTCTGGCCCCTCTCTGGCCCTACTTCTGCCGCATGGAAGCTTCTGGAGCGCTGATTTTTTATATATTTTTCCCGGATTTTTTCTGGCAATTTAAGTAATGGGAAAACCTGAAATACAAAAACAGCAGAAAACAGAAACTGGCACTGGGGTGCACTGAGTTAATAGGTTAGTCCAAATATGATCAAAAGTGTATGGAAGTGCATAAATATCATAGCAATATCACACAAAAGAGGCATGGAGCAAGAAGAAATTATAGATACGTTTTGGACGTATCAACATCCCCAAGCTTAATTCCTGCTCGTCCTCGAGTAGGTAAATGATAACAAGCATAATTTCTGTGGTGACATGCATCAACCATATAAGAGCTTTTCACAATCACATGACAAATGCTTACTGAGATAATGAATCTTTAGTAATTAAGTTGCCTCATGAGAATATCACAAAGAACTGAAAGTTTACAATATGATACTGAAACACCCAATAGATTTGTATTGAGCATGGTGTGCAAACATGACAAAGTGATACCTCGCTTGCCCCCTTTAGTGAAGCAAAACATAAATGCAGGAGCACCTCCGAAGTTTAAGTGACGACTAGATACAATGATTTCAGAATAAGCGATATCATAATCATGCAGAAGACAATGGTACTTTGGGACAATGCACATTACACTCAGAATGACAATCATGCTCTCAATAGTTGGTGCTTTGAAGAAAGAAGGTGGAGACTCTCGAACCGTGGCTTTTGATGGCAAGGTTGAAAACCCGTGGTTGGAAGCAAAGACTAAACATGTACCAGAGCTCTTGGTTTTTAAAAACAGAGGTAAAAATTATTTTTTGGATATGCATATTTCGTCAACGAATGCTAGTAGATAACTCAATTACTTCTCGAGCTGGACACGTTTCGAGGAACGGCTCCCGCACGGGGACGATCACATCCCCTTAATCTCCTTTGTTTATCACTGCCAAAAGTTTTCTGATTTCTCATGAACAAAGCGTGAAGGAGGGTTTGTTTGTTGTATTTTTTATGAGCCAGGCGCACTCATGCCAGTTCCTTCTCGTATTAGGGGTTTGCAGATTAGACATGCAATCCCGGGGTGAAACTTGTCCAACTTAAAAAGATCATGAATTAACTACTACTTCCTCATGAGCTAAAACAGAGGCACAAAAGAGAAATGCTTTTGAATAATTTCGAGATGGTACAAGAAAGTCTTCGTTAGGAATGGCAAGTAAATACCATGTATAGGAAGGTATGGTGGACTCATATGGCATAACTGGTTTCAAGGATTTTGGATGCACAAGCAGTCAGTCCGCTTAGTACAGGCGAAGGCTAGCAAAAGACTGGGAGCGACCAACTAAGAGAGCAATGACGGCCATAATCATGCAGAGCGACAAAGCAACATTGAATCGGGCATGGAAATTATATCGCTACTCAGAAATTAAAGATCATCAAGGCTTGATAGACTTTCTTTACAGTCTTAAATATGCGTGAGCATATGCCAAGTCAATCGAAATAAATTCTTGGAGGAAGATATCACTAAACCATACCACATCATAGGCAAACAAATCATGCTGGTACTTCAATAACACATTAAGAACCCCCAGCCATTTGAGACTAACCATAAGAAAACATGAACTACTAAGCACCATTATGCACATAGCATTTTTATCATAGACATATCAACAAGTGCCACAGAAGCCAACTCTCTTAACAAGATAAGCATGATAACTCAAGAGAGTTCCAGAAGCAACCAACTAAACAAAAGCTTTTTAAAAAGAAAAGCATGAAAACTAAGAGCTAAACATGACAGTAGCTATTGAAAGACAAAGAACATACACAGCAAAGATATACATGAAAATCCTATGTTGTGTTCTAGGTTGAAGTGGAGTGTGTTTCTCTCCCACACAAAGAAAGCTGGGTTCTAACTCGTTATGAACAGCAAGCAAAGCTAAAGAAAACTAAAAAGGAAACTAAAAGCAAGACGCTCCAAGCATAGCACATAACGCATGAAGTGATTAAAATATAGTGGAACGAAAGACGAACTGATAATAGTTGATGGAGAAGGGGATGCACGGGGGCATCCCCAAGCTTAGACGCTTGAGTCTTCTTGAATATTTCTTGGGGGTGCACGGGGGCATCCCCAAGCTTGAGCGTTTGACACTCCTGAATCTTTTTATCATCTTCCCTCGCACACTTGAAAACTCCCTTCATACATAACTCATCATAATCTGATTAGCGAGGTTAGTACCCATAATAAAATAATTTTTCCTTGCTGGAAATAAGGATAATCTTGAAGATCTACTGTTTCTCAAGATTGCCAAAAGGTTTTTGCAAAGAAAAAGCAAGCTCAAGGTTTGCAAAACGAAGAAAAGGCAAAACAGGACAGAATCTGTGAAAAACAGACCAGCAGGTAGTAAATAGTTTTTTCGGGGCACTTCTGCAACTCAAATCAAAAAACTCAGAACAGACGCCCGAAAGCCAATTGTATAGAGCACGCTGTCGAAACAATTCAGACCAAAAAGATGATCTGGTGATTTTATACGAATTATTCTGTCCAAGGACAGAATCTGTTTCCTGGACAGCACGTCACAACTTTTGAACTTTCTTGCAATCGGAGGCTAAACTTGGCACAAAGCTGAAAAATAAAGATACAATGATGTTGCTACAGTAGTAACAAACATCAAGACCACTAAAACTGAAAGAACAAACTGAAAGCAAAGATAACAAGGGTTGTCTCCCTAGAGCTCTTTCTTTATAGCCATAAAGATAGGCTTAAGACTTTAATGATGCTCTCGTAGGAATAAGAGTTGAAGAACAAAAGAGAGCATCAAGAAGCAAATACCAAACACATTTAAGCCTAACATGCTTCCTATGCATAGGAATATTGCAATACAATAATTCATTGAAGCACAAAGCAATAAGCATAGGAAGACAAAACAAGTGCAGCTTCAAAACCTTCAACATAAAGAGAGGGAACTTGATATTATTGAAATATCTATAAGCATATGTTCCCTTCTCATAATAATTTTAAGTGGGATCACGAATAAACTCAACAATATAAGCATCACATAAAGCATTGTTACCATGATCCACATGCAAAAAGGTATCATTACTCTTCATATAAGCAAAATCTTTCTTATTAGGAATAGTGAGAGTAAAGCAATCATAACCATCATGGTAATCATTGTATTTAGGAGGCATATCATAATCATAATAAATTTTATCCTCAATAGTAGGTGGACTGAAAACATCATATTCATCATTGTAATCATATATAGGAAGCAAAGTATCATCAAAGTAAATTTTCTCTTCAAAAGTTGGGGGACTAAAAATATCATGTTCATCCAACGTGTCATCCCCAAGCTTAGAGCTTTCCATGTCATTAGCAATATTGATATTCAAAGAAAACATACTAATAACATCACCACCATCATGATTGTTATGCAAATAATAAAGTTCCATAGGTTTTTTAATTTTCTCTTCAAACACATCATGTCCCAAAGCAAGGTAGAGCTTATAAAGCTCTCTCATATTTTTGTTGTTTTCCATTAAGCAAAACTAGTGAAAAGACATAAAGAAAACTGAAAGGTAAACTAACAAGACTAAAAAGCAAAGATAAAAGATAGCGTGCAACTCCCCTATCTTGAAGAGTGGAGTCCCCGGCAACGGCGCCAGGAAACCTTGCTTGATGGCTTCTCGCCCCTCATTGGTCACCCCAAGTGGAAGGTTTGAGATGTAGCGTAGCGGTAGTTTTCCCTTGGCAAAGATACCAAGGATCGAATCCCGTGAGACTCCGAGGGTCAACAAGAAGGTGTCAATAGCGCCAGAGACTTTTGCTTGACAGGACCTACACACAGATACAAATAACTTTGCTCCCAACGAGTACAAAGAGGTTGACAATCCCTCCGGCCTTGTCGTTTACAAAGGATCAAACGCAAGAGATAATAGTGATAGGTATGACTGCAACTAGTAAATAAGAACAGGAAGTAAATAACGGGTGTGATCAGTGATGGTAATATGGACCGGGGTCCCATGATGTTCACTAGTGATGTCTCTCTCCCAAAAGACGATAAAACAGCTAAGCGAGGTAAACAAATTACAGCTGGGCAATTGACAGGATTATGTGCGCAAACCAATGCTAACTATGCTGCAAGAAAGGTAGAGGCTCAAAAGCATGGGCGGTACGCCAAGGCAAGTAGACCGAAATACATCTGCATCTACTACTAATCATCCACCTTGAGATATCTATCCAGAACATCTCGCTGGTATTAAGTTGCGAGTCCCACCCATAGTGTAAACTCAAAGCAACAGACAACTGCATTAAAAGAACTTTGCGTAAAGTAATCAAACCTTGCACCCGCAAGTACAAGCACCGTTGTTTTCCCCCTTGTGGCAACAGCACATCCCCTAGACTCATGTTTCTGTCACTCAAGCTAGTCATCGAGGGGCATGAACCCACAATCAAGCATAACGTTCCCTCTTGGAGTTACTACCTACTACTTGGCCAAAGCAATAAACAGCAACGGAGAACATGCAAGAATTACTCAAGAACATAAATATAAAAGAGGTGAATCAAATATATTACTCACACACAATCTGAACGTAATCTCATAATCCATCGGATCCCAGCAAACTCATCATAGCAACAACATAAAGATTACATATGTGCCTCGATCATGTAGGGCAGCTCACGAGGTCTAATCGGTGAAGAACAAAGAGGGGAGGAGAACATCACATAGCTACTGGTCATGAACCCATGGTCCAAGGGGGACTACTCACAACTCATCCAGGAGGCGTCCATGGTGGTGGAGAGGCTCCCGGTGGTGGTTCTCCCCTCCGGCAGGGTGCCGGGAAGAGTTCTCCTGGTGCTCCCGATCTTGGAAGCGCGGCGGCGGCGGAACAGAGATGAGATTGCGAAAAAGGGTTCCGTCCTCGAGGGTTTCGGGATGCGGTGTAAATATATGCCAAAGGGGGTCACCAGAGGAGGTAAGGGGGGCCCAGGCGCCCCCCCGGCGCGGCCAGGGGTGGGGCCGCCCCCCCAGGGCACCTGGAGCCCCTCTGGCCCCTCTCTGGCCCTACTTCTTCCGCATGGAAGCTTCTGGAGCGCTGATTTTTTATATATTTTTCCCGGAATTTTTCTGGCAATTTAAGTAATGGGAAAACCTGAAATACAAAAACAGCAGAAAACAGAAACTGGCACTGGGGTACACTGAGTTAATAGGTTAGTCCAAATATGATCAAAAGTGTATGGAAGTGCATAAATATCATAGCAATATCACACAAAAGAGGCATGGAGCAAGCAGAAATTATAGATACGTTTTGGACGTATCACAACCCGGTTCTGGAAGTCATGTTACTGGACCATGATGAACCTACGAACTATGAGGAAGCGATGATGAGCCCAGATTCCGCAAAATGGCTTGAGGCCATGAAATCTGAGATGGGATCCATGTATGAGAACAAAGTGTGGACTTTGGTTGACTTGCCCGATGATCGGCAAGCCATCGAAAATAAATGGATCTTCAAGAGGAAGACTGACGCTGACGGTAATGTTACTGTTTACAAAGCTCAACTTGTTGCGAAAGGTTTTCGACAAGTTCAAGGAGTTGACTACGATGAGACTTTCTCACCCGTAGCAATGCTTAAGTCTGTCCGAATCATGTTAGCAATTACCGCATTTTATGAAATCTGGCAAATGGATAACAAAACTGCATTTTTTAATGGATTTATTAAAGAAGAATTGTATATGATGCAACCAGAAGGTTTTGTTAATCCTAAAGGTGCTAACAAAATGTGCAAGCTCCAGCGGTCCATCTATAGACTGGTGCAAGCATCTCGGAGTTGGAATATACGCTTTGATAAGTTGATCAAAGCATATAGATTTATACAGACTTGTGGTGAAGCCTGTATTTACAAGAAGTGAGTGGGAGCACTACAACCTTTCTGATGAATATATGTGAATGACATATTGTTGATCGGAAATGATGTAGAGTTTTCTGGAAAGCATAAAGGAGTGTTTGAAAGGAGTTTTTCAAAGAAAGACATCGGTGAAGCTGCTTACATATTGGGCATCAAGATCTATAGAGATAGATCAAGACGCTTGATAAGACTTTCGATGAGTACATACCTTGATAAGATTTTGAAGTAGTTCAAAATGGATCACTCAAAGAAGGGGTTCTTTCCTGACTTGTAAGGTGTGAAGTTGAGTAAGACTCAAAGCGAGACCACGGCAGAAAAATATAGAGAGAATGAAAGTCATTCCCTATGCCTCAGCCATAGGTTCTATAAAGTATGCCATGCTGTGTAGCAAACATGTTGTGTACCTTGCCATGAGTTTGACAATGAGGTACAATAGTGATCCAGGAGTAGATCACTGCACAGCGGTCAAAATTATCCTTAGTTACTGGATGACTAAGGAAATGTTTCTCGATTATGGAGGTGATAAAGAGTTCGTCGTAAAGGGTTACGCCGATGCAAGCTTTGACACTAAATCCAGATGACTCTAACTATGAATCTGGATGCGTATTGAAAGTGGGAGCAATTAGCTAGAGTAGCTCCATGCAGAGCATTGTAGACACATAAAATTTGCGAAATACATACGGATTTGAATGTGACAGACCCGTTGACTAAACTTCTCTCACGAAGCAAAACATGATCACACCTTGGGTGTTAATCACATAGCGATGTGAACTAGATTATTGACACTAGTAAACCCTTTGGGTGTTGGTCACATGGCGATGTGAACTATGGGTGTTAATCACATGACGATGTGAACTATCGGTGTTAAATCACATGGCGATGTGAACTAGATTATTGACTCTAGTGCAAGTTTGAGACTGAAGGAAATATGCCCTAGAGGCAATAATAAAGTTGTTATTTTATATTTCCTTATATCATGATAAATGTTTATTATTCATGCTAAATTGTATTAACCGGAAACTTAGTACATGTATGAATACATAGACAAAATAGAGTGTCCCTAGTATGCCTCTACTAGACTAGCTCATTGATCGAAGATGGTTATGTTTCCTAACCATAGACATGAGTTGTCATTTGATCAGCGGGATCACATCATGAGGAGAATGATGTGATGGACAAGACCCATCCATTAGCTTAGCACTATGATCGTTTAGTTTTACTACTATTGCTTTCTTCATGACTTATACATGTTCCTATGACTATGAGATTATGCAACTCCCGAATACCGTAGGAACACCTTATGTGCTATCAAACGTCACAACGTAACTGGGTGATCATAAAGATGCTCTACAGGTGTCTCCGAAAGTATTCGTGGTGTTGGCATAGATCAAGACTAGGATTTGTCACTCCGAGTGTCGGAGAGGTATCTCTGGGCCCTCTCGGTAATGCACATCATAATAAGCCTTGCAAGCAAATGACTAATGAGTTAGTCACGAGATGATGTATTACGGAACGAGTAAAGAGACTTGCCGGTAACGAGATTGAACTAGGTATTGAGATACCGACGATCGAATCTCGGGCAAGTAACATACCGATGACAAAGGGAACAACGTATGTTGTTATGCGGTTTGACCGATAAAGATATTCGTAGAATATGTGGGAGCCAATATGAGCATCCAGGTTCCGCTATTGGTTATTGACCGGAGACGTGTCTCGGTCATGTCTACATAGTTTTCGAACCCGTAGGGTCCGCACGCTTAAGGTTTCGATGATAGTTTTATTATGAGTTTATGAGTTTTGATGTACCGAAGGAGTTCGAAGTCCCGGATGAGATCGGGGACATGACGAGGAGTCTCGAAATGGTCGAGACGTAAAAATCGATATATTGGACGACTATATTCGGACATCGGAAAGGTTCCGAGTGATTCGGGTATTTTCGGAGTAGCGGGGAGTTACGGGAATAGAAGAGAGAGGCCAAAAGGAAGGAGGTGTGCGCCCCCCTTTGGTCCGAATTGGACAAGGGGTGCAGCCCCCTTTTCCTTCTCCCTCTCCCCCTCTTTCCTTCTCTCCTACTCCGGAAAGGAAAGGGGAATCCTACTAGGACTTGGGAGTCCTAGTAGGACTCCCCACACTTGGCGCGTCCCCTCTAGGGCCGGCCTCTCCCTCCCTCCTTTATATACGGGGGCAAGGGGGCACCTCTAGACACAACAATTGATCTCTTGATCTCTTAGCCGTGTGCGGTGCCCCCCTCCACCATAGTTCTCCTCGATAATATTGTAGCGGTGCTTAGGCGAAGCCCTGCGACGGTAGAACATCAAGATCGTCACCACGCCGTCGTGCTGGCGGAACTCTCCCTCGACACTCGGCTGGATCGGAGTTCGAGGGACGTCATCGAGCTGAACGTGTGCTAGAACTCGGAGCTGCCGTAGTTTCGGTGCTTGATCGGTCGGGCCGTGAAGACGTATGACTACATCAACCGTGTTGTTCTAACGCTTCCGCTTTCGGTCTACGAGGGTACGTAGACACACTCTCCCTTCTCGTTGCTATGCATCTGGTAGATAGATCTTGCGTGATCGTAGGAAAATTTTAAAATACTACGTTCCCCAACAATATTGGGATTCAAAGTGAGAGATACCTTTGAAGCCTTAGCCATAAGGCAAAACGCAATAGATGATGATGTAGGATCCCTTGAAGCACCATTCAATACTACATCTTGTTCCATGGGGTGTTGGGTTTCCTCTACATCGTTAGCACAATAATTCGAGGAAATAGATGCATTTTTATCATGGCAACAAGATATAGTAAGCATATCATTATGAGTTTTAGTCAAGCAATTTCTACATGATATGCAAGGACTATCAACACAAGCATGTGAAACTTGTAGGGTGCACGAAGTGTTAAAGTCCAAAGAAGATGCATTGCAATAAGATAGTGACGAAGGATCATCCACAATAGGCATACTATCATCATTGCAATGACCAACAATACTCACCATATCATTACCTTGTGGCAAACCACATGTAGGTGAAGTAGAAGAAGTTGATAATACAATACGGCCGGAGGTGGAGGGAGAACAATCATTCCCACAATTCTTGGACACGCCATATTTATCTTGAAGCTTTGTCCACAACTCGTGAGCATCCCGGAACGGCATGAGTTGAAATATAACTACATTACTCAAAGCATCAAAAAGCACATTAGAAGCTTAAGCATTGAGATAAGAGTTTTTCTCATCCTCTAAAGATAATCTTTGTGGATCCTTTGGAGGAGAAAAACCCATATCTACAATACGCTCTAAATTTGGGTCCATGACCCTAAAGAGATTAAGCATGCGAATTACCCAAACATCAAAATTTGTGCCATCAAAACTAAGAATGTCAGAGAATCCTAAACCCCTAGTCGACATCCTTACTCTCTAGACGGTTAAGCCCTATAAAGAGAGACGAGGCTCTGATACCAATTGAAAGATCGTGGATGTCGCCTAAAGGGGGGGTGAATAGGCGCTTTAAAATAATTACGGTTTTGGGCTTGAACAAATGCGGAATAAACCTAGCGGTTAATTTGTCAAGCATAAAACCTACAATAACTAGGCTCACATATGTGCACCAACAACTTATGCTAAGCAAGATAAACAACTAGGTGATAGCAAGATATATGACAAGAAACAATATATCTATCACAAAGTATAGTGCATAAGTAAAGGGCTCGGGTAAGAAATAACCGAGGCACACGGAGACGACGATGTATCCCGAAGTTCACACCCTTGCGGATGCTAATCTCCGTTTGGAGCGGTGTGGAGGCACAATGCTCCCCAAGAAGCCACCAAGGCCACCGTAATCTCCTCACGCCCTCGCACAATGCAAGATGTCGTGATTCCACTAAGGGACCCTTGAGGGCGGTCACCGAACCCGTACAAATGGCAACCCTTGGGGGCGGCCACCGAACCCGTACAAATTGCTCGGGGCAATCTCCACAACCTAATTGGAGACCCCGACGCTTGCCCGGAGCTTTACACCACAATGATTGTGCTCCGAACACCACCAAGGTTGGGGATACCTCCACAACTTAATTGGAGGCTCCCACAACACCACGAGGCTTCACCACAATGGAATATGGCTCCGTGGTGACCTCAACCGTCTAGGGCGCCCAAGCACCCAAGAGGAACAAGCTCAAGGGTACCAAGCACCCAAGAGTAATAAGCTTCTCAACTTGTGATTTCCACGTATCACCGTGGAGAACTCAAACCGATGCACCAAATGCAATGGCAAGAGCACACAGAGTGCCCAAGTCCCCCTGTCCCAAAATCCCACCGAAGCAACTAATGCTAGGAAGGGAAATGAGTGGAAGAACAAGAAGGAGAACACCAAGAACTCTAAGATCTAGATCCAAGGGGTTCCCCTCACCTAGAGGAGAAAGTGATTGGTGGAAATGTGGATCTATATATTCTCTCTCTTTTCCCCCCAAAACTAGGAAGAATCCATGGAGGGATTGAGAGATAGCAAGTGATACGTCCAAAACGTATCTATAATTTCTGCTTGCTCCATGCCTCTTTTGTGTGATATTGCTATGATATTTATGCACTTCCATACACTTTTGATCATATTTGGACTAACCTATTAACTCAGTGCACCCCAGTGCCAGTTTCTGTTTTCTGCTGTTTTTGTATTTCAGGTTTTCCCATTACGTAAACTGCCAGAAAAATTCCGGGAAAAATATATAAAAAATCAACGTTCCGGAAGCTTCCATGCGGCCAAAGTAGGGCCGGAGGGGGGCCACCAGGGCTCCAGGCGCCCTGCGGGCGCGGCCCCCCTCCTGGCCGCGCCGGGGGGGCGCCTGGGCCCCCCAGGCCTCCGCTGATGCCCCCCTTTGGCATATATTTACACCGCGTCCCGAAACCCTCGAGGACGGAACCCTTTTTCGCGATCTCATCTCTGTTCCGCCGCCGCCGCGCTTCCAAGATCGGGAGCACCAGGAGAACTCTTCCCGGCACCCTGCCGGAGGGGAGGATCACCATCGGGAGCCTCTCCACCACCATGGACGCCTCCCGGATGAGTTGTGAGTAGTCTCCCTTGGACCATGGGTCCATGACCAGTAGCTATGTGATGTTCTCCTCCCCTCTTTGTTCTTCACCGATTAGACCTCGTGAGCTGCCCTACATGATCGAGGCACATATGTAATCCTTATGATGTTGCTATGATGAGTTTGCTGGGATCCGATGGATTATGAGATTATGTTCAGATTGTGTGAGAGTAATATATTTGATTTACCTCTTTTATATTTATGTTCTTGAGTAATTCTTGCATGTTCTCCGTTGCTGTTTATTGCTTTGGCCAAGTAGTAGGTAGTAACTCCAAGAGGGAACGTTATGCTTGATTGTGGGTTCATGCCCCTCGATGACTAGCTTGAGTGACAGAAACATGAGTCTAGGGGATGTGTTGTTGCCACAAGGGGGAAAACAACGGTGCTTGTACTCGCGGGTGCAAGGATTGTTTACTTTACGCAAAGTTCTTTTAATGCAGTTGTCTGTTGCTTTGAGTTTACACTATGGGTGGGACTCGCAACTTAATACCAGCGAGATGTTCTGGATAGATATCTCAAGGTGGATGATTAGTAGTAGATGCAGATGGATTTCGGTCTACTTACCTTGGCGTACCACCCATGCTTTTGAGCCTCTACCTTTCTTGCAGCATAGTTAGCATTGGTTTGCGCACATAATCCTGTTAATTGCCCAGCTGTAATTTGTTTACCTCGCTTAGCTGTTTTATCGTCTTTTGGGAGAGAGACATCACTAGTGAACATCATGGGACCCCGGTCCATATTACCATCACTGATCACATCCGCTATTTACTTTTAGTTCTTACTTACTAGTTGCAGTTATACCTATCACTATTATCTCTTGCTTTGATCCTTTGTAAACGACAAGGCCGGAGGGATTGACAACCTCTCTGTACTCGTTGGGAGCAAAGTTATTTGTATCTGTGTGCAGGTCCGGTTGATCGCTAGTTGCGCCGCTAGCAATTGACACCTTCTTGTTGAACCTTGGAGTCTCAGGGGAATTCGATCCTTGGTATCTTTGCCAAGGGAAAACTACCACTGCACTGCATCTCAAACCTTCCACTTGGGGTAACCAACGAGGGGCGAGAAGCCATCAGCAAGCTCGAAGAAGGTCAACAATGGGGGAAGAACACGAGCTCAAGAGATAAGGTTCATTGGGGAAGAAGACCCCCTTTTATAGGTGGGGAAAAATCCAACCGTTATGCTCAGAGCCCGCACCGAGCGGTACTACCGCTCCAAGGAGCGGTACTACTGCTAGGGTGGTAGTAGCCCTTTGAAACACAACAGCGAGGAGGCAAAAAGGCCAGAAGAACCGTCGGAGCGGTAGTACCGCTTGACCTCACGGTACTACTGCTTGAGAGCGGTACTAAGAAATTACATATGTGCCTACCACTGCTGGACTTGTGACGAGTTTTTGGTCCGGAGCGGAAGTAGCCACGGAAGTAAAAAATTACATCCCCTCCAAGCGGTAGTACCGCTCCAATTTGCGGTAGTACCGCTACAGCCCTTCTGGAGACACCAAAACTGACATAACTATTGCAAACGAACTCCGAATTCAACGAAACCAAGTTTGTTGGAAAGCTAACGACATGGCATAACACAATCTTGATATAAATAACAATAAGAATCAAATGAGAAAAGGCCCATAAGAAAATGGTGAGAACCCTTCCTCGAAAGAGACCGGTAAAACCTCCAACACCGAAAACGCAATAGAAGAAGCATGTGAACTCCGTTTTCGATGAACTCAAGCTTGTCAAGAAGATGACAATAAGCTACAAATCTCATAAGAATAAAACCAAACAAGAACCAAGAAATATGATGCAAGCATGCAATGGTTTGAGCTCTCTACGAATGATATGATCAAGCTACTCACTTGAGAGCCCCCCTTGATAGTACGGCAATCGATCCTATAACCCGGTCTCCAAACTACCACCATGAGACCGGTAAAATAGAGAACCTATCAAGGGTAAACCATTGCCTTGCACAAAGTCCACTTGAGCTAGATGTAGACGATCTTGACTTCCTCAAGTTGGACCACCTTTCTTGATTACGTTGGCTCGGTGAAGACTAGTAAATTGCTCCCCCATACTCCACTATGGATGAGACACTCTTCGGCATATCTTCACAAGTCCATTGTCACCACAATGGACGGCAAGCTTCAAGCACTTGATCTCCTCGTGATGCATCACTTGAACTTGCACACCACAATCTTGATTTGATGTCATCCTCCATGGGTTGTATGTGATCTTCCTCTTAACACAAGCCCATGGAAGATAACCTAACCCCACATAGAACTCTCACAAAGACCATGGGTTAGTACACTAAGCGTAATTGACAATGCTTACCATACCATGGGATCGCTTGATCCCTCTTGGTACATCTTCTATGCTTTGTGTGTTGACCAACTTGAAACACTCTCTATACTTAGTCTTGATCAACCTTGAATATTTCCAACTCTCTTCATTTGGATGATGTCTTGAAGGTAAACATGAATGATAACACACTCTTCTTCTTCAAGGCATGCTTGTAATAAGCTCAACACTCACAAGACCAATCTTTGGATAATTCCTTAATAGCACCTTGGTCATCACAAACTCTCCTTGAAACCAACACATGGACTCCAAGAAAAGCCTATGGACAAACCCTTCAAATATAACTCAAGACAACCATTAGTCCATAGAGATTGTCATCAATTACCAAAACCAAACATGGGGGCACCGCATGTTCTTTCAGGTAGGATAATTGTTGCCCTGGGTAGGATAAGTAAGGAGTCTCTACAATGACTACTTGAAACCCAATGCTATTTATTTTGGGGTTGGGTCAGCTAGTATATTTGGACGTATCATATACAAGAATAAAGCCTTATACATACTTTTGCTAATGATCCTAAAAAAAGCCTATTTTTGCTAATGGCTGGTGCTAATGGCCACGTCTAGCCCCGTGTGCACTATGCGGCAAAGAGGATTCATGGCATCACTCACTGATGGATTGCACCATGTCGAGATGTGTGCGGGCGCTAGAGGAAGAGGAGCTGGTTTTGGTCTTAACTGGGGCAAGAGAGCTAGATGAATCTTTACCATTATGGAGAAATTGTCGGCAATGACTTTCATCAAAGCTATTGTCACACTATGGGCTATTTGGCATGCCCGATGAAAGGCTATCCTTGAACATATCTTTCAAAGTCCATCTGGTACTGTTTTGTTGACCGTTTCATCTCATAATTTCAGCTAGTAGGTCCTTGGCAAAGTCATGTGCAAGTTGAGATAGTGGACCAGCGTTGGACCCCTCCACCGCGAGGCCATTGCAAGATCAAAGTGGACGGGGCTACAACCAAATCAGCGAGATGCGGCTCAGTTGGTGTCATTTGTCGAGCCAATGATGGTTCATATATGGGAGCTTCATCTATCTGCTTTGATGGTGTTTCCGACCCATCATCTCTTGAAGCTCTAGCCTGCAAGGAGGCATTGGCACTGGCAGCGGACCTCATGCAGACACAAGTGATTGTTGCGTCGGATAGCAAGGAAGTGGTGTCCAATAATCTGAAGGTAGTGAAGGAAAGCATGCTCATATCATTCGGGATATCAAGTTCATGGTATCAGAACTACAGTCTTTTTTTTGAACGTAGAACTACGAACATGGACGCACATAGCATCGCTAAATACCCGCTTAGTCTTTCTATTGGTCGCCATGTTTTGTTACTCCAACCTCTAGACCTAAGTTGTATTCTTCGAAACATTCTTAAGTAATAAAGCATGTGTTTAGTCTAAAAAATTATAAATTACACGGTAGATTAGTGTTAGCCCCCTAAAAATCCAGGTGGGTCTCGCCCTCGCTCGCCCCTCGTGTACCGAATATAAACGAGTGGAGTATTAAAAGAGCTGGAATAAGTAAGAAAACAAAAAAAGTATGGCTAAAGCTATCCACACATGTGGATCCGACGACCTTCCTCATCATCGACGACTGAGGTCGTCGGCGAAGGACGGCGCTGGAAGGCTGGCCTCTCCTGACGGCGCTAGGTTTCTAGTTGCAGTGGTCGAGGGGGAAAAATACACTTCGATCAATTTTATTGGGAAAAACATGTATGGCTACATTAAAGGATATATAATGTATGAAAATCGATTTGGTATTTTAATGGATATAATAATGCATAAACAGCAATAAAAAAAGAGAAGAAAAAAGGGAAGCCACGAAACAGTCAACTGGAGTCAACCCCATTTCCTTTCCACCCCCCTCTCCGCGCCGCGCCATGGGTCCCGCCGACGACGACGGCCAGCGCCGCCGCTCACCTTCACCCGCCCCGGACCCAGACGACGGCGGCAGCGGTTGGGGGAGCGATAAGCCGCCGACGCGCGCGGAGGAGGGGCGCATCGCCGGGAAGGCCACCATGGAACCCTCGCCGTCCCCGCCGGACTCCACCATCTCCGACGACGGCGGCCACCAAGGTACCCAGCCGCATTCGCCCCCTCCCCACCCCGATGCCGACCTCACCAGATTTGCTTCTCCATCCCGTCTCCTTCCCTTCAGATTCGATTCGATTCATGCTCTGGTGTTCACGCATTTCGATTTGGCAGTCGTCATCTCCTCTCCGCTGGGCCCAGAAGACGGCGGCAGCGACGATCTGACGCGCGCCGTGTCCCTGCTGTCGCTCGCGGAGGCGGGGCTCACCGCCGGGAAGCCCGGGTCCGCCCCCCGCGTCGTGGGTGCCTCGCCGTCGCCGCCGGCCTCCACCGTCTCCTCCCATGGTCACCAAGGTACCCGCATTCCCCCCCTCCCGAGCAGCTCATCACACCTGCGTGTGGTTCGACTCCATTTCCCAATCCGATTGCTCACCTTCTCATGTGTATACACGCGTGGCTCGGAACCAGATGATGACGATGTCGCCCGGGTGAACAAGCGGACGCACGCGAGGTTCCTCGTCACCCACGCCGAGGCCGGGCTCATCATCGGGACGGGCGGGTCCGCCGTCGCCGCCGTCGAGGCCCGCTCCGGCGCCCGGGTCAGGCTCTCCCGCCACGACGACCTCCTCCCCGGCACCGACTGCAGGGTCGTGCTCGTCTCGGGCCTCCTCAGCCAGGTCATGGAGGCCATGGAGCTACTGCTCGAAAGGCTCCTCCACCACCAGGTAGTATCACATCTGCCTATACATTTCTCCACTGTTCAGTTCAGGGCAACAACAAATACAGTTGCTGCATTCCCCGAGTGATTTCATCCTCTCAAGTTGGTCATTGGTTCTCGCAGGGTGGCCAGGTGTCCGACTCTGAGGCCACGGTAGTGCTGGTGGTGCCTCAGCCCTGCTGCGCCGTGCTGATCGGCAAAGGAGGATCTGTTATCAAGTATGTTTTCTTCGACTTTTAGTTTCACGTGCGTCTGTCGACCTCGCGCACCGCCTATCACGCTATGCTTGCTGCATCTATGATTAATGAACCGTGCGTGTTTTGCCTTGGGTACCCATGCGCGCTTGATTGGATTTGGATTTACCGCGTTGTTTTGCCATGTTTGGAATGCCAAAAATACATTGCTAGCTCTCTGTTATGCTTGTGAATTGTGATGTGTTTGGTGCTCTTCTGGTCAGGCTGTCGCTTCTTTTTTAGTGTTTTTCGCCATCCTTTGCTGGTGTGAGTCATGGAAGCTAACACACTTACGCACATCCTTTTCTATTGCTGGCTAGGTCATTCACTGAAGCTTCGGAAACTGCAATTCAGATCTCACCACAGAACGTCTCCTATGGCTTGAACGATAGGCTGGTGACCATCACAGGACCCTTGGACAATCGGTTGCGAGCAGTGTTTCTGATAATATTCGAGCTGCTGGAGGATGTTCGCTACTCGTATGTATCTGCAGCTGCTACGGTAACTCCTCCACCCCACACTGCCTGTCTTTAGTATCCCTTCACTAATAAAACGAATTATTCTGTGTGAAGTCGTCGTATACAAGCTGTTTTAATTCGTATTTTAGGCACAGACAGTGGCCCCATGACGTGATTACCCTGTGTACAGCTATCACATTTGACTACCTGCTCCACTGATGCCTTCAATTGGACCATATTTCAATTGCAATGGCTGTGGGCACACTGGCAGCAGCTGTACTGATCATCCTTTCATCCAAGTTTTAGTTCTAATCTGTACAATAAAATGGGCCAGATTAGTAATGCTCTGCTTATTAGATCTAAGTATATCGTGCTGTAGTTTATTTATCTCTCCTAACCCTCATTGTAATTCAAGGCGGACCAATGAGGCGATGAATGCAAATTAAATTCCTGTTCTGAACATTTATGTCTCTCTTTCCTATAAATGTAACACCTGCAATTTAGTTATGACACATCCCCTTGACATCAATTTCCCATCCTTTAATTCCACACCTCACCATAGTTAAACAGCATCAACCAGCATCAACCAGCAAAGAATAACATAGATGTCTCAAATCTTATGCTTGGCCAGTTGGTACACATGTTTTTTGCTACACGGTTTGTTTGCCCTACTCCACATCCCGTACTAATAATTTTCTTCATTAGTAAAAGAAAGCATTTCATCTCTTAATCTCAAATAATTTTCCATTGGGTACAGAAATGACTTTATACCGAACAAAAAAAAAGCTTCTCATTCTACAAGGCAAGCTAAACTTGCTTGACTTGCAGAGTTTTCGTACGTGGGCAATTTATTGCAAGAGATCAAACGGGTACCTATTGTTGATATAATCGAGAAACTAAACTAAACGAGTCCTATAGCAAGCACCGCTGTCTGCTTCATCATCATTGTCAAGTTCAGCATCTGGAAACTAAACTAAACTAAATTGTGGTTTTGACTATGAACTGTTAATCTGATTTACATATGCAAATGTGTGTCATCATGCATGCTTTGGTACATAAGTTTGAAACATCTCTTACTGCTCTTTGCATACTGGATGTAAAATTATTTGTGAAGGATATTCTTTACTGTTTATGTCCAGTTAACCAAATGGTCTGGGCCTTTCGCGAGATCTCAACTTTTTTCTCTTGATTTTTTTCAGCCAAACACTCCAATGAGATCACCTGTTAACAAGGATGCCCGAGAATCTCTCACCATTGCTGTTGCTGATGAGCATATGGGTGCTGTTATTGGTCGTGGTGGAAGGATTATCAATAAAATCAGCAAGGTATCCTTGTTCATCACAAACAGTCAAGTAACACTTTCTTTTTCTACTTCTGCTGCTCATTGTCCTCTGCTCTGGCTAAGTGTCTAACATAAAGTATCTGTACAGCGTGCCTGGAATCTATTTTTTACCAACTTCTCTAGAGGTGTTGCGTCCTAGATGAGTTGCGTAAAAGAAGTCTACTTCTGCTTGGGTCACTGTCAGTCATCTGGTCCTAGATGCGGTGCTTAACTAAAGCAAGTCACTCACAGCAAGAAGAGGGTAGCAGTGTTCCTTACTTGTGAACATATATATGGCACCTTATGGGTTTTCTATTTAAGTTTGCACCAGTTGGAAGGAACTGAAGTACTGGACTAACAAGGCAGAAAGTTAGTTTGCCATATGGTGGGTTGGGTTTGTTTGGCACAAGGAACCATTTAAAACTCGTTGGCATTAGCTAAGCTCCCCAACAGAGCATGTGCGCTAGGAACATGCGTGCATGGTGCAGTAAGTACTCCTGAATGGTTTAATTGGTGTTGAGGTCTTTTTTTTTTGGCTTCCCTCTTCTTATCAAACTTACTTATACGTATGTACGTATGGCCAGTGGATATTTTGGCTGATCATTGAGATTTTCTTTGGAGTTCAGGTTAGCGGAGCATGGATCGACATCTCAGGCAAGGGGGAGTTCATACCCGGGACTCGCGACAGGTGGTGTTTTGCCGTGCGCAGTTTATGTTCTTTGCGTGTGAGTTCCGTTTGTGGAACCAGGTCGCCTGTTCCGTGTGTAACCTGACATTGGGTGATGCAGGGAGGTGACTATGAGCGGTACATCAGAGGCGATCCGTGCAGCCGAGGCGATGATCATGCACCGGGTCTCCGTGGCCAGCGGCAACTTGACGGGGCGGAGGGTGGAGGGCAGAAGCGGCAAGGGTCTGCTTAACAGGCTGGATGAGGAGGAGGATGCACCGGCTGAACTTGAGTGACGAGAGTGTGACACAGTAGTAGTAGAATGGTGGTACTGGTACGTAGTCAGTCACGGACAGACAGTTCAAACACTGCACAGGAAGGTATCGAAGCACAGTAGTGGTAGAGTGGTGATTAATCAAATCAATCGCTAGTTCAATGGATTAGTCAGGTAAATGGATGGGATCACTGATGATGGGATGCCTAGGTTCTGCTGCTGGTCAATGATGTTTGACCAATTTGCTTGTTAACATCAAGGCAATTTGCTTGTAGGTAAATGGGTGGGATGCCTAGGGGGGTGGCTGGATGGATTATTTGGGATTTTCAACAAAGCCAAGGTGTTTGAAACAATCTGATCTCCCCCTGAGTGTTGCCTTGCCTTGATGTTTGTTTTTCCGTTGGTTCGATCCAATTTGCAAATTAGTTTAGATGATGTTTTTTTTTTTAAATGTGGGGTATTAAATTTCATCTTTTGGAATTCCTATGCATTGCCTTCCCACACCAGAATTTCATGGATCCGACTAGCAACGTGTTAGTTGTTGTTCAACACTGGAAAATTCATGAGTTTTACTCGTAACATGCCCATGATATCGTGTCCTGTTTTCCCTCTCTATTTTGCCCTCGATTTCTGGGTTGCAAAGAAGAAATGGGTCTAAATAGGAAATAACAAAATGCATGGACAAGAGTATGAGATCCAAACATTGCTTTCCTGAACAGGAGTATTTCCTATTTCTGGGTTCCAGTGGGATTTTTGAATTAACTAAAAACATACGAGAATATGAGATGCAAGCATTTTTTTTCCTGAACAAGAGTGGGAAATTGAAAATGAAATAAAAAATGCATTAGATAAAGGAAAAAGCTATCACTCAACCGGTGGATCTAGCACCGGCGTCCGCCGCCTTCCTTGATAGACACGTGGCCTATTAGACCAATCTCTCTTCTGTGCGCAAGTGTTTTTGTTTTGCAACATCCAGCCTGTTGCAGAAACAACAATCATGTTGCAAAACTTTCTCCGTAACATCATATAGAGGTGAAGACAGAAAAAAAAACTGCAACAACATCTCAGTTGCAAAGATTTTCTGCAACAATGCTTTATTGCAAAAAAAGTGAAGACACGAAAACAATTCAGCAACACAGCCTATGTTGCAAAAATATATTCCTGCAACACAACCTATGCTGCAAAAAAAATCCGTAACACAATCTCTGTTACAAGCGTTTCCGCAACAAGATCATTGTTGCAAAGAAAAGAAAGACATTCAGCCGATTTATTTTGTCATATCAGACAGCTCGCCAGGCGACAGATCTTTTAAAAAAATTCGCCGGCCGACGTGTAGCAGCTCCCATAAAGGAAAAAGCGGTGTGGCCGTACATCTTACGAAGGAGATCCTAAGAAAAAACTAGGAAATAACACACAAGTTCCGGAAAATTCCAAAGTGGACCTGACTTGAAAAAAAGAAAAGGCAATTGGGTCCAAACTACTCTGGAGCAGAACAAACCTTGCCGACGCCAAGGACAAGACCATTTGTTCCGATGAGACCTCTGCCACAACAAGAATTCCATCGTGAAACAAGATTGCGTCCCCTTTGGCACTGTCATGGGTGGGAATAATAAACTTGGTCGCCTTTTGACCAGAAAGAACGACGACTCGTTGGAGAAGGTCGACAACCTACCAGTGTTGTATAACTGCTAGAGACCCCGTCGATGAAGCTCCGGAGCCCCCTTCCTCTATCATCGCCATGTCTGGGCTGCTTCTTCTCCAACCTAATTTGTATACTGCAGCAGAAGGCGAGGTTCCCCTTTTTCGAACCAAGGAGCAAATCCATCATCGCCGGAAGCTAGGGTCCAACGATGCAAGGTGGCGGTAAAGCATGCGGTTGCTGAACCCCCCCCCCCTTCCCCAACCCGATGACCTAGGTAGTCAGCGAAGGGGATCCGTGACGGCGGAAGAAACTCTCCTGGTATCGTTAACATTTTTAAAATACTTGTTTATTGATTCTGAACATTTTTAAAAGTTTTGAAGAAATTTCTAAAATATGAGCATTTCCCTAAAAAAACAACACATTCTTAAATCCCAAACTCTTTTTCAAAAGCATGAACACAAATTTGGAATTTCAAACATTTTTGTATTTTATGTTTTTTTATATATTTGAATGCTTTGGAAAAATTGTAGTTTTTTGGAAATTCTTTTTTTAAACGCAAACAAACAATTGAAATTCCCAAAGAAATTTTGAAGATTTGAACATTTTTTGAAAATCGTGAATTTATGGAAACAGAAAAAGATATGAATAATAAATAAACTAAAAATTAAAAACCCCTGAAAACTGATAAAATAGAAAATGTTCAGTAATTTCGTATATATAAGTTTTCCAAAACCTGTAAAAATCGACTGAAACCTTCGTAACCGGAACGGGAAATCTTTTGCGTGCAGCTAAAATATGGGCCGGGCCAATTCGGTCGATGACTAAGGGTCTGCCCTACTTTACAGCCGAATTGGTTCGCGGCCCACCACGCAGGCCGTGCCCACCTCGAACATCGACGTTTTCCGTGCCATCCACCACGTCCACGTTCGATGAACCTGGGCAGAAGTCCACGTTCGATGAACATGCCCTTTCACGAGTTCAAAAAAAAAAAAAGACCGTGCCCTTTCATGGCACCCGGCCGATCAGCGCCACCAACGACCAAATAAACGAAGGAACGAACGAGCAGCAGCAAAACATTCCGACCTAGTACAGCTAGCCTCTCTAATCACACCGATCAGGTCAATCGCCCGTCTAATGATCACTCCCTAATCCACGTCAACGCTTCATCGAGCGGCAGCGTCCGTGGAGGAGGAGGAGGTTGACGGGAGCTGGTTCGTGCTGCTGCTGTTGCTCTCCTCGTTGTCGTGGCGCTGCGTCGGCTTATTAGGTAGTGCTCTCGCCCGGCGGCTCGGCACAGCCGTACGTACTCTAAAAGGGAGCGAGAGGGAGAGGGGAAAGCGAGAGGATGGGTTGAATTCCGTGGTGGCTCGGCACAGCCTCCGCGGCTGTTTTACTAGTGCTGGCTTTTTAGGTGAAGCCGCGAGGCGGCATCGATCATGGCTGACCGCGACAACGGGATCCTTCTGCGGAGACACGGCACGCCGCCGTCTCTGTGGCCACGCACGCACAGATGCTCCTGTCGTGTCAACCAGACACTCCTGCTCCGCTCTCGTATGTCCCGTGGGCAGCTCGCACGCGAGCCGAACCAAGAAATGCCGTTCAATCAAACCTCGATTTTTTTTTTATTTTTTTTTTTGCAAACAATCGAACCTCGAATCTAACCTGTATGTTCTGGCTCTTCGTCACTCTTTAAACCCAGCTCATGTATGAGACCCAACTCATCTATCAGCACTCTTTAAACCCAGCTCATATATGAGACCCAACTCATCTGTGAGGCGGATTTAAATTATGCCGGACACGTCCATCAAGTTAAAGCTGACATGTTGGACCCACCCTAAAATAGAAAACCTATCAAGGGCAAACATTAGCCTTGCGCATAATCCACTTGAGCTAGATAATGACGATCTTGTCCTCCTCAAGATGGACCACCTTTCTTGATTGCATTGGCTAGATGAAGACTAGTTGATTGCTCCCCCATAATCCACTATGGGTGAGCCACTTTTCGGCACATCTTCACAAGTCTATTGTCACCACAATGGATGGGAAGCTTCAAGCATGATCTCTTCGTGATGCTCCACTTGAACTTGCACACCGCAAACTTGATGATGAATACCACTTGATGTCATCCTCTCCATGGGTTGTATGATATCTTCCTCTTGACGCAAGCCAATGGAAACATACCTAACCCCACATAGAACTCTGATACGTCTCCAATGTATCGCCCTAAATTTCTGCAAACAATCACCACCCCTTGCCTGACCTGCCCTCTATCTTCTCTGTCTTTTCATGCTGCCCCTTGTTTAGCTCCGCCGCCATCCTTAAACCACATCGCCGCCACCAGGGACCCCAAACCAGCCCCGTTCGTCCCTGCCGTCCCAGAAACGGTCGCCACTTTGGTACGTCCTACTCCATCGGACCTACACTTCGCTCGCCATTTGTTCGACGAAATGTCTGAGCTATTTTTTTAAATATTCTTTTGCTCATTTGTAGGCAAACGATGAATTCGTCAGATACTGATTTTGAGTACAAGAAGCTTGATGACTAGATATTCAAAGAATTCATTGATTCGGCAGATTCAGACATCGATGACGACGAACATGTTGTATTTTTTTTGTCAGGTGACACCCATATTTCAACTGGGATAAAGGTTTCTTGAAATTGATTTCGGACCGATTACTCATACAAAATGACCACAAATCAAGGCTATGGATTATTACATTATAGTAATAACTATGAGTATTATAGTAATGGAACTCCATATCGTGAATCGTATATTCTTGCCCGCTTCAAGATATGATGAACATTTATCACCAAAAGATCAGTCCAATAATACCACTCACTGATAAAAAGCGCAATACTTCTTAGTGAATCTCCATTGACATCATGATGATGAACAACGCCGAGAATATTGTCAACTTCAAGGGTTTGATAAACGGTAGGATAATTGTTGTCCGGATAGGATAAGTGAGGATTCTCTACGGTGACTAGTTGAAACCCAACCCGACGAGTTTTTTTCCACCGTCGCTTCGGGATGAACACTCATTTATTCTTGCTCATTTGTGGGAGGTGCAAAGGCATATATATGATTGCTAAGGAAGGATTGATGCCGACAACTGTCCTCTACTCTGCAAAAATGCAAGGTTGCTCCAAGAATGCTTGCATATTTCTAAAGTTGCGGATGGTGTTGACGAGTATGTCCGGAACGGGGAGAGCACATGCATGAGGCCATGGAGAAATTTGCCTACACCTTGGTGAATGTGTTTGGACCGGAGTAATTGAGAGAACCAAATGTCTAGGACAAATTTTTGTGGCAATTGAAGAGCAAGGTGTTTTTCAGATATGCTCGGTTCAGTCGACTGCATGCGTTGCCAAAAGAAAAACTCCCTGATAGACCAAGGTCACAACAAAGAGACCACTATAATACTTTAAGTGGTGGCATCAAAGTACTTGTAGATTTGGCATATCTGGTTCTCACGACATCACCGTGCTTTCGCTATTCAAAAACTTTGTGATGGAGATGGTTCGACGTTACACCATCAACGCGTATGGTTATAATATGGACACTACCTTACTAATGATATCTATCCTCGATGGACGACGTTTGTGAAGACTATAACTGATCCCTAAGGTAACAAATGCACACCTGCAAGAAGGTGCTACGAAGGATGTGGAAAGGTGTAACATCCCCAGCCTCACACCACAGTGATCACCCTCTGATGATGCCAAGTCATCATGTTCAACAGTGCTTAATCACTATTTGCATCATGTCTCTTTTCAAATTCCAATTCAAATTTCAATTCAAATTTAAAGTGAAAATAATTGTTGTCCTAATTTGAAAACTAAAATGTTAATAATATTGTAAATAATCCAGAAGCAATTATAAAATGTCATCAAGATTAATTGAATAAGTTAGATGACTCTGACGTCCTAAAACAGAACCAAAACAGAAATATTTAATCTATTTTCATTTAATTAAAATTCAAATGAAAATATATGGACTCCAACCTTTTTATGACAGAGCTAGAAATGGCATTGTATTTATGTGGCTAGATCACATATTTTATAAAACTCGGAGTGGGGCTAAACATTTTGTAAGACAAAAACAAAATAGAAAAATAGAGAAAAGAAAATAGAACAGGGATGAAGTGGCACTGTACACTTAAGCCCGTTAGCTCCAGTCGGCCCAGCCCACGCGCGACCGCCACCTACCTTCCAACCACTCCCGCTCGCTGTCGTCACCGGAGCCGCCCCAATCGCCGGCGCCGCACGCGTCGCCCATCTGCGAGCCTCCCTCGGTGGATAAGGACTCCCTCCGGCCCCTCTCTCTCTCCCACGCAAACCTAGCCTCCCCAGTTCCCCTCTCCCCCTCTGCCCCCATTCGACCGGACGCGCCCGTCGCCGCCGCTCGCCACCACCGCGGCCTCCGAGCCCCTCCTGCATCGCCAAGCTGCCCCATAGCTCCGCCTCGACGTCTTCTACCTTCACGCCGACGCACGCAAGCCGAGGAGCTCCACGACGCCGCCATCGAGCCGTTCCCCACCGCCACGGCCGCCACGCCTCGCCGTCGAATTGTCGCCACTCCGGCACCTCCCCGGCCTCTCCGAGCCTCTCCTCGACCTCGCGGTGAGCTCACGGTCCGCCACAACCCCCTCTTACCTTTCCCGTGCACCGTAGCA
>LR738713.1:564957823-564975910 GCA_902687465.1 Secale cereale | reverse complement strand
CCGCCGTTGTTCCTTTTCATTTGCCGAGTAACCAGGCAAGCAACCCCCCCCCCTTGAGCATTTCCGATATCGCCTATGTCTATTCTCTCTTATTCTTGCATTAGAATTGCTGCTACTGCTACTGCTCCTGTTACTGTTGCATAGCCTGTTTTTGCTAAATTGTTGATACCTGCCTTTATTCATAAACTGATTAGTATAGGTTGGGTAGCACTGCTGTGGTCCCGCTTTCTCGTAGTTGCCTCGCATAGTACCCTTGCCTCGATCAAGCGATCGAGCCCCCTTCCCCTGACCTTCTTCACATCACCGCACAACCCCCCTAATGTGCTCGACTCCGCAGAGTTAACATCGGGTGACGAGGGTGATACCTCCGAACTCACTTTCGATGTTGTCCCTGTATAGCTAGCTCGTTGTGGGTTACCGAGGGTGATTCCTCTTCCCACTTCCGACTTAGCTTTTGTCGTGCATCCGCTATGGTGATTACCGCCGAGGGTGATTCCTCCGGTACCACCTTAACGGGACTTGTCGTATAGGAGTCCAACGAGGGTGATTCCTCGGATTCCTCATCGGCATGTAAACCACACGGATGCCCTGTTTCACCATACCGTGTTTAAAGACGTATCGATCCCCGAGGCCGGACGTCGCCAGGAACAAAGGCGTGCGGCCAGAGGTATCGTGCGTCTGATGACACTTTGAAGTTATTACTACACATGTTGGATGGAGGCGGGTTGACCCAGAGGGGTACCCGCGAGTGCCTTCGAGGCGTGAGCTGTGGAGTCGGGTGACCAGAGAGGGTACCCGCGAGATAACTACGAGGCGTGGCCGGTCTTTTCCAGTCCTTGTCACAAGTCCTCGAGACGGGACGACGGGGCCAACAGTATCGTAGGCTCTGCTCGTTGCCGCGCGCTCCCAAATCACTAAGCGATTTGGATATTTGATCCGAGGGGCCTCCGGGTCCGATAGCACTAACCACCACGTGGGTGTGAGTGGGTGCTCTGCGTCGTATACATCAGCCGGAGTCGTCACGACGTCAGCGATTGAGCGGGTTGTTCGGATTGGACTTAGGATGCAACTGCGTGCTTGTATAAGGGGTTGCTAGGTCTGCTTCCGAACGGCCACGTAACGTGCAGGAGCGTCCGGGGCGATGGCCCCGACCCCCGGGTGCATAGGTTTAGTCCGACGTGCTCGATCCTCTCTGGCGGTATCCGGTCGGGTTGCGGCGTATGGTTTAGCCGAGGGCGGGCACGACCTGATGGTGTGTCCGGCCGGAGTTAAGCGAGCGTGGTGGGTAACTTGGTGCACCCCTGCAGGGAAGAAACAATCTATCGATAGCCTGTCCTACGGTAACGGACACTCGGAGTTGTATCCACTTCGGTACAACTAGAACTGGTGACTTGAGATATGTGATATGAGGTTGATGTTGCTGCAAACACTATATATATCATTATGTTGAAACTATTCTGTTTCCCTTCTCATTGCTGCAAGACCCTGAAGATGCTAGTCTTCGTCAGGACTAGGCTTTTCACCTCTCTACTCTGGCTTTCTGCAGACTAGTCCACCCACATAAAGCCTCCTTTGAAAATAATGCATTGCTAGTATAGATCTGATGTAAGTCTTGCTGAGTACTTTGGATGAGTACTCACGGTTGCTTTGCTTCCTCTTTTGTCCTACCCACTTGATAAACCAGACGACGGAGCCATGGTGCCCGCAGCCCCTGTTGACGACTACTACTACCAGCCCGAGGCTGGCTACTACTACTACCCGGCCGGCGAGTACTACTACGAGGAGCCGGCGGACGACGACCAGGAGTAGGATCGGAGGTCCCAGGCAGGAGGCCTGCGCCTTTTCGATCGTAGCTTTTATTTTGCCCCGCCTCGTATGAGGCCTATCTGTACTTGTGCTCTGTATCTGTACCCAGATACCTAACGCTTCCGCTGACTATGTGTGAGACATCATGTTATGTATTCGAGCCCTCGAGGCCCTGGCTTGTAATATATGACTTGTATGTATTTATTTATGTTTTAGGGTTGTGCTGTGATTTCCTTCACGTGAGTCCTTAGGCTTGATCGTGTGCATTTGCGTGTATGATTAGTGCACGATTAAGCCGGGGTCGTCACAGGTTGGTATCAGAGCCGACTGCCTGTAGGAACCCCCTTTCCAACTCCTTGGCCGAAGTCGAGTCTAGAGGTCCAACATTGTTTTACTAACTTGGCTGTGTGGCTTATGGCCCCACGTCGCCAATTGGGTGGTATAGCATCTTTTATTCCTCGTCTTTACTCTGGGACTCTGAATCTCTCTTCTATTCGGGTTAAATGATTTTACTAACTCCGACATTAGGTTCTCGTAACTGCTTCATCCCGGAGAGCCCCCCCCCCCCCACATCCCGAAGATGGCGTGACATCATCAGAAGACTCCGAAGATACTCCTCGAAAATTAATCGAGACCCTGTGCCCACTGCTTTGCAGTTCCTGACCACTTATAAACCCCAAAGGATAACTACCTACACCTATCGTTCCTATAGTCGTCCCAGTACCCTCGGGTTCTATCCGACAGGTCGTAACACTATCCGACATTTCGAGAATTTTCGGAACCCATTGTCTTGCAGTCCTGATCCGCCTGATCACACCTATGAATAAATTCTTATACTTACCGGGGATTCGTTCATCCCTAGTTGATCAGGTGTTTCGCAACATACTTCCCATTGTTAATCGATCTCCCGATGGACCTCTGCAGCTACTGCTGATGGGTAACCTTGCCGGCCTGAATTATGGATACTTCCATATGTCTGGCAACATTCATTGTTATCCTTTGACACCGTCATTTTGGTCTTATTAAATTCAACATGAGTGTGAATGCACGCAATCATCAGTTGATCCTTCCAAATTATCTTCTCGGCTCAGATCCTATTCCGAACCTGAGCTGGTCCTCGGTAAATCAATCCTTGATTGATTAGCCATCTAATTCAATTCAACGTGCTCATCTTTTTATCAAGGCCTCTGCCTCTGATCCCTCGACATTGGAAATTGAAACTCTTTGCATTTAAGCTTCGGCTTATCCAGATAATTTCCATAAACTGATGCCCTTGCATTCTCCTTCTTCTGGTTGAGTACCGATACTCACATCAGATTCTTTACCGACCATTTGGTCCTTTGTTGGATTTTATCCGACAACGTCTTCCATTTTTCAATAACCCTGTGAGTCTTTCCTCGGATACCTAATACCTTTGGCAAATGGTATTCCCCACTCTTGTCAACCATGCTCTGCTTCCGAGCTCGAGATCATTACCCCTGAAGTTTGTGGTATATGTTCCTAAGATGCCCCGTTGGGTTGAACATATGCTTTCCCTAGTCTGTGCGAAACAAAAGCTATGCGGGTTATATCTACTCGCGTTTCGTCGGATAAATTTTTGACTCTACAAATTTTTCGAAGACGAGGAGTGAATGAAAGGTTATGCATCGACGAAGTGGGAGTCGACCTTGGACCTTGTGTTCATGCCCATGGATACAATGCAGAACTTATCATGGAAGCTTCTCGCAAAATCAATCATTCCCTTGGTATAAGTTCGTCTCATATTGTGTTTTGTTCCATGCAACCATGGTCCTGACCATGATTGTTCTCCTTTGATTCCATGTCTCGGGCAAGCTAAGGCATTTGACTTTTGCTAATCAATACGCCTGATCAACCTCTACCTTGAACCTACCTTCGAGTATTACCCCCTGATATTTCGAGTATATCTCAGGAACTACAATACTTCGTATGAGTTTTTCCTCAACTTCTAATGACCCAATTCCAATTTTTCTCGGGTTCTGAGTTATTGTCGCTCAAGAACACCGATAAGTCAATCGATTCTGCACTCCGATTCAATAACTCTAAGTAAATTCATTGCTTACGAGTTTAATAATCCTTCAAGTCATTCCTAGCCCGATCGGCTATATCATTATCAAGCTCAAATTTTAGCTGTGTTACCTGGCCCTTATACCCGGAACACAATTCCCGACGATGAGTTAACCTTACATCGATCTTTATCGACTGGCCATTTCACCTCGAATAACAAGCTTGATTTAGAGCTTGCATCATATCCGAGGTTCCATTGACCTTGAACTTTATTCCATCTGTCTTGATCATCTTACGGATCAAATTCGTCTTCTTTATAACCCCTCAATAATTGTGCCGAGATCACCGCCAATATTTTGACTTCCTCGGAGATGTCCATTAAAATCATGGAGAGAAATACCATCCCTACCCCCCCGATGAATTGTGATATCATCGATGACATCATTGACTTCCTGCCAACACAGACCTGGCTGTGATTGGTTATACCTTACGTTCCGAGACAATCATGGAAACGTTCATTTGTATCTTTTGTGATCTTCAGTTCCAAACCCTGCTTGGAACACCATGTTAATGCTATCTCGAAGCATGACTGTGGTATCCCAAATAACGATAATAACATTGTAAGCACATGGCCAAATATTTCTTGATCTATTATTCAAACACCATGGTATGGGTAATATCATGACTCTTCTCCCGTCCCTTTATCCAAACGCTTTTGAACTTGCTGCCCTATCATGTATATCATGCTCCGCTCTTTCTTGCGAAATGATATACCCCTAAAACTTGTGTGTAAACACATATTTCTTCCCATTGGCGTGATTAATCAATTAATCACATTTTCCTTTCTATTTGTTTGTTTAACTTTTCTTGAGATCGATATGACATGAGCAGGAATAACTCCCTGCTTGTGAAAACATCTTGGTCTACCACTCTGTCAGTGAGACCCTGTTACTAATGTTGATGACATTCCGGTAACCACCGATGGACGAGAACTTTGCCTATTGGTCCGCCTCGTTTAACGAGCAGGAAAATGGTTCTCTTCGTCCCTCGCCCTTGGTACCGACGATGTTACCGACATAACTGACAGACTGCCCCCTGACATACCTTGTTGTCGTGACCGGTAAAATATCACCGTTCAACCCTCTGAGAGATGATCCATTCTCGATGCTGTGAACCCCCCTTTCACACTTTACTCCAAGCATCGAACGGTTGTCTGTCCGTTTGCAATCTCTTATAGTAACCTCTTACTTTGCTCTCGATGTTTTCCTAAGTTTCAACCCGAGAGATTCTTTCTGCCGCATCCCCTGAGTTATCTGTCAGATGATCGACCTTGTAAGGGTCAGTTCCTCCGAAGTTACTCCTTTTCTTCCCCACTTAAATCTCGGGACGAGATTTCTTGTAGTGGAGGAGATTTGTAACATCCCCAGCCTCACACCACAGTGATCACCCTCTGATGATGCCAAGTCATCATGTTCAACAGTGCTTAATCACTATTTGCATCATGTCTCTTTTCAAATTCCAATTCAAATTTCAATTCAAATTTAAAGTGAAAATAATTGTTGTCCTAATTTGAAAACTAAAATGTTCATAATATTGTAAATAATCCAGAAGCAATTATAAAATGTCATCAAGATTAATTGAATAAGTTAGATGACTCTGACGTCCTAAAACAGAACCAAAACAGAAATATTTAATCTATTTTCATTTAATTAAAATTCAAATGAAAATATATGGACTCCAACCTTTTTATGACAGAGCTAGAAATGGCATTGTATTTATGTGGCTAGATCACATATTTTATAAAACTCGGAGTGGGGCTAAACATTTTGTAAGACAAAAACAAAATAGAAAAATAGAGAAAAGAAAATAGAACAGGGATGAAGTGGCACTGTACACTTAAGCCCGTTAGCTCCAGCCGGCCCAGCCCACGCGCGACCGCCACCTACCTTCCAACCACTCCCGCTCGCTGTCGTCACCGGAGCCGCCCCAATCGCCGGCGCCGCACGCGTCGCCCATCTGCGAGCCTCCCTCGGTGGATAAGGACTCCCTCCGGCCCCTCTCTCTCTCCCACGCAAACCTAGCCTCCCCAGTTCCCCTCTCCCCCTCTGCCCCCATTCGACCGGACGCGCCCGTCGCCGCCGCTCGCCACCACCGCGGCCTCCGAGCCCCTCCTGCATCGCCAAGCTGCCCCATAGCTCCGCCTCGACGTCTTCTACCTTCACGCCGACGCACGCAAGCCGAGGAGCTCCACGACGCCGCCATCGAGCCGTTCCCCACCGCCACGGCCGCCACGCCTCGCCGTCGAATTGTCGCCACTCCGGCACCTCCCCGGCCTCTCCGAGCCTCTCCTCGACCTCGCGGTGAGCTCACGGTCCGCCACAACCCCCTCTTACCTTTCCCGTGCACCGTAGCATCGTCGCCGTTTTTGCCCGAACTCCGGCGAGCGCCGCGAGCTCGGTTCCGGCGAACTACGACAACCCCCGCACCCACTGTCACCTCTCCTCGACGCGCGTCGTCGCCCTCTCCCCGTAGCCACTCTCGGCCGACCAAATGGTCGCCGGAGCGGCGAGCTCCGTAGCGCCGCCGTGCCTCTGGACGTCGCCGGCGCGCGCACAGTTTGAGCTCAGGTGGGTCCCACCTGGCAGCTAATTAGCACTAACCCCAGGCCTAAACAGGCACTGACATGTGGCCCCGACCACTGTAGCGATTAGCATTAGGACTAATTAACTAGATACTAATAACCACTGACCTGCGGGCCCGGTTGCTGCAGCAGTTAGTTTAGTTTAACTAATCGGTTAGTTAAATAGGTCACTGATACGTCGGGCCCACTGACTAAATTGTTTAAACTAACTAAATAAAATCTGTTAATTAAATGTCTCACTGACACGCGGGTCCCACTGGGCCCTTTTACCAGTCAAACCAGCTGACTGGATCAGTCCAGTCACTGACTGGTGGGTCCGGTGGACCCCCTTTTGACCAGTCAAGCCTCCAGTTGACTGCTGACTGGGCAGTCAACTGGGGCCCACTGCCAGCCTCATGTGCATATTGCTGGGTACACTTCTGTGTACCCATAGCAATTTAGCTATTTAATATTTCGAATTGAAATAAATCCAGAAATTCCAGAAATTCAGTTAATCTTTAGAAAATCATATCTTTTAATCCGTAACTCCGATGAAAATAAATTATATATGAAAGTTGCTCAGAATTTCGATACGAATCTAGATACGCCCTCCGTATTCCCGTCAGATGCTCCTAGCTAGATGAACATGGAACTTTCGGCCTGTTTTCGATAGATGAATAGTGCCTAACTGCTGCCTATTAATTCCAGCTGATCTCCTAAAATAACTAAAATGGTTTAGCTAGGTCTTTAGGCAACCCTGCACTGCACCCTAGCTGCCACCTGCCTCTAACACCGTAAACCTGCAACCGTCCCCCTCCGGTCATCTGTCCGACACAGATCCGGTACCGGGAATACTTTCCCGAATGGGTTCCCCTTCTCCGTTATCGGTAGCACTGCGTTAGATCGTCATGTTTTGCGATTACTTTCGTTACTGTGTATTTATATTGTTTCCTCTCCCCCTTTCTTCCCGGTAGACCCCGAGACCGCTGACGGTGCCCTGGTGATCGACTACTTCACCGCCGTTGTTCCTTTTCATTTGCCGAGTAACCAGGCAAGCAACCCCCCCCCCTTGAGCATTTCCGATATCGCCTATGTCTATTCTCTCTTATTCTTGCATTAGAATTGCTGCTACTGCTACTGCTCCTGTTACTGTTGCATAGCCTGTTTTTGCTAAATTGTTGATACCTGCCTTTATTCATAAACTGATTAGTATAGGTTGGGTAGCACTGCTGTGGTCCCGCTTTCTCGTAGTTGCCTCGCATAGTACCCTTGCCTCGATCAAGCGATCGAGCCCCCTTCCCCTGACCTTCTTCACATCACCGCACAACCCCCCTAATGTGCTCGACTCCGCAGAGTTAACATCGGGTGACGAGAGTGATACCTCCGAACTCACTTTCGATGTTGTCCCTGTATAGCTAGCTCGTTGTGGGTTACCGAGGGTGATTCCTCTTCCCACTTCCGACTTAGCTTTTGTCGTGCATCCGCTATGGTGATTACCGCCGAGGGTGATTCCTCCGGTACCACCTTAACGGGACTTGTCGTATAGGAGTCCAACGAGGGTGATTCCTCGGATTCCTCATCGGCATGTAAACCACACGGATGCCCTGTTTCACCATACCGTGTTTAAAGACGTATCGATCCCCGAGGCCGGACGTCGCCAGGAACAAAGGCGTGCGGCCAGAGGTATCGTGCGTCTGATGACACTTTGAAGTTATTACTACACATGTTGGATGGAGGCGGGTTGACCCAGAGGGGTACCCGCGAGTGCCTTCGAGGCGTGAGCTGTGGAGTCGGGTGACCAGAGAGGGTACCCGCGAGATAACTACGAGGCGTGGCCGGTCTTTTCCAGTCCTTGTCACAAGTCCTCGAGACGGGACGACGGGGCCAACAGTATCGTAGGCTCTGCTCGTTGCCGCGCGCTCCCAAATCACTAAGCGATTTGGATATTTGATCCGAGGGGCCTCCGGGTCCGATAGCACTAACCACCACGTGGGTGTGAGTGGGTGCTCTGCGTCGTATACATCAGCCGGAGTCGTCACGACGTCAGCGATTGAGCGGGTTGTTCGGATTGGACTTAGGATGCAACTGCGTGCTTGTATAAGGGGTTGCTAGGTCTGCTTCCGAACGGCCACGTAACGTGCAGGAGCGTCCGGGGCGATGGCCCCGACCCCCGGGTGCATAGGTTTAGTCCGACGTGCTCGATCCTCTCTGGCGGTATCCGGTCGGGTTGCGGCGTATGGTTTAGCCGAGGGCGGGCACGACCTGATGGTGTGTCCGGCCGGAGTTAAGCGAGCGTGGTGGGTAACTTGGTGCACCCCTGCAGGGAAGAAACAATCTATCGATAGCCTGTCCTACGGTAACGGACACTCGGAGTTGTATCCACTTCGGTACAACTAGAACTGGTGACTTGAGATATGTGATATGAGGTTGATGTTGCTGCAAACACTATATATATCATTATGTTGAAACTATTCTGTTTCCCTTCTCATTGCTGCAAGACCCTGAAGATGCTAGTCTTCGTCAGGACTAGGCTTTTCACCTCTCTACTCTGGCTTTCTGCAGACTAGTCCACCCACATAAAGCCTCCTTTGAAAATAATGCATTGCTAGTATAGATCTGATGTAAGTCTTGCTGAGTACTTTGGATGAGTACTCACGGTTGCTTTGCTTCCTCTTTTGTCCTACCCACTTGATAAACCAGACGACGGAGCCATGGTGCCCGCAGCCCCTGTTGACGACTACTACTACCAGCCCGAGGCTGGCTACTACTACTACCCGGCCGGCGAGTACTACTACGAGGAGCCGGCGGACGACGACCAGGAGTAGGATCGGAGGTCCCAGGCAGGAGGCCTGCGCCTTTTCGATCGTAGCTTTTATTTTGCCCCGCCTCGTATGAGGCCTATCTGTACTTGTGCTCTGTATCTGTACCCAGATACCTAACGCTTCCGCTGACTATGTGTGAGACATCATGTTATGTATTCGAGCCCTCGAGGCCCTGGCTTGTAATATATGACTTGTATGTATTTATTTATGTTTTAGGGTTGTGCTGTGATTTCCTTCACGTGAGTCCTTAGGCTTGATCGTGTGCATTTGCGTGTATGATTAGTGCACGATTAAGCCGGGGTCGTCACAAAAGGGTATCTAGAGTTCTCCATTCTCGTTGGGGTATTATTGGTGGAGCTGCAATCATGTGGAATATGAAGATATTGTTCAGATGATGACATGCTGTGTAATCTTGCACAACATGATTGTGGAGATTAGGGTGAAGGGGCAACCCACACACATGCTTTTAAGAACTGCGGGGTACATGCCCGCCTTCCGGAACAAGATGCGGAGCATTTTTTGAACTTTCTTTAGATTCATTGACAACTTTGAGATACACATGCGCAAACACAAAACTACTCAAATGGAGCATGTGTGGATTCACATGGGAAATCATCGAATTTTATTTTTAATTTATGCACTCTGAATAATTTTACGTTTGAACTATGTATTTATCTATTCGAATAAGTTTTATCTGCGTGTTATATTTTGTTATGTGTATTTTTATGGTTCAATGATCGATGTACATGTGTTTGCATGGATTAGAGGTTTTAAAATGCGGATGTTGTCATAGGGGTGGACGTATTAGGGGACGGCCGGCTCCTGTATTTGCCTAGTCTGATTGAAGACGCTCTTACTAAGCTAGTCGAGAATGACGATGTTCCTGTTTCCCCTACAAATTCTCTTACCAAACATTGTTAAGGAAAAGTAAACCTTTTATATAAAGCTAAGCTTAGGTCCTGTTTGGTTCATAAGTCCTAAGACTTTTTTTAGTCTCAACTTATAAGTCCCAAGTCCCTAAAAAGTCCCTACCTATTTGGTTCCTGGGACTTAACAGGAACTAGAAGGCCATATTACGATTATAAGTCCCTCCTGGAGAGTCTTATTTCATAAGTCCCAAATGCACACTTTAAGTCCCAAATGCCCACTTTAAGTCCCTATAAGTCTATCTTGTTTGGTTTAGACGAGACTTATAGGATTTAGATGGGACTTATAGGGACTTTTTTTAAGTCCCTAAACCAATAAGTCCCTGGAAACAAACACCCTCTTAGATGATGGATTTGACTCGCACAATTTATCGGCGTCCCAATAATTGTTGAAGCCTCGCTAAATTTATGATAAACATAATATGCTCACGTGGCTTATTCAATGTCATAAACATTATTTCTCAAGAACACCCTCTTATTTGTTTCATGATTATGCAATAATTCATAAACAAATTCTATTCACCGGGCTCTCTTCCGTTTGTCCATATACCACAGTGACACCGTGAGATCTTTGAGCGCTACTTATTTTCACCCGTAGAGGTTTGTGTTTTCTCCTTTTTAATGCTCAGTTTCTCTCACAAAGGGGGTAAGTTCTTGGATAAAGCTGCAGGTTACGTGAGTTTGATGTGTTAGTTGCAAAGTTGTCTGATTTCTTGACTGACCATTGACTAGAAGCGATGCCTCTGCATGTCATTTTCATAACAAAGGAAAATATTGGCGTTTCATTAGAGGAAGGAACTTAAGCTTAGTGTCGACCCCACCAAAATTTTAACTCGGATTCCACCAACGAAATATTAATATTCCCTCCATTCATTATTATAAGATGTTTTGAATATTTTAACATATCTTATAATAGTGAACAAAGAGAGTACCCCCTCCCCCGCACGTCGAAAATTACTTGTCGTTGAAATGGATGTAGATACATCAATGTTTATTCATTTCTCCGACAATTAATTTCGGACGGCGGGAGTACTTCATATAATCAAGTCCTACATGTTAAGTGAAAAAAAATAAGTCTACCATTTTGGTCTGGACTAGATACTGCAGTTTTGGAGTGTCAAACAATGCCTTCATTCAAAAAAAAAAAAACAAAACCCAAAGCCTTTGGGCTGTGCCACATTGGAGAGGCCACAAGGTAGTCCACACGGCGAGCAGGAGGAGCAGGGGATCCGAGAAAACACACGAGCGGAGGAGGTCCCGTGTTTGTTTGCTCTGTTCCTCCCCGCGCGGGGCCTTCCTTTCCCTCGAGTTTCCTTCCTTTCCTTTTTTTCCCCACTTTCCATCCTCCATTAAATAATTTCCACACAAGGAAACCAACCGAATCTCGAGCAGAACCTGCGAATTTCCCCGTCTCCAATCATCTCCCTCCCCTCGCCCATTCTTCTCCGAATCCGCCCCCTTCCCCCGTCCAATCTGCTGTTCCACCGAATCAATCCCCGCCGCAGTTCGTCGTCGCCGACGGCGGCGGCGCGCAGCCAAGCGAGGAGGACTGCCGGTGCTGCTGCGGTTGGTTCCTCCCTCCTCCGCCGTCTTCTTCTCTCGGGTAAGGAAACCCTAGATTGGTCGAGTGGATTGTTCGTCCGGGGAGTTCGTCCTGCTCGTGCCGATTTGTTTTGCTAATCCTTCTTTCCATGCTCCGATTAGGTTTGTCTTCTTCGGCGCGCAGTGTTGATCTCAGTTGAAGCCTCGGGCGCGGCGCAGCTTGTCTTCCCAAAAAAAATGGCGGCGGGAAGGCTGTTTTTATGATTCCCTCGGTCGGTGGGACTAGGAGGGGTTGGGTGGATTGGACGTGATCGGGATTGCGAAGCCATATCAGTCATGGATCAGCTGGCTTTGCTCGCGACGGAGTTCGGAGATTCGTCCGACTTCGAGGTCGACGGCATCAACGAGAACGATGTCAGCGACGAGGAGATTGATCCGGAGGAGCTGGCCCGGCGAATGTGGAAGGACAGGGTCAGGCTCAGGAGGATCAAGGAGAGGCAGCAGAAGCTGGCCTTGCAGCAGGCTGAGCTGGAACTGGAGAAGTCCAAGCCCAAGCAGATATCTGACCAGGCCATGCGCAAGAAGATGGCCAGGGCGCACGACGGGATCCTCAAGTACATGCTCAAGCTGATGGAGGTGTGCAATGCCCGTGGGTTTGTGTACGGGATCATCCCTGAGAAGGGGAAGCCTGTGAGTGGTGCCTCGGATAACATTAGAGCTTGGTGGAAGGAGAAGGTTAAGTTTGATAAGAATGGTCCGGCTGCGATTGCGAAGTACGAGGCCGAGCACTTGGTCGATGCTGATGCTCAGAGCAGCGCTGTCAAGAACGAGCACAGCTTGATGGATCTCCAAGACGCCACTCTGGGCTCACTGCTTTCATCATTGATGCAGCACTGTAATCCACCGCAGCGCAAGTACCCCCTGGAGAAGGGCACTCCGCCCCCATGGTGGCCTGCAGGGAATGAGGAGTGGTGGGCTGCCTTGGGCCTTCCAAGGGGACAGTTTGCTCCTTACAAAAAACCTCATGATCTTAAGAAGGTTTGGAAGGTCGGTGTGCTTACATGTGTTATCAAGCACATGTCCCCCAACTTTGATAAGATCAGAAACCATGTTCGCAAATCCAAAATCTTGCAGGATAAAATGACTGCAAAGGAGACCCTGATTTGGTTGGGAGTCCTGCAGAGGGAGGAAAGGCTTGTGCACGGCATTGACAATGGCGTCTCAGAGATTACTCACCGCAGTGCTCTAGAAGACAGAAATGGAACCAGGAACGCACACAGCAGCAGTAACGAGTATGATGTTGATGGTTTTGAGGAGGCTCCTCTTTCAATATCATCTAAAGATGATGAGCAAGGTCTTTCTCCAGCTGCACAATCCAGCGAGGAGCAAGTCTCCAGAAGAGGCAGAGAAAGGGCGAACACTAAACATCTTTATCAGGCTGTTGTTCATAAGGAAGGAACAAAAAAACAACCACCAAAGAGAAAAAGAGCACGTCACAGTTCCGTTGCTGTTGAGCAGGAGATACAAAGGACTGGTGATGCACCAGAAAATCCAGGAAATCTGATTCCCGATATGAACCGACTGGACCAAGTAGAAATTCCAGGCATGGCTAACCAGATTACAAGCTTCAATCAGATGGCTGTTACCAGTGAAGCTTTACAACAAAGAGGAAATTCTCAAGGGCATGTTTATCTTCCTGGGGCTGGGGTTAATAGCTTTGATAATGCCCAAGCTGTGGATGCTATTCCTGTAAGCATATATCAGCCTGTACTTTATGGAAGTAGTGATGATTCCAGGTCAAAGTCTGGAAACCCCTTTCCACTGCATGCCAATTCTGGTTTTAATAGTTTTCCCAATAACTATCAGACTTTACCTCCGAAACAATCAGTACCATTACCTATGATGGATCATCATGTGGTTCCCATGGGTATCAGGGCACCAGCTGACAACAGTCCTTATGGTGATCATGTGATTGGTGGTGGAAGTTCAACTTCTGTCCCTGGAGATATGCAACACCTCATAGATTTTCCATTTTATGGTGAGCAAGATAAGTTCGTTGGCAGTTCTTTTGAGGGGTTGCCTTTGGACTATATCAGTATGAGCAGCCCGATCCCAGATATCGATGATTTGCTGCTGCATGATGATGATTTAATGGAATACCTTGGAACATAACATAGGTAATTTCATCACATATCTGTTTCTTTGCTGTTTCTCTCTCTTTGAACTGTAGCATGATCGCGATTTTCTGCTGCAAGATGACGACTTTTCCTATTTGTTGTCAGGGTAGGAAGGGCTCTTATGCTTTCTGTTTGGTCATCCATTTTGTGTCACCAGGATTACCAGATTAACTTGAGTATGGAAGACTAAACTTCTCATTCTGATGCCATGCCTGTTGATACCATCTGTAGCATGCTCAATGATACTTGACTTACATTCTTTTGAAAAGTATTGTCAAGAATGACCGGATTGTAAACCGGAAAGGTGTACATGCCTACAGGGTTTAAGTTTGGAGTAGTTAATTTTCCCGGGGAAGATATATAGTGAAGAAAGGATAGTTCTTTGTAATTTTCGAATCTTTGAGATATGAATGCCATGCTCCCCTGCATGTTCTCATCCCCTTCCCTTTTGCTTTCTACAGAAACATTGAGTATTCAACATTGTAGATACAATCAAGAATAAAATATTCATCAGTTGAGGAGATCCCTCTGTCTCTTATATTTCTATGAGCAAAATTAAGTTCATTACTGTGTCATTAGCTGATGGTAGTTGCACAGCGAAATCTTTGTTTCTTGCCAAAAGGAAAAAAGCGAAACCTTTGTTATACAGTACTACAGTTCTGAAATTGGCTAGTATTGTAGATAAAAGTCCGGAGATATGCAACAGTGGTGGTTTACTCAACTGTGAGCGGTAAATGACTGTATCACTAGCCTTCCTGTTGAGTTGCTGTTTGGTATCTGCATACATGTATATGGGACATGGCTGAGATTCACATTTGGAATTACACACACACACAAAAAAAACAGTGGAAAGAGGTCTATGCAGACTTTTGGGAGAACATTGACGCTTGCTGGTTTATTTGGCAAAGAAAAATGGAGTACATTATAAGAAATTATCGGCCAGTTGAATATTCGGGAGTAGTAATTTAATCGTTCATTTTTTCTTGTTTTCTTATTTAATAGTAATCTTACAGTAGTAGTCTGAACGGATGCTCTCTTATGGATGTGCAATTCTTCAAGTTTTAAATTTATTGCGGTTTATTATCACAGTATATTTCTGTAGTACATGCGGATGAAGTTTTCCTGTAGTATGTTTACACTGAAGAACATGCTCTGCCAAGTTCCATTAAGCATGTGGATATCTTGCTTCCTGCGATGTTGGTTATTTATTTGGATGCCATTTTGCCAGCTAATCTATTTGAGTTGCTAGCTCATAACCCAGCTTGATTTGTTCATTGATATGTTCCCGATTGAAACGTAGAAATAAGCTCTAGTGCAGTTTCCCTTTTTTGAAGGAACCATGCATCTCAGATTCACTGTGTCATTCAACTCCGCTTTGATACTGGGCCGCTTTGATACTGGGTCGTACTATCTGGAGCTTATTTTGTAAATTTCTTGACCATTGTTGCCACTGCTAGAGCTATGATGCACATAATTTATTTGTAAGTTTCCAGAAAATTGGTGTCGCTGATAGGGCTGTGATGCATATCTGAATCTCTATGCATGCCTCATGCCTGCGAGGTGCAGCTTATATGTACCCCAGCTGTTCTTCCAAACGTATGTACTGCCTGTTTATGATATATTACCTCCGTTCGGAAATAACTGACGTGGTTTTAGTCCAAATTTTGAACTAAAACAATGTCAGTTATTTCCAAACGGAGGGGTAATTTCCTGTGCTATAGCACCATTTCCTATATCTGATCTAACACGAGTGGAAGGTCTTGGCAGAACAGAAATTTCTCCACTGCCGTATGAGTTAGTACAACGGAAGGAAAAAGGTGATGCATCCAGTTCTTCAATGGAAGTTTCTGGGGGTGCACTGAAGTTGATGGCTATTGAAAAATGGGTGGCTAAACTGATGGACAGTAGCAAATCTAAGATTTACTATAAAATCATTGTCTGGTAACGTTATCCACGTCAGACAATGAAGCTGACCCTTGTAGTTGTATACCTTGTACGGAAGTGATAAATCTAGCTTTCTCAAGCATCCATATATCATCAGAAGGACACAAACAGACTAGTAAAAACAAAATAGCAGTTCTCATTGAAATTACTAGTTTACTATGGCGGTATATGCGAGCAAGGGCAGTAACTTTTTTTACTGATATACTCCTCTCGTCCCAAAATAAGTGCTTATTTTGAGACGGAGGGAGTAGCATATTTCCCATGTATTAGTGCGTCTTGATTGCCTGACTATATCAGACAACATTATTTCCGTATGCTGTATATTTGACCCTTTCAAATGTTTCTTAGCTTTGCGTCCAGCTTCCACCATTGTAATTTAGAATTTGTTGCTCAGTTGAGTCGTATGCTTTTTTCTTCTTGAAGTTTGAAAATGTCTGGATACATCGCTTCTGTATAGTCTTAGTCAAATATAACCCTCTGGATACAACACTGGACACTTTTTGTGTGTGTAGTGTAGTACTCCTATAATACACCTATAATTCAATAATAACCCTCTGAATCGGACCAGATCTACCCTTCAGTTCTGAATATGTTATAGTCCAAAGCTAAGAGAAGGCTGTTAACAATTTTGATTGCAACATGTACTAAACTAATAAGTGCATTTAAGTACGGAGCAGGTGTTTGAGATCAAAATGACCTTCATAAGTGTTTGGCAAAGAAATGTTTGGATATGTGGAAGCAGTCTATTATTTGAAAAAAATATAGTGGCAGTCTGCAACTGTCAGTTGTTAATCACTTGGTATGCTGTATTGTTAAGCCAAGTGAAGTATAGAAATATGCTGCTCCATTCAAACTGTCAAGACCCTCTTCTGATGCTGACTTCCAGAAAAGTTAATTTCCTTGACCGAGTTCTCAGAGATGAAGCAAAGCAATGGGTCTGATTGTTACCCGTTTTAAAATTCGATCCGAGGAAGGATGTTGACATGCGAGGTAGTTTGTCTGCTATGCATACTTTCAAGCGTGCCTGAGTTGACCCACTTATATTTACGAAATTCCGTAATCCGCCTGTCAAATCAGCGGATCTGCTTATAATACGCGCATCTCACCATCGAGGAGCAGGTTTGTGGTTGCAAATGTGTTCTAGCACTGCTGTTATTTGATTGTCAGCTTCGTTCCATTGTCTATGAGCTTGGTGCTGTGCTGTGCTGTGCTGTGCTGCCCATGGTTCATTTTGTGTTAAAAATGCAAGATTCATCATCTCCTTTTCTTCTTCCGAAAGACAAGATTCATCATCTCTTGACCCTGGGAGTCATTGGTCCGAGCTTATTGTGCACAGAGTGTCAGGAGCCAACAGTTGTGGGGTCCCAAGGAATCCTAATCCCTTTGCAGCAGCAGCAGCAGCTATCACATGACAGGCCTGCATACCCGCTCTGAACCTGAAGAATCAAGTGGTCAGAATTCAGAGCGACTACTGTCTGGGTCAGCCAAAAGCTCTCACCTCTCAGAATATCAACATGTGAAACCGGTCTCAGTTTGACATCTACTGCTTTTTAGCTATACATGCAATGCACCACTTTTTTGTTGCCCCTATCTTTTGGAGAACAGGCAGGCTGGTTGACCCCAAGGATGTGGGGTGCAGAGTAGAGGACAGACCAGAGGAACAAGGCGAGTAGTAGTAGTAGTATGGGAGAAGCTAGTGTGAAATCCTCTCACATTCAGGGCCTTTTCACCCCCCCAATGAGACAAGGGCATCTTTGCTCATATCGAGGTGAGTCGCAATGATGCTATAGTATATTCGCACCTACAGTAGTATCAGGGACTCAATGAGGCAGTGCCGTCACCTCCGGCGGTACACCTGTGCTCCACGACGTTTCTACTTCCCCGTTGTTCCACACCTCCCTTCAGACCGCCGCTCAGGTATCATCCGCTCCTACGATGCTCACCATGCCTAGAACTGTTGGATGAATTGCCCGAGCTATTTTTGTCCATTCTTCTTTGAAGCAATGGATTCAGATAGCACTATGTTGAGTCATCCAACTCGCCCGACGAGGACTACATGTGTGAGACGGCAATGATGCAGGCCGTGCTTGCAGACACGAAGTGTGCGGAGGAGCAAGGGACCGGTCAAGGGCCATTCAAGTGCTCAACCGCAATCGGGCGTGCGACCATTTGACGCTGATGGACAACTACGTTGCCTCCGATGCCTTCTTCGCTGACAATTCCTC
>LR738713.1:564939089-564957752 GCA_902687465.1 Secale cereale | reverse complement strand
CCCCCCCCCCCCATTTTGGATGCACAAAAATGTCTTCGATCGTCTGTACATTGTGTCCGGCCCTTTGATGACTACTTCGCCTTGAAGAAGGATGTCGTGGGAAGGATTGAGTTCTCTTGTTATCAGAAGTGCAAGACCGCACTGCAGATGCTCACATATGGCGCCGCCGTTGATTCTTGAGACGAGTACCTACGGATTGGGAGCACACGCGGAGATACCATGGTCAGGTTTTCAACCGCTGTGGTTGATGTGTTTTGATCGCAGTACCTGAGAGAACCAACTGTGGCAGACACCGAGAGGCTCCTGGCAATCTCGAAAGCAAGAGGGTGGCCAGGTTTGCTCGGATCACTTGACTGCATGCGTTGGAAACGGAAGAACCATCCAAAAGCTTTGCAAGGGCAATATCAGAGCCGTGTTAAGAAGCTCACCATCATTCTTGAAGCACTTGCAACACATGATGTTTGGGTTTGACACACTTTCTTTGGCAATCCCGGTTCTCACAATGACATCAAAGTGCTGCTGCGATCATCATTGTTTGGTAGGTTGACTGAAGGAAAAGCTCCTCCTTGCCACTATATTGTCAACAAGCATGAGTACAACATGGGCTACTATCTGGTTGACGGTATCTATCCTTCGTGTACTACCTTTGTCAACACCATCTCTAACCCAGTTGGTAAAAAAAGTCTCACTTTGCCCAAAGACAAGAAACAACTAGAAAGGATGTTGAGATGGCTTTTGGAGTTCTACATGCACGTTTTGTAGTTGTTCGTGGATCTGCTAAACAATGAGACCCGGAGACCTTATGGGAGGTGATGATATGTTGTGTGACCATGCACAACATGATCGTGGAGGATGAGGGTGAGGATGTTGTCGCAGGTCTTGAATTAGGAAACATGGATGATCCTATCAAACTTCCCAACTAAAATCCGGCCACATTTGAAGAGGGGATAGTAGTGTCCGAACCCAGCTCGGTGCACCCACACAAGAAAACATAGCAAAACATTTCAAAAAATCCTGAAACTTTGTGGGAATGATCATTAACAAATGTTACGTGTGCTTGTAAAGTTTGGCGGTCAAATAAACATTCGAGGAGCTCTGTAAAAAAGGACGAAATCACAGAAATTTGGTCAAAATGTTTGACCAAATTTCTGTGATTTCGTCCTTTTTTACAGAGCTCCTCGAATGTTTATTTGACCGCCAAACTTTACAAGCGCCCATAACATTTGTTGATGATCATTCCTGCAAAGTTTCAGAAATTTATGAAATATTTTGATATGTTTTTTGCGTGGGTACACCGTGGGTGCGCCGAGGTAATTTGTAGAAAAATCACTCTCTTTGAAGAGTTTGTTTAAATGCATCAACAAACTCGGCATTGAGCAACTCACGAGCAACTAAAGGAAGATTTTAGTGCATCTCCAAGGGAGACCCACAAAACTCCGGTATGTGTTCGACTGCCACTTTTGTTCACTTTTGTAATCCAACGCGGTCCTGCATCGGTCTGCGAAGTGGTCCAGACGTTCGTTTTCCGATATATTGGATATAAACCTGGGGAGCTATACCGGAGTCCGGACATCCACTTGATCAACCAAAAGTCTCCGCGTCTCTCTTTTCTCTCATTTACATGCATGGCCCCCCTCTCCTCTCTCTCTCCTCCCAATCGAACACCACACCACAAATAGCCCACCACATGCATGGTCCCCTCCTACCTTATCTTCTCCCAATCGGACACTTTGGGTGTGTTTGGTTGCCTGGGTGGCTTTGGCCCGCATCGCATGGGGGATGCTGGTTGAGCGTGGCCTGGTTGAGTGATGCAAGGATGAGATGAGATTTGTGTTCAAGAGGAGAGATGGGGGAGAAACATGGCGCCGGCAGCAGTTCGCGGCTCGCAGGTCCTCCCCTTTCCCTGACCGCCCTTCTTCCTCTCGGCCCATTGCGGGCGGTGTGGCGAGCTCCGACGAGCTCGTCGGCTGGCGCGGGTGCGCGGGACGCGGTGGACCCTGACGTTGTCGTCCTCTGGCGAGGGCGTGGAGGAGCGCCGACTGCGTCGTCCTCCGGCGAGGCTGGGGAGGAGCGCCGGCTGCGTTGTCCTCCGGCGAGGGCGGGGAGGAGCGCCGACGAGGGCTGGGAGGAGGGCCGGTGGCATCGCCCCATGGCGAGGGCGGCGGCGGCGGTGGCGGTGGAAGAAGATGGGAGACGATGGGGTCGATAGTGAGGCGAATAGGTTGCATCGCGGGTGCAGGCTTTTAGGCACGAACAAGCCTGCACGAAAGAAACACTCGGATCCTGCGTTCCTCTCAGCTTGGCTGAGAGGCCTCCTTTTGCATCGCCTAGCATTGGATGACTCACTCTAGTATTATGTCCGCGGACCATGTATGAACATAAAAATTGACATATATTGGAGACTTTTGCGGGTCGGCGTTGGAGATGCCTTAATTGAGCATCCGTGGACGGTCAAGGGGGACAACAATGTTGATGTGCAATATTTGAACTTTTTTAATTAAAACTATCGCTGCTTGAATATTTCAACAATTTTAGACTATATATGCGGCTATATGTATGTCGGACTTAAAAAAAAATTATGATCGGATGTATGCATGCAGCGTTGGATGATGGCCCCGGCATCAGTGTCCATGAACGGATGCCGGAGCAAATTTGTGAATCAACGTTGAAGATGCCCCTTATACAACATTCATGCATGGACTTTTGCTTTGTTTGGGTAGCCAGGGCAAGGCTTGGATCGAACGCTTCATCTTGCACATCAGGTAAAATGAAATACCAGCGCGCGTGAATTGTACTATACTTGCTCTACTATCCATTGAGGTCGTTTCGTCGCTTCTAAGGTTTCACTTGGTCCAATCAGACAGAGAGAGCATTGCTTGCAGCACTGTTATTGACCCTGGAATGGATGAACAGAAACATATTACATCCTCATCAAATTTCCCCAGCTTCACATGCACCAACGGCGATGAGATCGATGCTCTCTTTTTTTGACGAATTTCGTGCTCCCTCGTCTAGTATCAGGCAACACATTTTGACGGCTAGCTTAGCTAGCGTATATGATCTGCGTCACATGGATGCATGCATGCATGCATGTTGCAAATGCGTTTGTGGTGGCAGGACTGAAGTCTCCGGCTGACATGGGCAGCAACGATCGATTCAAGGCCTCCAAGGAGAGGACCATCTCTTGTGCACCACACGGAGATTCGCTTATAAAATACTAGCAGCAGCAGCAGCAGAGAAGGCTAGCATCTCGAGATCGCCAGTGCCAAGGACTCTAAATTCCTCAGAGAGATTATAGCTCCGCGCCAAGCTCTAGCAATCAGGCCCAGGTCCACAAAGTGAATGTATCGTTTCATCTCGTCGGATCGGATGTTAAAAAATGGAAAGAGAGTTCTTGTCTTGTTCTTGGAGCGGCGAGGCGACGGGAAGGGGGACGGAGTTGATGGGGCGGGGTGCATGGAGATGGAGGGATACACGTACGTAACGTGGGGAGCGTACGTTGGTCCAACCTGCTAGCAGACTGATGGTTTCGGGGTGCGGGGCGGTGTGCGTGCCTCGAGAGAGGCACCGAGAGCATTCACAAACCTTCTTCCATTCTCTCTCTCATTGTGGGCCGCCGAGAATCTCAGATTTGGAGCGTGGACACTGGACAGCCACGCGGGAGGGAGGGGCGGTTCTCCTCGTCGCCGCCCGAGCGAGCGAGCGAGGTCAAGTGGAAAACTCACATTTTACATGTGACGAGTGACGACCATGCATGTCAACTTCTTCCCTTTGAGAGTGTACAGTCGGACTCGGCAAAACCTGCCTTCTATATGTCCGCGGGCGGGTGTGTCCGGACGCGTTCGCGCACAGCGCCCGCCGGCCCCTCGGCGTCGCATATTTATATATCTCAATTTTGATTCTCAAATCCATCCAATTCGTGTGCGTCGAATCATACGATACAAATTGTCCAAATTCAGAAATTCGAGACAAAGCAAAACAAACCATAGTTCAGTCATGTCAAAATGAAATTAATGTCCGAGCCATAGTTCAGCAAACCAGACATGTCAAAATGAAATTAATGTCTGAGCGTGACGGATGACCACGGAACATTGGCCGGGCACCTGCTCCGAGAGGAATGCGTCGTGCTACAGGCGGAATGCGTCATGCTCGTCCTGCTCCGTCTGCATCTTGGCTGCCTCCCCGCCTGCATCTGTGCGGCAGCCGCCCTTGCCGCATCGTAGTTTCTAAGTTCATTGATCTCCTTGTTCTTGTCCGCAAGTCACTTCTTCGCATACTCATCCAAGAGAGTTTGGTCCGCCAACATGATCCTCTTATCCCTCACGTCCTATGCGAGTTGCAACCTCTCCTTCTCAAGCTCTATGTCGCCAAATGTCCTGGCCTTCTCGAGTTCCCATTTGATCGCCGCTTTTGCTTCTCCAACTCGATTTTCTCCCTCTCAATTTCGAGCTTCTTCTCCGCCCTCTTCCGGTCCTACTCCATCATTTCCTTTTGCGTGTCCAACATGAGCTTGTACCTCTCCTCCTTCTTGTTCTCCCTCGCCGAAAAAATGGCCATCCATGTGGACGACATTTTTGTAGCCGTGGCATCACAAGAGGCATGGACCTTCTCCCACTTGTTTCCCATGACTTGGCGGTTATCCTTTGGCACGGTGGATTTTCCATTCGTCACAACAACATCGTGCTCTTCATTGTCCAACCTAATTAATTGGTTGGAGCTTGATCCATCATTCCTTTTCTTGCCGGACTTGAGATCTGCCACAAGTTGGTTCCATGTCGGCTTGCCGTTCAATATTATCCAACAATGGCTAAAAGTAAATGGATTCATGTTGGAAATATGCCCTAGAGGCAATAATAAATGGTTATTATCATATTCCTGTTCATGATAAATGTTTATTATTCATGCTAGAATTGTATTGTCCGAAAACTTAAATACATGTGTGAATACATAGACAACACCGTGTCCCTAGTAAGCATCTACTAGACTAGCTCGTTGATCAAAGATGGTTAAGGTTTCCTAACCATAGACATGAGTTGTCATTTGATAACGGGATTACATCATTAGGATAATGATGTGATGGACAGACCCAAATGTAAACTTAGCATCAGATAGTATCATTTAGACCCTATTTATTTGGGTTTTGCTTATGCTTTTCTAGCTTTTCCACTTTGACAAAAAAGCTCCTAATTAGGTGTTTTTGGAGCTTTTATGGTTTTTGATGAATCAATATACCAATATTTAACTCCAAAAGCAATAAAAGCTCCAAAAGCACCTATTTAGGAGTCTTATGGCTTTTTGGCCAAAGTGGAAAATCTGCAAAAGCGTAAACAAAAGCACAAACAAGCAGAGCCTTAGTTATTTGCTACAGCTTTCACAATGTCAAGTATCAGTTCCTTAGACCATGAGATCATGCCACTCCCGGATACCGGAGGAATACTTTGTGTGCTATCAAACGTCACTTCCTAACTGAGTGATCATAAAGGTGCTCTACAGGTATTTTCAAAGGTGTTTGTTGGGTTGCATGGATCGAGACTGGGATTTGTCGCTCCGTGTGACATAGAGATACCTTTGGGCCCTCTCGGTAATACAACATTATAAGAAGTTTGCAAGCATGTGACTAATGAGTTTAGTCACGGGATCTTGTATTATGGAACGAGTAAAGAGACTTATCGGTAACAAGATTGAACTAGGTATGGAGATTGTCGGTGTCAAAACCGGCGGATCTCGGGTACGGGGTCCCGAACTATGCATCTGAGGATCGATGGTAACAGGAGGCTGGGGACACGATGTTTACCCAGGTTCAGTCCCTCTCGATCGAGGTAATACCCTACTTCCTGCTATATTAATATGGATGAATATGATTACAAGAGTTGATCTACCTCGAGATCGTAATGGCTAAACCCTAGAGTCTAGCCTATGAGGATGTTATGATTCTCTAGCCACTACGGACTAAACCCTCCAGTTTATATATGCACCGGAGGGCCTAGGGTTTGTACATAACCGACTTGCAGAGGAAGGAAAGATTACACCCGAACCTAAAACCTGCCATTATACGAATACAGGAGTCCTATCTGGATACGAGAGTCGATCTTCAGTAATGATCTTCAAAGCCCACCAGTCCGGCCCACCATGAGTTATCTGGCCACACGAGGACCCCTCAATCTAGGACTCCCTCAGTAGCCCCTGAACCTGTCTTCGATGTCGATGAGTTCGGCTTCCGTCTTGTCTTCGGCATTGCAAGGCGGGTTCCTTCTTCCGAACATATCTTCTGCAATAAACGTACTGTGTCCGGCTCTGCAAGGTTAGTACAACCCTTAGCCTCGAAGGCAAGGCTTTTGAAAGAAAATGAATAATGTGTCTTTACTGACAACCTTTTGGTGAAGCGTCGCGCCCATCCCACTAACATATCGAACTATTTTATTTGGTCCTAGTTTCGCGTTTCGAGGTATATCCTCATTGACACGTCTTATCAGAGTAGAGATCGTGTCCGCTTATTGTGGGATCCTTATCAATGCGATGTGAGCATCCACACCGCACATTACGCACGATCGCTTTGGGAACCGGCGGGGTTTATGGCTAAAGTGGGGGGACGTTCTGTATTCACAGCGTATATAAAAGGATATCAATCCCTTTCATCAGCCCCACGCTTTCCTCAAGCTCGAGCTTCCCAATCTTCCTAGCCCCAGCATCCTCATCTCTTGTGCCCACCGCTCTTCGTTCCTCAACCACTACTTCCTTCCCCAGCCATGGCTGGATCCGGCGCCAGGGGCAAGTGGGAGGCCTCCACGGTCACTGAGAAAACCGTGGAGGATCTTCGGAGCGCGGGCTATCTCGCTGCTGACATCGCGCACCGAGTCCCCGCCACGGGCCAGGTGATTCCCGTCCCAGAGGCGGGTGAGAGAGTCGTGTTTCTCGCACACTTTGTTAGGGGGCTAGGGTTCCCGCTCCACCCCTTTGTTCGGGCTTTGCTGTACTTCTACGGGCTAGATTTCCATGATCTAGCCCCGAACTCAATTCTCAACATCTCCGCTTTTATAGTGGTGCGCGAAGCTTTCCTCCGCGTCCCTCCTCACTTAGGCCTATGGCTCAAAACCTTCAACGTGAAGCCGAAGGTGGTGGACGGGCAACACGCGGAGTGCGGGGGCGCTATGATAAGCAAGCTCCCAAATGCAACTTGGCCAAAAGGGTCATTCGTGGAGACTAACAAAGTCCGGCAGCAGGAGTGATTCTACATCACTAAACCCCGCAATGCCAAGTGGGCGGAGGAACCTGCTTTCAGATCTGGACCCCCGGAGAGGTTGACCTCCTGGACCGATAAGAGTCCGAACTGGGGGTCTCAGGTTGAGGTGATGGCACTCCAGGGCCGTGTGTCAGGCCTGATCTCTAAGGGCTATCAGCTCTCAACCGTGGTCCAGGTAATGCTGGCCCGACTTGTCCTTCCGTGCCAAAGCCGGGACTCCTCCCTATGGGAGTTCGATTCGGCAGGAGAGCGATCCCTGAAGCATCTCTTCGGCTTTACGCACACAGAGATCTGGAAGCATCTCTTCAAGAGCTAGAAGGAGTGGCCGAAAGAAATCGAGGACGCGGGCTATAGTTGAAGGAAATATGCCCTAGAGGCAATAATAAAGTTGTTATTTATATTTCCTTATATCATGATAAATTTTTATTATTCATGCTAGAATTGTATTAACCGGAAACTTAGTACATGTGTGAATACATAGACAAAACATAGTGTCCCTAGTATGCCTCTACTTGACTAGCTCGTTAATCAAAGATGGTTATGTTTCCTAACCATAGACATGTGTTAACATTTGATCAACGAGATCACATCATTAGGAGAATGATGTGATGGACAAGACCCATCCATTAGCTTATCAACTTGATCGTTTAGTTTTACTGCTATTGCTTTCTTCATGACTTATACATGTTCCTATGACTATAAGATTATGCAACTCTCGAATACTGGAGGAACACCTTGTGTGCTATCAAACATCACAACGTAACTGGGTGATTATAAAGATGCTCTAAAGGTGTCTCCGAAGGTATTTGTGGTGTTGGCATAGATCAAGTGTAATGCCCCGGATGTAATACTTTCCCTTTTTGGCAATATATAACTTTGGCTTCATCAATTCCATTCCGGGTTCTTCGTCTTTTCGGGTTTTTCGTCGTTTTGTCGTGTGTGTGTGTGCATTCATCCATGTCATGTTGTCATGTGCATTGCATTACTTTTGTGTTGTCGTTTGCATCCGGTCCAACTCGTTTCTCCCCGTTGTCCGTTTCGAGTTCCGGCGCTCTCTCACGTGCCCATGGCATCCCCGAGCCCTTCTTTTGTGTTTGGGTGTGTAACGTTTCCGGTTTGGCGTGAGACTTGTCGTGCGATGCTGTTTTGTTGCGTGTAACCCGCCTGTCAAGTTGCGTCGCGTTTGGAGTTCGTTTGTTGCTCCAACAGTTATCCTCGTGGGATAAAAGTACCTCCTCTTTGAGGCCCAAGAAACCCCTCCAACAGCCCACCAACCTAACTCAAACCCTTCCCTTCATCTAGGCCGTTCAATTGTGATCTCGTGGCCGAAAACCTCTCCTCATTTGGACAACCCTAGCCCCTTGTGCCTATATAAACGCCCACCCCCTCCAATTTTTGCGTCCAAAACCCTAGGGTTTCCACCTCTGCCGCGCCGTGCTTCCACCGTTGCCGCGCCGTGCTTCCACCGTTGCCGCTTGGTGCTTCCAGCCTCGCCGTGCCGTGCTTCCGACTTCGCCGCGCCGTGCTTCCGACGTCGCCGCGCCGTGCTTCCGACGTCGCCGCGCCGTGCTTCCGACATCGCCGCGCCGTGCTTCCGAGTCCTCCGCCGCGCCGCCTTCGTCTTCTACTTCCAGATCTCGCCGCTCCTCCGCCGGAGCTCGCCCCGCCACCTCGGCCGAAGCTCAGGCCACCGCCGCGCCCGGCCTCTAGATCTCGCCGCCTCGCCGCCTCAGGACCCCGGCCACCCGACCGCCGCCGGCCTCCTGTCGCCGCCGGGCGAGCCCTTCCCGCCGGCCGCCTCTCCCTTCGACAGCGCGGCCCGAGCCGCTCGAAGACCCCGCCGCGTCGGCCGCTCGAGGTGCTAGCCGCCAGCGCCTCAGATCGTATCGGAAGCCCGATTGTAATGCCCAGGATGGAGTTATACCTCCTACGTGTCGAGGCACGACTTAAAGGCATAAGTCCATCCTAGAATGATCTCAAGTTTGGTAATCTTTGCACAACTCATGTAAAAGAGGGGATAGTAAACAGAAATAGTTGGCTTACACTTGCCACGTCACAGAATTACAGTACAAGTCTCAAACATCATACATTAAGAACATCACAACCCTCTAAGGGCAAAAGCCAAAAGACAAAGAACCCGGAATGGAAATAGATGAAGCCGGAGATATATTATATACCCAAAAAGGGAAAGTATTACATCCGGGGCATTACAAACTCTCCTCTACTACAAAAAGATCTCGTCCCGAGATCTAGGACTGGAAAAAGGAAGGGTACTCGGAACGAAGAAGATCTTCTCGTTCCCAGGTAGCTTCTCGGTCGGTGTGATGTGACCACTTGACTTTCAGAAACTTGATGGACTTGTTGCGGGTCTTGCGTTCGGTTTCTTCGAGAATTGCAACTGGATGCTCTCGGTAGGACAGGTCTTGTTGAAGATCAATCTTTTCAAACAGAATCATGCGCTCAGGTGCCTTGAAGCATTTGCGAAGTTGAGACACATGGAAGACATCATGAACATTTGCAAAGTTTGAAGGGAGCTCAAGCTGATAGGCTAGATCGCCTCTTTTGCCAAGAATCTTGAAAGGTCCGACGTATCTAGGAGCAAGTTTTCCTTTGATACCGAATCTTTGGGTTCCTTTCATCGGAGAAACTCGGAGATAGACATGATCATCGATGTCGAAAGCCAAATCACGATGCTTGCCGTCATAGTAGCTCTTCTGACGCGACTGAGCGGCCTTGAGATTCTCACGTATGACTTTGCACATTTCTTCGGCTTCTGAGATCAAGTCATTGCCAAGAAGTTGGCGTTCGCCTGTTTCAGACCAGTTGAGAGGGGTACGGCACTTTCTGCCATAGAGAATTTCAAACGGTGCTTTGCCTGCACTTGCTTGAAAGCTGTTGTTGTACGAGAACTCGGCAAATGGAAGGCAGTCTTCCCATTTCATGCCGAAGGAGATGACACAGGCTCTGAGCATGTCTTCTAGAATCTGATTCACACGCTCGACTTGACCACTAGTCTGAGGGTGAAAGGCAGTGCTGAACCTGATCTTAGTGCCCATGGCGGACTGAAAGGAGTCCCAGAACCTTGATGTGAACAAGCTTCCACGGTCTGAGGATATAACTTGAGGAATGCCATGTAGGGACACAATTCTGGAAGTGTACAGCTCTGCAAGTTGAGCTGCATTGATTGATTCTTTGACTGGAAGAAAATGAGCGACTTTGGTAAGCTTGTCAATCACCACAAAGATAGCATCATTGCCTCGCTTGGATTTAGGAAAGCCAGTGACGAAGTCCATTTCAATGTGGTCGAACTTCCACTCGGGAATAGGAAGAGGTTGGAGAAGACCGGCTGGACGTTGATGTTCTGCTTTCACTCTTCTGCATACATCACATTCGTTCACGAATTGGGCAATCTCCCTTTTCATGCGTGTCCACCAGTAAGACTGCTTGAGATCTTGGTACATCTTGGAACTGCCAGGGTGAATGGAAAGGAGAGAATCATGAGCTTCTTTCATTATGAGCTTCCTGAGATCACCTTTGGGAACAACGAGTCTGTCCTCGAAGAATAAGGTATCTCTCTCATCAACACGGAAGCACTTGTATTTTGGAGTGCCCTTTGCAATCCCATGTTTCACTTTCTTCACCATGGTATCACTGAGCTGGGCCTCACGGACTTGATCTTCCAAGGTAGGAGCAATTTGAAGATTTGCAAGAAAACCCTGCGGAACAACTTGGAGGTTGAGTTTCCTGAATGCTTCACAAAGCTCAGGCTGGTACGGCTTGATAAGAAGGCTGTTGCAATATGCCTTTCCGCTCAAAGCATCTGCAATCACACTCGCCTTGCCAGGAGTGTATTCAATGCTGGGATTGTACTCTTGGATCATTTCAACCCAACGAGTCTGGCGGAGGTTCAGATGCGGCTGTGTGAAGATGTACTTCAAGCTCTTGTGATCAGTGAAGATGTCGACCTTTCTGCCCAACAACAGATGTCTCCACGTAATCAGAGCATGTACCACAGCTGCTAGCTCGAGATCATGTGTGGGATAGTTCTTCTCACTTGGCTTGAGCTGACGAGAAGTGTATGCCACAATTCTCTTATCTTGCATAAGCACACCACCAAGACCTTGAAGAGAAGCATCACAGAATACTTCATAGGGCTTGGTTTCATCCGGAGGAGTCAGAACTGGAGTAGTAACAAGCTTATCTTTGAGGGTTTTGAATGCCACTTCACACTCTGGAGACCAAAAGTATTTGACATTCTTCTGAAGCAGGTTGGAAAGAGGCTTGGCAATCTTGGAGAAGTTTTCAACAAATCTTCTGCAATAGCTGGCAAGACCCAGAAAACTGCGGAGCTGCTTGACGTTCTGAGGAGCTTCCCAGTTGACAATTGCTTCAACTTTCTCGGGATTAACCGCAATACCGTCAGCTGAGATGATGTGGCCCAGGTACAAAACCTTATCGAGCCAAAACTCGCACTTTGAGAACTTGGCATAGAATTTATGCTCTCGGAGTCGATCAAGAACCAGACGTAAGTGCTTTTCGTGATCTTCTTCATTCTTGGAAAACACCTGAAAGAACATGCGGTGCCCCCATGTTTGGTTTTGGTAATTGATGACAATCTCTATGGACTAATGGTTTCCTTGAGTTATATTTGAAGGGTTTGTCCATAGGCTTTTCTTGGAGTTCATTTGTTGGTTTCAAGGAGAGTTTGTGATGACCAAGGTGCTATTAAGGAATTATCCAAAGATTGGTCTTGTGAGTGTTGAGCTTATTGCAAGCATGTCTTGAAGAAGAAGAGTGTGTTATCATTCATGTTTACCTTCAAGACATCATCCAAATGAAGTGTTGGAAAGATTCAAGGTTGATCATGACTAAGTGAAGGAGTGAATCAAGTTGATCAACACACAAAGCGTAGAAGATGTACCGAGAGGGATCAAGCAATCCTATGGTATGGTAAGCATTGGCAATCACGCTTTGTGTACTAACCCATGGTCTTCGTGAGAGTTCTTTGTGGGGTTAGGTTGCGGTGTGCAAGTTCAAGTGGAGCATCACGAAGAAATCAAGTGCTTGAAGCTTGCCGTCCATTGTCGTGACAATGGACTTGTGAAGATATGCCGAAGAGTGGCTCTCCCATAGAGGAGTATGGGGGAGCAATCTACTAGTCTTCACCGAGACAACGCAATCAAGAAAGGTGGTCCAACTTGAGGAAGTCAAGATCGTCTACATCTAGCTCAAGTGGACTGTGTGCAAAGCAAAGGTTTGCCCTTGATAGGTTTTCTATTTTACCGGTCTCGTGGTGGTAGTTGGGAGACCGGGTTATAGGATCGTTTGCCGTACTATCAAGGGGGGCTCTCAAGTTGGTAGCTTGATCGTATCGTTAGTAGAGAGCTCAAACCATTGCATCCTTGCATCATGTTTCTTGGTTCTTGTTTGGTTCTCTTTGTAGTCTTAGAGCTTATGGTCATCTTGATGACAAGCTTGAGTTCATCGAAAACGGAGTTCACATGTGTCTTCTATGATGTTTTCGGTGTTGGAGGTTTTACCAGTCTTATCCGAGAAAGGGTTCTCACCATTTTCTTTTGGGACTTTTCTAACTTGCTTCTTATTGATATTTCTTTCAAGATTGTGTTAGCCCTTGTCGCTAGCTTTCCAACAAACTTGGTTTCATCGAATTCGGAGTCCGTATGCAAAAGTTATTGTTGTTTTGGTGTACTGAAAAGGCTGCAGCGGTACTACCGCGCGTAGGAGCGGAAGTAATTTTTTACTACCGCTTTCGGAAGCGGTACTACCGCTTTCGGGAGCGGTACTACCGCTTGGAGCAGTACTACCGCGGCTACTTCCGTGGCTACTTCCGCTCGGGACCAAAAACTCGTCACAAGTCCAGCGGTGGTAGGCACGGATGTAATTTTTTAGTACCGCTCGTAAGCAGTAGTACCGCTACCCTTAGCAGTACTACCGCTACCCCTAGCGGTAGTACCGTGAGGTCAAGCGGTACTACCGCTCCGACGATTTTTCTGGCCTTTTTGCCTCCTCGCTGTTGTTTTTCAAAGGGGTTCTTCTGCCCTAGCGGTAGTACCGCTCCTGGAGCGGTAGTACCGCTCTGTGCGGGCTGTGAGCATAACGGTTGGATTTTTCCCCACCTATAAAAGGGGATCTTCTTCCCCAATGAACCTTATCCTTTGAGCTCGTGTTCTTCCCCCATTGTTGACCTTCTTCGAGCTTGCTATCTCTCAATCCCTCCATGGATTCTTGCTAGTTTTTGGGGGAAAAGAGAGAGGAGATCTAGATCCACATTTCCACCAATCACTTTCTCCTCTAGGTGAGGGGAACCCCTTGGATCTTGATCTTGGAGTTCTTGGTGTTCTCCTTCTTGTTCTTCCTCTCATTTCCCTCCCTAGCATTAGTTGCTTTGGTGGGATTTGGGAGAGAAGGACTTGGGCACTCCGTGTGCCCTTGCCATTGCATTTGGTGCATCGGTTTGAGTTCTCCACGGTGATACGTGGAAGTGAAGTTGAGAAGCTTATTACTCTTGGGTTCTTGGTACCCTTGAGCTTGTTCCTCTTGGGTGCTTGGGCGCCCTAGACGGTTGTGGTCACCTCGGAGCCATATTCCATTGTGGTGAAGCTTCGTGGTGTCGTTGGGGAGATAGCCCCAACCTTGGTGTTCGGAGCTCAATCATTGTGGTGTAAAGCTCCGGGCAAGCGTCGGGGTCTCCAATTAGGTTGTGGAGATCGCCCCGAGCAATTTGACGGGTTCCGGTGACCGCACCCAAGGGTTGCCAAAGTGTACGGGTTCGGTGACCGCCCCCAAGGGTTGCCATTTGTACGGGTTCGGTGACCGCCCTCAAGGGTCCCTTAGTGGAATCACGGCATCTTGCATTGTGCGAGGGCGTGAGGAGATTACGGTGGCCCTAGTGGCTTCTTGGGGAGCATTGTGCCTCCACACCGCTCCAAACGGAGATTAGCATCCGCAAGGGTGTGAACTTCGGGATACATCGTCGTCTCTGCGTGCCTCGGTTATCTCTTACCCGAGCCCTTTACTTATGCACTATACTTTGTGATAGATATATTGTTTCTTGTCATATATCTTGCTATCACCTAGTTGTTTATCTTGCTTAGCATAAGTTGTTGGTGCACATAGGTGAGCCTAGTTGTTGTAGGTTTTGTGCTTGACAAATTAACCGCTAGGTTTATTCCGCATTTGTTCAAGCCTAAACCGTAATTATTTTAAAGCGCCTATTCACCCCCCCCCTCTAGGCGACATCCACGATCTTTCAATTGGTATCAGAGCCTCGTCTCTCTTTATAGGGCTTAACCGCCTAGAGAGTAAGGATGTCGACTAGGGGTTTAGGATTTTCTGACACTCTTAGTTTCAATGGCACAAATTTTGATGTTTGGGTAATTCGCATGCTTAATCTCTTTAGGGTCATGGACCCAAATTTAGAGCGAATTGTAGATATGGGTTTTTCTCCTCCAAAGGATCCACAAAGATTATCTTTAGAGGATGAGAAAAACTCTTATCTCAATGCTCAAGCTTCTAATGTGCTTTTTGATGCTTTGAGCAATGTAGTTATATTTCAACTCATGCCGTTCCGGGATGCTCATGAGTTGTGGACAAAGCTTCAAGATAAATATGGTGTGTCCAAGAATTGTAGGAATGATTGTTCTCCCTCCACCTCCGGCCGTGTTGTGTTCTCAACTTCTTCTACTTCACCTACATGTGGTTTGCCACAAGGTAATGATATGGTGAGTAGCGTTGGTCATTGCAATGATGATAGTATGCTTATTGTGGATGATCCTTCATCACTATCTTATTGCAATGCATCTTCTTTGGACTTTAACACTTCGAGCACCCTACATGTTTCACATGCTTGTGTTGATAGTCCTTGCATATCTTGTAGAAATTGCTTGACTAAAACTCATGATGATATTCTTGCTATGTCTTGTTGCCATGATAAAAATGCATCTATTCCCTCGAATTGTTGTGCTAACAATGTAGAGGAAACCCAACACCCCATGGAACAATATGTAGTCTTGAATGGTGCTTCAAGGGATCCTACAACATCATCTACTGCATTTTGCCTTATGGCTAAGGCTTCAAAGGTATCTCCCACTTTGAACCCCAATATATCTTGTCATGATAGTGATGATAACAATGATGATAATGTAGAAAATGATGAAGAAAATGATAATGTTGCCTCCTTAAAAATTAAGGGGGAAATGATTTTTAAAGCTCTTCATAAGAATAAAATTGCTCGTTCCAACTTCATGGAAATCATGTCTATTGCCATTGAGGGCAAGAAATATATAGAGGAGTTGGAATCTCATCTAGAGGAGCATGAGGTCACCATTGAGAAAATGGAAGGTCATGAGCGTGATTACGCTAATGAGATCGCCGACCTCTCGCGAGCTCTTGAGCTTGAACAAACCACCAAGGAATCTCTTGAGGAGACTTTTGCTCTAGAACTATCTAGAATAAAGGAATCCCGTGATAGAGCTCTCGAGGTGGCTAATGATTTTGAAACTAAAAATGAGAAGCTTGAAGTTGCACATGCTAAACTCCTTGAGGATTTTGATCACCTCAAAAATGGCTCAAGGGTCATTAAGAGTGAGCTCATCAAACTCACCGAGTCTCATGCTCAACTTGAAGCTTCATATTCTAAAGAGCTTGCCAAGTTGCCTTCTCCTCTTGCTATTATTGATGATGCTTGTGCTACTAACTCTATTTCTAGTGAAGCATCTATTTTGAAGGAGAATGTTGAGCTAAGGGCTCAACTTGAGTTGCTATCTAGCAATTATGGGAGATTGGAAGATAGTCATGTAAAGCTCACAAGCTCTCATGATGATCTTCTAGTATCCCATAATGTGCTAAAGATAGCTCATGAGGCTATGATCATCAAGGTAACATCTAGTGAGTCTCATGTGGTCGCTAGCACTACTTCTAGTCAAAATGCTATATTGCCATGTGCTAGTCCTCGTAATTCATCTATGCATAACATTGGTACATCTTGTGATGAATTGCTTTCCTTGCCTTGTTGCTCTAACAATGAAGCATATACTTCCTCTAGTACTTGTGTTGATACTAACCATGTAGAGGAAATCAAAGAGCTCATGGCCCAAGTCTCTTCCTTGAAGAAAGACTTGGAAAAGTGTCATGAAGGGAAGTCCACACTCAACAATATCTTGAGTGTGCAAAAATCCCCCAATGACAAAGGTGGTCTTGGATTCAACTCCAATAAGAAGAAATCCAAGAGCAACAAGAAGAAGGGCCAAGAACATCTCAAGAATTCAGCCAAGATTATTTGCTTCAAGTGCAAAATTGAAGGGCATCATGTTAGATCTTGCCCATTGAAGAAGAAGGCCATTAGTGAAAAGCAACAAGGGAAGAGGCCACAAGTTCAATCTCGTGCTCAACCGCAAGTTGGAGAAAGGCCGCTTCCCAAGAAGACTCATGCTAATGCTTCTCATTTTGAGAAATCAAATGAGAAGAAAGTGAAGAGTAGATGTTGCTACCTATGCCGTGAGAAGGGTCACCTTGCTTCTTCATGCACTAGTGGTAACTTATCCAACCCAATTATTATTAATGATGTCTATTTTCTTGGGAAGGATAATGTTGGCAATGTGTTTGCCAAGTTTTTTGGTACTCAAAGTGGTGTCAAGAAAAGAACCATTTGGGTAGCCAAGCCTATTGTGACTAACCTCTTAGGACCCAACTTGGTTGGGGACCAACTAGCTCAAACTTGATCAATAGGTGTTTTGGATGGCATTGGAGACTTGGCTACATTATGAAGAATTAAGGGGTCTTCGTCATTCATATTGTCTCAAGCCAAGTCATTCGGATTATCAAGTTTCTATCTTATATCCAATGTTCCTCCTTGCGGTAACTCGTGCTTAAATTGTCTACATTGAAAGTTACTTGCCCCTTTGCATGTTTTGGTTTTGTTCCTTGCATGTGTTTGTATATGCTGTGCGTCCAATTTGTATATCTTGAGAAATCAAGTATGTGTATATTGGTTTGCACATCATGTATGTGTGTGTCGTGCGTTGAGCCTTTGTGCTTCTTGCTTTTATCTTAGTTGGCTCTTGTGAGAGATTAATGGAACATCCCATTTTGGGGAGTGATGTGCTTTGTGCACCTCACAATCCTATAAATGTGTGTACATGAGGAATACCATCTAGTATTGATATTACAAGATTATCTAGTCTCTATGTGGTATGTCTTCTCATGAGAAAGTCAAATTCTAAATGTTCCATTAATTATCTCTTGTTGGTTCTCTTTTTGCATCTTGGTAAGTTTTTCATTGGTATCACATTATGGGGGAGTAATATTCTATGTGCATATTACAAGCCTAGAAAATGTGTAAATTTGAGATATTGTCACCTAGAGTTGATAGTATAAATTATGTTGTTCCTAGGTGGCATGTTAGCTCTACAAGTTGCATTTTGCTTGTGTTTGGTGTGAAGATGATGTTGGATATCATTGCTATCTATCACCGGGAATTATTTCCAAAATACCTCTTGTCTTTGACAATTGGTAATCATTTATGTGGTGGAAATTATTGATCATCTTTACATTGTCTTTTTGGTTTTATTTGTCTTATCTCTTGCCAAGTTTGTGTCAACTCCCATTGCCTTCCGTGCCACTTGTGGATCTTGTTATTTTATTGATTTTGTCAAGTGTTCTAGATATAGTGAAAGTGGTGATCCTACCTTGTGCATTTTGTATTCAAATGCAAATTCTCTTTAATGCACAATTCTTGGGGGAGCTATCCTATTTTCGATAGAACACTCATCTTGTGATCCATATCAAGTGTGTGTTGATGGAAGGCAAGCCGTTTCTTTTTGGTACTTGTGCCATCATGAAACTTTGTAGATGGGTTGGTTTGTTTGGAACCATCCTCTCTTTTGGGAGTCTGATATATTTCCTTTTGCGTGTATCAATAGATATCTCATTCCTTGATGTATCTTCTAATAGATATCTTCCAAGTGATGATTTCTCCATTTGGTATCCTATTTTCACTTGGTATTTCTTTTTATTTTGTTTCGTTTCTTGAAAGTCTTGAGCATGCATATTTACTTCATGTACTTTCTTTGGCATGCTTTCTTTCTTTAACCCAATATATAAGGGAAACTCCACCTAGTCTCAATTTGGATGAGATGTGCATGAAATTCATTTTCATATATAAATGCACATATGTTTGTGGAGTTTTTCCTATGTATTGGTGTTTCTAACTCTTTGCTCCCAATGAGTTTGGGTACCATTTTGTTTGTGTTGGTGTTCTAGGAACAATTGGAGATGCATTGGAAGCTCGGCTCATTCAAAAGGAAGGTGGTGTCACCATGTGCTTATTGGAGTCAAGCTAGGATGATCAATGACCTACTATCTACCTTCATTTGGTATCTACTACATCCTTCCAATGGTATCTC
>LR738713.1:564918803-564938455 GCA_902687465.1 Secale cereale | reverse complement strand
TGAAAGAACATGCGGTGCCCCCATGTTTGGTTTTGGTAATTGATGACAATCTCTATGGACTAATGGTTTCCTTGAGTTATATTTGAAGGGTTTGTCCATAGGCTTTTCTTGGAGTTCATTTGTTGGTTTCAAGGAGAGTTTGTGATGACCAAGGTGCTATTAAGGAATTATCCAAAGATTGGTCTTGTGAGTGTTGAGCTTATTGCAAGCATGTCTTGAAGAAGAAGAGTGTGTTATCATTCATGTTTACCTTCAAGACATCATCCAAATGAAGTGTTGGAAAGATTCAAGGTTGATCATGACTAAGTGAAGGAGTGAATCAAGTTGATCAACACACAAAGCGTAGAAGATGTACCGAGAGGGATCAAGCAATCCTATGGTATGGTAAGCATTGGCAATCACGCTTTGTGTACTAACCCATGGTCTTCGTGAGAGTTCTTTGTGGGGTTAGGTTGCGGTGTGCAAGTTCAAGTGGAGCATCACGAAGAAATCAAGTGCTTGAAGCTTGCCGTCCATTGTCGTGACAATGGACTTGTGAAGATATGCCGAAGAGTGGCTCTCCCATAGAGGAGTATGGGGGAGCAATCTACTAGTCTTCACCGAGACAACGCAATCAAGAAAGGTGGTCCAACTTGAGGAAGTCAAGATCGTCTACATCTAGCTCAAGTGGACTGTGTGCAAAGCAAAGGTTTGCCCTTGATAGGTTTTCTATTTTACCGGTCTCGTGGTGGTAGTTGGGAGACCGGGTTATAGGATCGTTTACCGTACTATCAAGGGGGGCTCTCAAGTTGGTAGCTTGATCGTATCGTTAGTAGAGAGCTCAAACCATTGCATCCTTGCATCATGTTTCTTGGTTCTTGTTTGGTTCTCTTTGTAGTCTTAGAGCTTATGGTCATCTTGATGACAAGCTTGAGTTCATCGAAAACGGAGTTCACATGTGTCTTCTATGATGTTTTCGGTGTTGGAGGTTTTACCAGTCTTATCCGAGAAAGGGTTCTCACCATTTTCTTTTGGGACTTTTCTAACTTGCTTCTTATTGATATTTCTTTCAAGATTGTGTTAGCCCTTGTCGCTAGCTTTCCAACAAACTTGGTTTCATCGAATTCGGAGTCCGTATGCAAAAGTTATTGTCGTTTTGGTGTACTGAAAAGGCTGCAGCGGTACTACCGCGCGTAGGAGCGGAAGTAATTTTTTACTACCGCTTTCGGAAGCGGTACTACCGCGGCTACTTCCGTGGCTACTTCCGCTCGGGACCAAAAACTCGTCACAAGTCCAGCGGTGGTAGGCACGGATGTAATTTTTTAGTACCGCTCGCAAGCAGTAGTACCGCTACCCTTAGCAGTACTACCGCTACCCCTAGCGGTAGTACCGTGAGGTCAAGCGGTACTACCGCTCCGACGATTTTTCTGGACTTTTTGCCTCCTCGCTGTTGTTTTTCAAAGGGGTTCTTCTGCCCTAGCAGTAGTACCGCTCCTGGAGCGGTAGTACCGCTCTGTTCGGGCTGTGAGCATAACGGTTGGATTTTTCCCCACCTATAAAAGGGGATCTTCTTCCCCAATGAACCTTATCCTTTGAGCTCGTGTTCTTCCCCCATTGTTGACCTTCTTCGAGCTTGCTATCTCTCAATCCCTCCATGGATTCTTGCTAGTTTTTGGGGGAAAAGAGAGAGGAGATCTAGATCCACATTTCCACCAATCACTTTCTCCTCTAGGTGAGGGGAACCCCTTGGATCTTGATCTTGGAGTTCTTGGTGTTCTCCTTCTTGTTCTTCCTCTCATTTCCCTCCCTAGCATTAGTTGCTTTGGTGGGATTTGGGAGAGAAGGACTTGGGCACTCCGTGTGCCCTTGCCATTGCATTTGGTGCATCGGTTTGAGTTCTCCACGGTGATACGTGGAAGTGAAGTTGAGAAGCTTATTACTCTTGGGTTCTTGGTACCCTTGAGCTTGTTCCTCTTGGGTGCTTGGGCGCCCTAGACGGTTGTGGTCACCTCGGAGCCATATTCCATTGTGGTGAAGCTTCGTGGTGTCGTTGGGGAGATAGCCCCAACCTTGGTGTTCGGAGCTCAATCATTGTGGTGTAAAGCTCCGGGCAAGCGTCGGGGTCTCCAATTAGGTTGTGGAGATCGCCCCGAGCAATTTGACGGGTTCCGGTGACCGCCCCCAAGGGTTGCTAAAGTGTACGGGTTCGGTGACCGCCCCCAAGGGTTGCCATTTGTACGGGTTCGGTGACCGCCCTCAAGGGTCCCTTAGTGGAATCACGGCATCTTGCATTGTGCGAGGGCGTGAGGAGATTACGGTGGCCCTAGTGGCTTCTTGGGGAGCATTGTGCCTCCACACCGCTCCAAACGGAGATTAGCATCCGCAAGGGTGTGAACTTCGGGATACATCGTCGTCTCCGCGTGCCTCGGTTATCTCTTACCCGAGCCCTTTACTTATGCACTATACTTTGTGATAGATATATTGTTTCTTGTCATATATCTTGCTATCACCTAGTTGTTTATCTTGCTTAGCATAAGTTGTTGGTGCACATAGGTGAGCCTAGTTGTTGTAGGTTTTGTGCTTGACAAATTAACCGCTAGGTTTATTCCGCATTTGTTCAAGCCTAAACCGTAATTATTTTAAAGCGCCTATTCACCCCCCCCTCTAGGCGACATCCACGATCTTTCAACACCAGAATATCATCCAGATACACGAGCACGAACTCGCCAGTATAGGGGTTGAAGATGTAATGCATCATCCTTGAAAAGGTAGGAGGAGCATTGGCGAGACCGAAGGACATGACGGTATACTCGTATGAACCGTAGCTCGTTCTGAAGGCCGTCTTGGGAATGTCTTCCTCGCGAATGCGAATTTGATGATAGCCCATTCGGAGGTCAAGCTTAGAGAACACTTTAGCTCCTTTGAGCTGCTCAAAGAGTTCGTTGATGTTGGGGAGCGGATACTTGTTCTTAATTGTCTTCTTGTTCAATGGCCGGTAGTCAACACAGAGATGCTCCGTGCCATCTTTCTTCTTGACAAATAAGACACCACAGCCCCACGGAGATGTACTCGGTCTGATGAGACCCATACTCTCCTGCTTATCAAGCTGCTTCTTCAATTCCTTCAATTCATCCGGAGAGAGCTTGTACGGACGCCGGCATGCAGGCTCAGTGCCCGGCTCGAGTTCAATGACAAACTCCACCTGACGGTGTGGAGGCATGCCTGGAAGTTCTTCTGGAAAGACGTCTTGATATTCGTTCACCACTGGAATTTGATCTATGGCATTAATTTCGCCCTTATCATTAAGAGAGAAAAGTCGAATAGTATTATCCCTTGAAGCAAAGATAATCACATCTTCATCAGAATGAGTCAACTTGACTTCCTTTTGAGCACAATCAATGTGAGCATCATGCTGAGAAAGCCAATCCATTCCGAGAATGAGGTCGATGTCAGAATTACCAAGAATCACCGGTTTAGCCAAAAAGCGATAATCTCCCATGCGAATAGAAACATCCGGAGCATAGACACTAGAAGTCATAATCCTGCCCGGAGAAAAAACTTGCAACTTCTGAGGCAAATTTGAAGTGGCAATATTGTGCTTGGATGCAAATGGTTGAGACATGAAAGAGCATGAAGCACCCGAATCAAATAACACTTTAGCTGGAAAAGAGTTAACTGGAAGGTTACCCAAAATGACATCAGAAGAATTCTCCGCTTGTGCTGCATTCATCAGATTGACCCTTGCTGCCTTTGGATCATGCTTGACCAAAGCGGTACTGACAGGAGGATATTCTAATACCAACTTGTAATGCCCAGGATGGAGTTATACCTCCTACGTGTCGAGGCACGACTTAAAGGCATAAGTCCATCCTAGAATGATCTCAAGTTTGGTAATCTTTGCACAACTCATGTAAAAGAGGGGATAGTAAACAGAAATAGTTGGCTTACACTCGCCACGTCACAGAATTACAGTACAAGTCTCAAACATCATACATTAAGAACATCACAACCCTCTAAGGGCAAAAGCCAAAAGACAAAGAACCCGGAATGGAAATAGATGAAGCCGGAGATATATTATATACCCCAAAAGGGAAAGTATTACATCCGGGGCATTACACCGATCTCCTGGAGAACCCTAACGGGCCGGGTTCCAGCCCGCGACCCGGTAGCCCGCAACCGTTGACCCGTTGACCGCCCGTTTGACCCAGATCCGCCCGTTTGACCAGAGGTTGCTTCGTTTTCCCTAAGTCCCTAGTTGTTTTCAATGTCTGATGCAGTTTTGTGATGATGATAACTTTTACCGTGCATGTCCGATTTTTGTGTATGATATGTCAAAATGATCGTGGTGACATGTACTATGTTTTGTTCCATTGTGCCATGCATGTTTGAGGTCATCTAGATGTCTTAATCTTCATGAGAAGAGTGCTACTTGTTATAAACTGATGCTATTAGTTGTTTTCATGCCATGTTTGCAATGTGATAACTTGATGCATGCTTATCCAAATGAAGCAAATGATATGTCCACATGTTCATCATGAGATGCTCTACATGTTGGTTGCTTTAGCTTGCATGATAGATTTCATCTTGCCATGTTTATCTCCTTTGCAAAAATGCTTGTGGATGTTATGTTGTTAAACTTGTTACGAGATGCCTAGTTGAGGAGCTCGTTGCTATTGATGTGGTTGTCCCCTTGTTGCATGCTTAGATGTTTTGGATTCCCCATCATGTGTACTTTGCCGTGGTGCAAACCACTTGCCATGTTTTGCTTTGAGGTGACTTAAACTTGCTCACAAACATGCCATGATATTACTGCTGTTTTAACACTTAGTGAAATTTCACTAAGTCTGGAATCTGTAATTTCCAGATGCCATGTTTGCTTGTTGTTCTAGGCAAATCCATGATAGTTTTGGGGTGACTATTGATGATTCCTTGTTGTATATGTTGTTGGCTATCCATTCATGCTCTCACATGCTCTTTTGGGTGGCTGTAGCATATTTAACTCTTGCTTCCAAGTTGCTATAAATTACTGCTGTCAGGATTTTGTTGTCATGTTCAAAATGTTATAGCTTGTTGCTATTGATCCAAGCCTCCTATGGAGATGCTCCAATGGAATTGTTTGCTGTAGGATATGTCTACTTTATGTCCATGCTTCTTGTCATGATGTTTGAGTGCTGTAGACTATATATTTCTTGCTCCGAAGTTGCTATGTGGCTGTTAATTTCAGCTTGAACATGTTTCTTGTTTCGGGTGTATCATTTAGCCCGTTGCTCCGTTTTGAGCAAGTCCTATATGAAACTTGTGTGGTTTTGCATGTAGATTCATAATATCCTCTTGTTAGCATGTTTTGAAGTTTCTTGCTTGTTGCACATTGTCATGTTCCTTGTGTTGTATCCCTGTGTTTCCTATGTTGACTTTCTGTGCATCCTAAGTGCATCTGTAGTGCTTCCTTAGTGCATCAGCCATGCATCCTGTAGTTTGCGCATTGCATCTTGTTGATTTCGTGCCTCGTGTGTTTTGTATTGAGTAGAGCCGGAAGCCGAGACCGAGTAAGAGAACGAGGTTACTACCGAGGTTGAGAACGAGGAGCTCTCTTACGATCCCATCGACGACCCGACATGCAAGATGACCTGACCCGGATATCATTACTATCTTTGCCTATTGCTAGAAGTCTCGCTCTATAGTTTCTGCCTCGATACCCATGTTTTTCCTGTCAGCCTCCGATTGTAACCATGAATCTGTCTAACCACCCTACCTATGCAAACCTTTGATTGGCTAAGTAAGCTTCGCTCAGCCCCTCTTATAGCATTGCTAGTTGCAGGAGAAGATTTGAAGATTCTTGCTTCTTGTTGAAGCTTGTTGGGATACCACACTATATTAACTCTTAATGAAATCATCTATATATTGGTAATGGGTGGAAGGCTAAGCCTTTTGCTTGGTGATTTGTTCCACTCATGCCGCCCTAGGAACCGTATAAACCGGTGTTATGTTCCTTGATTATGCGTTCCTCACACGGTTGGGGTTATGGGACCCCCTCGATAAACCGCTAGGTGCTAAGTCTTTTCCAGCAAGTCCCAACATTGGTACTATTTGCCTAAAAAACTAAAAACTTGCCGATGGAGTAATTAACCCGAGGATTAATTAATCAACCCCCTGGGCCAATGCTCGATTTGAGTGTTGGTCCAAACTAGAGCCACTTGCGGTGCCACCCAGTTCGCTGGGGTCTTCGGTATCTGTACGTACTGCTCATCCGGTCGTGGCCTGAGACTAGATACGCGTGGCTACTATCAGGGTGTCGGCACGCCGGGAGGATTTGCTGGATTAGCCTTACCTTAGTCGGAGTATCTTGAGCACGGGATTCCGAGGATACTCGGGCCTTCCCACCTTGGAGTTGCGACTCCACGGATCGTGGGCTTGTCATGGGCCAAGTTGGAACACCCCTGCAGGGTTATGAACTTTCGAAAGCCCGTGCCTGCGGTTATGTGGCAGATGGGAATTTGTTAATATCCGGTTGTAGAAAACTTGACACCATGTTCAGAACACACTACCAGCGTGAGTACCGTGACGGTCATTTTCCGAAAGGGGTTCGGGAAGTGAACACGGTGGGGTTATGTTTGACTTGTTTTAGTTAGGATCACTTCGTGATCACCTTTTCGACCGAGGCACTTCTCTTCTCGCTCTCTTTTACGTAAGTTAGTGCTAGTGCTGCTGCAACCTCTTATTCTTTCTTTAGCCTTGTTCCACACCCAAGGCTTGGATAGTTGTGTTACCCGGGAACGGGATTGCTGAGTCCTCTGTGGCTCACAGACTCTACACCACACCAGATGCAGGTACTCAGGCGATCTATTCAAGTGACGGCACCGAGCTGTACTGGGAGTACGACGAGGACCGTAGCCGTTACTATGTGCACTATCCCGACGATCAGTAGTGGTTTCTACTAGGGGCGATTCAGACCTGTGGATTTATGTTATGTTTGGTATCTTTCATTTGGATCTTCACCCGTAGACGGGTTGTGATGTTATTTGAATGATGTTTGGCTATGTAATGACTTGTGTGACGTGGCGAGTGTAAGCGAACTATCTTTTCGCTTTCATCCCCTCTTTTTACATGAGATGTGCAAAGATACCGAACTTGCGATCATTCCAGAATGGGCATATATCTTTAAGTCGTGCCTCGACACGTAGGAGATATAGTCCCATCCTGGGCATTACAAGTTGGTATTCAGAGCCTTCTCCGACCTAGAAGCCCCCACTGATTGATCGAATCATTGACGGTTGAGTCTAGGCACACACTTAAAATGTTTTGAGTCCTATATTTATATCGGAGAGTAGGATTTCTTTGCTCCTCATTTCTTTTCACTCTGGTGAGGACTCCTGACGATTACTCTTGCCTCTTCTACTCTCAAAAATTGCACCAATTTTTTTTAGGAATCTCGCGAGTATTGTTTGGATTATTTCGATGTCTTTGTGACGAGAACATTGTTCTCGATGCCTCCTGTCATTAGGGGTTGTGGCAGTGTCCCGGGGAGTTGAGCTCCGAGGTGTTGTCGTCACAAACATATCGCGGCAGTTCTAGAATACTTAAGACGGTCGACATCGAAAACTCTCCTGTACGGTTAGTGGCAAGATAACCCCGACATCACCCAGTAATGGGGAGGTAGTTCGGGAGTATTGTGAAGGAAATATGCCCTAGAGGCAATAATAAAGTTGTTATTTATATTTCCTTATATCATGATAAATGTTTATTATTCATGCTAGAATTGTATTAACCGGAAACTTAGTACATGTGTGAATACATAGACAAAACAGAGTGTCCCTAGTATGCCTCTACTAGACTAGCTCGCTGATCAAAGATGGTTATGTTTCCTAACCATAGACATGAGTTGTCATTTGATCAACGGGATCACATCATTAGGAGAATGATGTGATGGACAAGACCCATCCGTTAGCATAGCACTATGATCGTTTAGTTTTACTGCTATTGCTTTCTTCATGACTTATACATGTTCCTATGACTATGAGATTATGCAACTCCCGAATACCGTAGGAACACCTTGTGTGCTATCAAATGTCACAACGTAACTGGGTGATCATAAAGATGCTCTACAGGTGTCTCCGAAAGTATTCGTGGTGTTGGCATAGATCAAGATTAGGATTTGTCACTCCGAGTGTCGGAGAGGTATCTCTGGGCCCTCTCGGTAACACACATCACAATAAGCCTTGCAAGCAAAAGACTAATAAGTTAGTCACAATATGATGTGTTACGGAACGAGTAAAGAGACTTGCCGGTAACGAGATTGAACTAGGTATGGAGATACCGACGATCGAATCTCGGGCAAGTAACATACCGATGACAAAAGGAACAACGTATGTTGTTATGCGGTTCTGACCGATAAAAGATCTTCGTAGAATATGTAGGAGCCAATATGAACATCCAGGTTCCGCTATTTGTTATTGACCGGAGATGAGTCTCGGTCATGTCTACATAGTTCTCGAACCCGTAGGGTCCGCACGCTTAACGTTTGATGACGATCGGTATTATGAGTTTATGAGTTTTGATGTACCGAAGGTAGTTCGGAGTCCCGGATGAGATCACGGACATGACGAGGAGTCTCAGAATGTCCGAGACATAAAGATTGATATATTGGACGACTATATTCGGACACCGGAAGTATTTTCGGAAAAGTTTCGGATTTAACGGGATTGCCGGAGGGGGTTACCGGAACCCCCTACGAGGGGGGATGGTCCATAGTGGGCCTTATGGAAAAGAGAGAGGCAGCCCATAGGGGCTGGCCGGCGCCCCACCTAGGGTTCCTAGTTGGACTAGGATTGGGGGGCGCCACCTCTCCTTCTTTTCCTTTCCCTCTCTTCCTTCTTTGGTAGTTCCTACTAGGAATAGGATTGCAATCCTATTCCTAGTAGGATTGCATCCCTAGCCGCACCAAACAAGGGCCGGCCGGCCTCCCCCCTTGCTCCTTTATATACGGGGGCAGGGGGGCACCCAAAGACACACAAGTTGAATTGTTCCAGCCGTGTGCGGTGCCCCCCTCCACAGAAACACACCTCGGTCATACCGTCGCGGTGCTTAGGCGAAGCCCTGCGCCGGTGAATACATCATATCCGTCACCACGCCGTCGTGCTGACGAAACTCTCCCGTGAAGCTCAACTGGATCAAGAGCTTGTGGGACGTCATCAAGCTGAACGTGTGCTGAACGTGGAGGTGCCGTACGTTCGGTGCTTGATCGGTTGAATCACGAAGAAGTTCGACTACATCAACCGCGTCACTTGACGCTTCCGCTTCTGGTCTACGAGGGTACGTAGACACACTCTTCCCTCTCGTTGCTATGCATCTGGTAGATAGATCTTGCGTGATCGTAGGAAAATTTTAAAATACTACGTTCCCCAACAGTGGCATCATGAGCCAGGTCTATGCGTAGATGATATGCACGAGTAGAAGACAATGAGTTGTGGGCGATACTAGTCATACTGCTTACCAGCATGTCATACTTTGCTTCGGCGGTATTGTGAGATGAAGCGGCCCGGACCGACATTACGCGTACGCTTACGCGAGACTGGTTTCACCGTTACGAGCACTCGTTGCTTAAAGGTGACTGGCGGGTGTCTGTCTCTCTCACTTTAGCTGAATCAAGTGTGGCTACGCCCGGTCCTTGTGAAGGTTAAAACAACACATACTTGACGAAACATCGTTGTGGTTTTGTATGCGTAGGTAAGAACGGTTCTTGCTAAGCCCGTAGCAGCCACGTAAAACTTGCAACAACAAAGTAGAGGACGTCTAACTTGTTTTTGCAGGGCATGTTGTGATGTGATATGGTCAAGACATGATGAGTTATACGGTTTTTGTATGAGATGATCATGTTTTGTAATGTTATCGGCAACTGGCAGGAGCCATATGGTTGTCGCTTTATTGTATGAAATGCAATCGCCATGTAATTGCTTTACTTTAGCACTAAGCGGTAGCGATAGTCGTAGAAGCAATAGTTGGCGAGACGACAACGATGCTACGATGGAGATCAAGGTGTCGCGCCGGTGACGAAGGTGATCATGACGGTGCTTTGGAGATGGAGATCAAAAGCACAAGATGATGATGGCCATATCATGTCACATATTTTGATTGCATGTGATGTTTATCTTATTATGCTTCTTATTTTGCTTAGAACGACGGTAGCATTATAAGATGATCCCTTACTAAATTTCAAGGTATAAGTGTTCTCCCTGAGTATGCACTGTTGCGAAAGTTCGTCGTGCCGAGACACCACGTGATGATCGGGTGTGATAAGCTCTACGTTCAAATACAACGGGTGTAAGCCAGTTTTGCACACGCAGAATACTCGGGTTAAACTTGACGAGCCTAGCATATGCAGATATGGCCTCGTAACACTGGAGACCGAAAGGTCGAGCGTGAATCATATAGTAGATATGATCAACATAAGATGTTCACCATTGAAACTACTCCATCTCACGTGATGATCGGACATGGTTTAGTTGATTTGGATCACGTGATCATTTAGATGACCGGAGGGATGTCTATCTAAGTGGGAGTTCTTAAGTAATCTATACTTATACTAATTTGAGACTCCCTAGAAAATCCCACATTAATCAGAAATTAGGAACCGTTAATCTTGTGGGGCCGAGTTATTACGGTCTAGATCAATCTTGGAATTTCCTACATTAATAAAAAATACAAATTAAAAGTAATAATCCCTACGTTGCTCTTCGGCCAGAATACCTACGTAACTCTTGGGCCACAGAACGGAACCGACCGAACCAATCTGACACGTCTCTCTATTTCTCACGTGTATTCTATTAAAAAAAGTATATCCTAAACCTGACCCGATCTCTCATGTATCCCCTTTTCCCCTGAGTTTAACACATGTGTACGTATCTCCCAGCTCCCTTCCATCTCTCTCTCTCCAAAAAGTCTCTCCCATCTCTATTTGTTAATAATCAGAAAATATCTATTTTTGCGTGGCTAAACCTGGTTATGTCTTTCTCTGGTCTCTCCCTTCTCTCACTTTTGTCTGGAAAAATCAAGTTCATCATTGGTTCCTCAGAAAGGTTAGACTCCTTCCAAAAAAACACCACGGATGAAAAGGAAAAAAAATTAGCAGATTGCATGTGACACGTTCAACTTTAATGATAAACGTTAGACTCCTTCCATAAGAACACCACGGATCAAAAGGAAAAAAAATAGCAGATTGCGTCTGACACGTTCAACTTTAATTGATGAAACAAAACATGGAAAGCATCCACCATTCCTTTTTTAAGGATAGCCTCCTTCCTTAAAAAAAAAGGATAGTCTCCTTCCATATAAAATGAACGTTGAAAAGGAAAGAAATAACAGATTGCGTTTGACATGTTTAATGCTGGTGAACCAAAAGGAAAGAATCAACGGTTCCTTAAAGAAACATAGCCTCCTTTTTATTAAAACTCCGTCGTATAGAAAATAAAAAAAAACATCCGTTTCATGGCCCTTGAAATCCGGTTAATAAATTATTTCTCAGAATGAAAAAGGAAAAAAAATGTTCACGCAACAAAAAACGTCTCCCCCCCGACCCCTGGCGCTCTGAAACTTATACGTAACATATAGATCGTCCCGTGGAAAATAAAAATCTGACACCTAATGTTGGTGAGACATAAGAAGGAAAGCATCCATCAGTTCCTTTTAAGGATAGCATCCAACCATAAAAACTCCATCGATCAAAAGAAAAAAAAAAATCCAATTGATGTCCATTGAAAGTTCATAAAAAAGTTCTTCTGCCGATTGAGAAAGAAAAAAACACTCACGCAAGAAAGGAAAAACACCGGGGTGGCCATTTTTCTCACCGAAAGGATATCCCCATCACCATCAAGTGCGCTCTCCCATCCGCATGACCATAGGCGAAACACAAAGGAATCAAAGCCAGCTGCTATAGACAGGTCTTCATGTTCGTTAGGATCACCGCATCTCTCTCCATCCGCCGCAAGCTTCAAATTACACTCAGGTTTCTAATATAAAGATGGCCAACTATCAAAATCAGATTGCAATCAAACAATGATAATGACCGATGCAGCCTAGGATGAGGTGTACGGATGGTGGTCCAAGTAGATGATGTTGTTGTCCTAATTGGTACACTGCACACTAGAAAACCTATAGTGGACGGAAAGCATAGCGATTCATCTTTCCGATGTCATCGTGTTCATTGTTCATTCTGCAAGTCCACAGGCAAGTAAAACCTATCCTTGAATTTGTTGAATGTCCTGCTTGATTTTTAGCATGTTAGAATCGTGACAAATCAAAATAAATTATCATGATACCAAGCGTCCGACAAAGAGAAAATTTTCAATATACATGCCTATTTATCAGCACGCTTCACTTAATTATGTTGTAGAGTGGACCAGATTCAGATGCACCCAATGTCGCCATTTGCAAGGTAGTGTTGTAGTGATGCATGTGTGTTGAATCATCTGAAGCATCGATTAGTATTATGCAAAGTTTTACATATAGTGTTGTACTTTGCCTGATATGCATGTAAGTCAGTAATTACATGGATTCACATGATTCTTTGGAGGTGTAGATTGCTAATACTTATATATATATATTTTGACCCTATAACAAATAGAATATTAGCTATTGAATATATTTATATACATATAAATTACCGTGTTAACAAAAAAAGAATCTGGATGTATCATGCGCCACAAAGATCTCATATAAACACATGAGTGCCTATGAGATGTACTAGATATGTATAGTATGGATAGAAAATATAAAATTGCGAGGCTCAAGCAAATACATTGATTTGCAAAATAAAATAAAATGGTAGAGACAAGAATTTCTAATCTGTATAATCTACTATGCTTAGAGTATAGACCAGGAAGTCGTGGATGCATGTCTCCATTATTTATGAATAGAAAAAAGTCTATAATTATACCATGCTTCCGTGCTAACAGAAATATGTATAATACCATTTAGAAAACTATAGGTCACGAGTACATGATACATGCAACACTTATGCATTTGTAACCGTATTTTCTACAAACATAACACATATACCCTTATATAACGTTCATAAAGTTGCATATCCATATTTCCACATATGTTCTATAAATCTGAGGTGGTTCACCATCACACACCAGTAGTATTTATACCGTTGTGACGCAATTCGAATTAGACCCAATGTGCACGAGTAATAATATTAACCTATATATTCAAATTATTGTTTGACATTACTAATTTTTCAAAACATTGCTATATCTAAAATTACAATTTCTAGCCCGTGCAGGTGCACGGGTTGACGGCTAGTATGATTAATTGAACTTTAATTTATCATGAACTTAGTCCTGGTAGTATTAGCATATCTATGTTGTAGATCAATAGCTCGCGATGTTGCTCCACGTTTTTTTTATATGTTCCTAGAGAAAACCAAGTTGAAAGATGTTAGTAGCAATGATGCGGAATTGTTCCGTGATCTGAGGATTATCCTCATTGCTGCACAGAAGAATTATGTCCTTGATGCACCGCTAGGTGACAGACCTATTGCAGGAGCAGATGTAGACGTTATGAACGTTTTGACAAAAGCTCGATATGATGACTACTTGATAGTTTAGTGCACCATACTTTACGGCTTATAACCGGGACTTCAAAAACATTTTGAAACGCCACAGAGCATATGAGATGTTCCAAGAGTTGAAATTAGTATTTCATACTCATGCCCGTGTCGAGAGGTATAAGACCTCTGACAGTACTTTGCCTACAAGATGGAGGAGAATAGCTTAACCAGTGAGCATGTGCTCAGATTGTCTGGGTAGTACAATTGCTTGAATCAAGTGGGAGTTAATCTTCCAGATAAGATAGTAATTGACAAAGTTCTCTAGACACTATCACCAAGTTAGTAGAACTTCGTGATGAACTATAATATGCAAGGGATGACGAAAGTAATTCCCGAGCTCTTCACGATGCTGAAATCGGCGAAGGTAGAAATCAAGAAAGAGCATCAAGTGTTGATGGTTAACCAGACCACTTGTTTCAAGCAAAGGGCAAAGGGATAGAAGGGGAACTTCAAGAAGAATGACAAGCAAGTTGTCACTCCCGTGAAGAAACCCAAAGCTAAACTCAAGCCTGAAACTAAGTGCTTCTACTGCAAAGGAAATGGTCACTAGAAGTGGAACTGCCCTAGATATTTGGCGGATAAGAAGGATGGCAAAGTGAACAAAGGTATATTTGATATACAGATTATTGATGTGTATTTTACTAGTGTTCATAGCAACCCCTCGGTATTTGATATTGGTTCATTTGCTAAAGAGTAATAACTCGAAATGGGAGTTGCATAATGAACAGAAACTAGTTAAAGGATGAAGTGACAATGTGTATTGGAAGTAGTTCCAAGATTGATATGATCATCATCGCACACTCCCTATACTTTCGGGATTAGTATTGAACCTAAATAAGTGTTATTTGGTGTTTGTGTTGAGCATGAATATGATTTGATCATGTTTATTGCAATACGGTTATTCATGTAAGTTAGAGAATAATTGTTGTTCTGTTTACATGAATAAAACCTTCTATGGTCATACACCCAATGAAAATGGTTTGTTGGATCTCGATCGTGTGATACACATATTCATAATATTGAAGCCAAAAGATGCAAGGTTAATAATGATAGTGCAACTTATTTGTGGCACTGCCGTTTAGGTCATATTGGTGTAAAGCGCATGAAGAAACTCCATAGTGATGAACTTTTTGAATCACTTGATTATGAATCACTTGGTGCTTGCGAACCATGCCTCATGGGCAAGATGACTAAAACTCCGTTCTCCGGAACCGTGGAGCGAGCAATAGAGTTGTTGGAAATCATACATACTGATGTATACGGACCAATGAGTATTGAAGCTCGCGGCAGGTATCGTTATTTTCTGACCTTCACTGATGATTTGAGCAGATATGGGTATATCTACTTAATGAAGCACAAGTCTGAAACATTTGAAAAGTTCAAATAATTTCAGAGTGAAGTGGAGAATCATCGTAACAAGAAAATAAGAGTTTCTACGATATGATCGTAGAGGTAAAATATTTGAGTTAGCGGGTTTGGCCTTCAATAAAAACAATGTGAAATAGTTTCACTACTCACGCCACCTGGAACACCACAGTGTAATGGTGTGTCCGAACGTCATAACCGTACCTTATTAGATATGGTGCGATCGATGATGTCTCTTACCGATCTACCACTATCGCTTTTGGGGTTATGCATTAGAGACAGCTACATTCACATTAAATAGGGCACCATCTAAATCCGTGGAGATGACACCGTATGAACTGTGGTTTGACGAGAAACCTAAGCTGTCATTTCTTTAAGTTTGGGACTGCGATGCTTATGTGAAAAAGTTTCAACATGATAAGCTCGAACCCAATTCGGAGAAGTAAATCTTCATAGGATACCCAAAAAGAAACTGTTGGGTACACCTTCTATCACAGATCCTAAGGCAAGGTCTTTGTTGCTAAGAGTGGATCCTTTCTAGAGAAGGAGTTTCTCTCGAAAGAAGTGAGTGGGAGGAAAGTAGAACTTGATGAGGTAATTGTACCTTCTCCCGAATTGGAAGGTAGTACATCACAGAAACTCGTTCCAGTGATTCCTACACCAATTAGTGAGGAAGCTAATGATGATGATCATGAAACTTCAGATCAAGTTTCTGCTGAACTTCGTAGATCAACCAGAGTTCGTTCCGCACCAGAGTGGTACGGCAACCCAGTTCTGGAAGTCATGTTACTAGACCATGATGAACCTACGAACTATGAGAAAGCGATGATGAGCCCAGATTCCACAAAATGGCTTGAGACCATGAAATCTGAGATGGGATCCATGTATTAGAACAAAGTATGGACTTTGGTTGACTTGCCCGATGATCGGCAAGCCATCGAAAATAAATGGATCTTCAAGAGGAAGACCGACGCAAACGGTAATGTTACTGTTTACAAAGCTCGACTTGTTGCGAAAGGGTTTTGACAAGTTCAAGGAGTTGACTACGATGAGACTTTCTCACCCGTAGCGATGCTTAAGTCTGTCCGAATCATGTTAGTAATTGCCGCATTTTAAGAAATCTGGCAAATGGATAACAAAACTGCATTCTTTAATGGATTTATTAAAGAAGACTTGTATATGATGCAACCAGAAGGTTTTGTCAATCCTAAAGGTGCTAACAAAATGTGCAAGCTCCAGCGATCCATCTATGGACTGGTGCAAGCATCTCGGAGTTGGAATATATGCTTTGATAAGTTGATCAAAGCATATAGATTTATACAGACTTGCGGTGAAGCCTGTATTTACAAGAAGTGAGTGGGAGCACTACAACCTTTCTGATAAGTATATGTGAATGACATATTGTCGATCGGAAATGATGTAGAATTTTCTGGAAAGCATAAAGGAGTGTTTGAAAGGAGTTTTTTCAAAGAAAGACCTTGGTGAAGCTGCTTACATATTGGGCATCAAGATCTATAGAGATAGATCAAGACGCTTGATAAGACTTTCGATGAGTACATACCTTGATAAGATTTTGAAGTAGTTCAAAATGGATCAGTCAAAGAAGGAGTTCTTGCCTGACTTGTAAGGTGTGAAGTTGAGTAAGACTCAAAGCCAGACCACGACAGAAAAATATAGAGAGAATGAAAGTCATTCCCTATGCCTCAGCCATAGGTTCTGTAAAGTATGCCATGCTGTGTACAAAACACATTGTGTACCTTGCCATGAGTTTGACAGGGAGGTACAATAGTGATCCAGGAGTAGATCACTGTACAGCGGTCAAAATTATCCTTAATAATTGGATGACTAAGGAAATATTTCTCGATTATGGAGGTGATAAAGAGTTCGTCGTAAAGGGTTACGCCGATGCAAGCTTTGACACTAAATCCAGATGACTCTAAGTATCAATCTGGATGCGTATTGAAAGTGGGAGCAATTAGCTAGAGTAGCTCCATGCAGAGCATTGTAGACATAGAAATTGCGAAATACATACGGATCTGAATGTGACAGACCCGTTGACTAAACTTGTCTCACAAGCAAAACATGATCACACCTTATTACTCTTGTGTATTAATCACATAGCGATGTGAACTAGATTATTGACTCTAGTAAACCCTTTGGGTGTTGGTCACATGGTGATGTGAACTATGGGTGTTATTCACATAACGATGTGAACTATCGGTATTAAATCACATGGCGATGTGAGCTAGATTATTGACTCTAGTGCAAGTGGGAGACTGAAGGAAATATGCCCTAGAGGCAATAATAAAGTTGTTATTTATATTTCCTTATATCATGATAAATGTTTATTATTCATGCTAGAATTGTATTAACCGGAAACTTAGTACATGTGTGAATACATAGACAAAACAGAGTGTCCCTAGTATGCCTCTACTAGACTAGCTCACTGATCAAAGATGGTTATGTTTCCTAACCATAGACATGAGTTGTCATTTGATCAACGGGATCACATCATTAGGAGAATGATGTGATGGACAAGACCCATCCGTTAGCATAGCACTATGATCGTTTAGTTTTACTGCTATTGCTTTCTTCATGACTTATACATGTTCCTATGACTATGAGATTATGCAACTCTCGAATACCGTAGGAACACCTTGTGTGCTATCAAACGTCACAACGTAACTGGGTGATCATAAAGATGCTCTACAGGTGTCTCCGAAAGTATTCGTGGTGTTGGCATAGATCAAGATTAGGATTTGTCACTCCGAGTGTCGGAGAGGTATCTCTGGGCCCTCTCGGTAACACACATCACAATAAGCCTTGCAAGCAAAAGACTAATAAGTTAGTCACGAGATGATGTGTTACGGAACGATTAAAGAGACTTGCCGGTAACGAGATTGAACTAGGTATGGAGATACCGACGATCGAATCTCGGGCAAGTAACATACCGATGACAAAAGGAACAACGTATGTTGTTATGCGGTTCTGACCGATAAAAGATCTTCGTAGAATATGTAGGAGCCAATATGAACATCCAGGTTCCGCTATTTGTTATTGACCGGAGATGAGTCTCGGTCATGTCTACATAGTTCTCGAACCCGTAGGGTCCGCACGCTTAACGTTTGATGACGATCGGTATTATGAGTTTATGAGTTTTGATGTACCGAAGGTAGTTCGGAGTCCTGGATGAGATCACGGACATGAAGAGGAGTCTCGGAATGTCCGAGACATAAAGATTGATATATTGGACGACTATATTCGGACACCGGAAGTATTCCGGAAAAGTTTCGGATTTAACGGGATTGCCGGAGGGGGTTACCGGAACCCCCTACGAGGGGGGATGGTCCATAGTGGGCCTTATGGAAAAGAGAGAGGCAGCCCATAGGGGCTGGCCGGCGCCCCACCTTGGGTTCCTAGTTGGACTAGGATTGGGGGGCGCCACCTCTCCTTCTTTTCCTTTCCCTCTCTTCCTTCTTTGGTAGTTCCTACTAGGAATATGATTGCAATCCTATTCCTAGTAGGATTGCATCCCTAGCCGCACCAAACAAGGGCCGGCCGGTCTCCCCCCTTGCTCCTTTATATACGGGGCAGGGGGGCACCCAAAGACACACAAGTTGAATTGTTCCAGCCGTGTCCGGTGCCCCCCTCCACAGAAACACACCTCGGTCATACCGTCGCGGTGCTTAGGCGAAGCCGTGCGCCGGTGAATACATCATATCCGTCACCACGCCGTCGTGCTGACGAAACTCTCCCGTGAAGCTCAACTGGATCAAGAGCTCGTGGGACGTCATCAAGTTGAACGTGTGCTGAACGCGGAGGTGCCGTACGTTCGGTGCTTGATCGGTTGAATCGCGAAGAAGTTCGACTACATCAACCGCGTCACTTGACGCTTCCGCTTCTGGTCTACGAGGGTACGTAGATACACTCTTCCCTCTCGTTGCTATGCATCTGGTAGATAGATCTTGCGTGATCGTAGGAAAATTTTAAAATACTACGTTCCCCAACATATTGCCATAGCTTGTATAGTAGATGCGTTTCGAAGGTCCGAGGTAGACGGTTTCCGGGAATAACTGGTTATGTGTTGAAGGATGGATACAGCTGAATGTAGGATTAGAGTTGAGTGCGCGATGCTTCCACTGTATCCCCAACACCTGATTTCATAACTGGAAACTTTCGGAAATTAATAGGTGGGTTCATCTAGTAGCTCGTAGGCATTCTTCCAACGAATGTAGGTTATGGAGTTCGGGGTTCTACATTGAGTGAAGTGGTTTTATGGCCGATGTTCCGATCGGGAGTTGCATCTTAAAGGGTCCTTGGCTATGCTGACCCGGGGATTGCAAAACCCTTTCGTAACACGTGCCATAAGCTTTCAGCACAAAGATGTCGAACGAAGCTCCTATCTTGTATTTGTTCTATCTGCACCTTGTTATTTTTCTTATTTACCTTTTGTCTCCCAAGTGGCTTCTCGTGAAGATTGTCGTTATCATTAAACTGAGAATTTCATTCGGTCCTCTTGTTCGAATGATTCTTGTGAAGACCATGTCGCAATTCTAGCTGTTGTTTCAGCTTATATCTTCTTTCAATCAAATGGCTAATGGTGGTCATCTCTTTCAGGATGGCTCCTAAAAGGGTTCCCAACGCTAACCCAGAGGGTGAAGAGGTTCCTGATCGTCCTCCTTCACCTCCTCCTCCGTCTGAG
>LR738713.1:564892653-564918793 GCA_902687465.1 Secale cereale | reverse complement strand
GGAGTTCGGGGTTCTACATTGAGTGAAGTGGTTTTATGGCCGATGTTCCGATCGGGAGTTGCATCTTAAAGGGTCCTTGGCTATGCTGACCCGGGGATTGCAAAACCCTTTCGTAACACGTGCCATAAGCTTTCAGCACAAAGATGTCGAACGAAGCTCCTATCTTGTATTTGTTCTATCTGCACCTTGTTGTTTTTCTTATTTACCTTTTGTCTCCCAAGTGGCTTCTCGTGAAGATTGTCGTTATCATTAAACTGAGAATTTCATTCGTTCCTCTTGTTCGAATGATTCTTGTGAAGACCATGTCGCAATTCTAGCTGTTGTTTCAGCTTATATCTTCTTTCAATCAAATGGCTAATGGTGGTCATCTCTTTCAGGATGGCTCCTAAAAGGGTTCCCAACGCTAACCCAGAGGGTGAAGAGGTTCCTGATCGTCCTCCTTCACCTCCTCCTCCGTCTGAGGCCTGGAGAGCAATTATGCAGACTACGAACCAGAACACCCAGGTGGTTATGCAGATGATGCAGCAAATGCAAGCAAATCAAGCAAATCAGGGTGCTCATGGGAACCAAGGCAATTTGTTCAACCAACAACACTTTGCTACGCTCAACCCGTTCTTGGCTAATCAACCAAAGGCTTTCAGTTACTGCGTGGACCCTCTCGATGCTGAAGACTGGATAACAGATATCAAGATGCATTTTGAGTGCAGTAACGTCAGGCCCGAGGACTATGTGAAGTTTGCAGCCTTCCAACTCAAGGACCAAGCAGCTGATTGGTGACAGCAGTACAAAGACTCCAGAGCAGGGCATGAAATCTCCCGGGATGATTTCTGCAAGGACTTTCGCTCTCACCACATTCCAACAAGTGTCATCGAGGGTATGCGTGAGCAATTCCGCAACCTGAAGCAAGGCTCAATGACTGTCTACCAATATAATGTCAAGTTCCAGAACCTTGCCCGCTATGCAAAGCAAGACATTCCAGATGCCAAGAGCAAGATCTATCAGTTCCGTGGTGGTCTGAAGGATGAACTTCAACTTGCTCTCACCTTGTTCGAGCCTGATGAGTTTGATCAATTCTATAATATGGCGCTTAAGCAAGAGGCGGCCCAGCTCAAGATGGAAGCTTCCAAAAAGAGGATCAGAGACGCTGTTCACTCCTCCTCATCTTCTCAAGTGGTCGCGAAGCAACAGAAGTTTTGGCTTCCACCTCCTCCAGTGATTCGAGCTCCCTACAACAACAACAAGAACTCTGGTGGCCGTGGTTTCTCCCACCCACCCAACCCAAGCAACCAGTCGAAGAACCAGTCTCAAGCTTCCAAGTCAAGTGCTCCACATTACCGTCCTCTCTCAGAAGTGGTGTGCAACAAGTGTGGCCAGAAGGGTCATTATGCTAACAAGTGCCCCAACCCAAGGCGCCTTCCGCCTCCTCCACCTGTCAGCACAGCTATAGTCAAGCACAACCCCAAGTCAGCAAGAGTGAATCTGATGAATGCAGCTCAAGCAGAGAATTCTTCAGACGTGATACTTGGTAACCTTCCAGTTAACTCTATACCTGCTAAAGTATTGTTTGATTCGGGTGCATCGCTGTCCTTCATTTCAAGACCTTTTGTTGCCAAGCATGATTTCGTCACTCAAGTGTTGCCAAAGCCATTGAGCATTATTTCTCCTGGATTACAAATGTCCTCTCGGGTGCATGTTCCGGACGTATCTATTCGCATGGGTGATTACCGCTTTCTGGCTAATCCGGTTGTTCTCGGCAACTCCGACATTGACCTCATCCTCGGGATGGATTGGCTTTCTCAGCATGATGCTCACATTGATTGTGCAAATAAGGAAGTCAAGATTACTCATCCTAATGAGGACGTGATTATCTTCGCCTCTCGGGATAACACAATCAGGCTGTTCTCTCTCAATGACAAGGGCGAGATTAATGCCATCTCTCAAATTCCGGCGGTTAATGAATACGAAGACGCTTTTCCTGAAGAACTTCCAGGCATGCCTCCACATCGTCAAGTGGAATTCGTCATTGAACTCGAGCCAGGTACTGAGCCAGCATGCCGGCGTCCGTACAAGCTCTCTCCTGAAGAGTTGAAGGAGTTGAAGAAACAGCTTGATGAACAGGAGCGTATGGGTCTGATCAGGCCTAGTACGTCTCCTTGGGGCTGTGGTGTCTTATTTGTCAAGAAGAAGGATGGCACGGAGCGCCTTTGCGCCGATTACCGGCCATTGAACAAGAAGACAATAAAGAACAAGTATCCGCTCCCCAACATCAATGAATTGTTCGAGCAGCTCAAAGGAGCTAAAGTGTTCTCTAAGCTCGACCTTCGAATGGGCTATCACCAAATTCGCATTCGTGAAGAAGATATCCACAAGACTGCCTTCAGAACGAGCTACGGCTCCTATGAGTATACATTCATGTCTTTTGGTCTCGCTAATGCTCCACCTACCTTCTCGAGAATGATGCACTACATTTTCAACCCCTACACCAACGAGTTTGTGCTTGTGTATCTGGATGACATTTTGGTTTTCTCCAAGAATGAAGAGGATCACGAAAAGCACCTCCGTCTGGTTCTCGACAGACTCTGTGAACATAAGTTCTATGCCAAGTTCTCCAAGTGCGAATTTTGGCTCGATAAGGTCTTGTATCTGGGCCATATCATCTCCGCTGACGGTATTGCTGTGAACCCCGAGAAAGTTGAAGCGATTGTCAACTGGGAACCTCCTCAGAACGTCAAGCAACTCCGAAGCTTTCTTGGTCTTGCTAGCTATTGCAGAAGGTTCGTTGAGAACTTCTCCAAGATTGCCAAGCCTATCTCCAACTTGCTGCAGAAGAATGTCAAGTACAACTAGTCTCCAGATTGTGATGTGGCTTTCAAAAATCTCAAAGAAAAGCTCATCTCTGCTCCAGTTCTTACTCCTCCAGATGAGTCCAAGCCCTACGAAGTATTCTGTGATGCTTCTCTTCAAGGACTTGGTGGTGTGCTAATGCAGGACAAGAAGATTGTGGCATACACTTCTCGTCAACTGAAGCCAAGTGAGAAGAACTACCCCACACATGATCTTGAACTAGCAGCTGTGGTACATGCTTTGATTACGTGGAGACACCTTCTGTTGGGCAAAAAAGTCGACATCTTCACCGATCACAAGAGCTTGAAGTACATCTTCACACAGCCGAACCTGAACCTCCGCCAGACTCGTTGGGTCGAGATGATCCAAGAGTATGATCCAAGCATCGAATACACACCTGGCAAGGCAAATGTCATTGCAGATGCTTTGAGCAGAAAGGCATATTGCAACAGTCTCCTTATCAAGCCGTTCCAGCCTGAGCTTTGTGAAGCGTTCAGGAAGCTCAACCTCCAAGTTGTTCCGCAAGGCTTTCTTGCAAATCTTCAAGTTGCTCCTACCTTGGAAGATCAGATTCGTGAGGCCCAACTCAGTGATGCTATGGTGCAGAAAGTGAAACATGGTATTGCAAAGGGTACTCCCAAATACAAGTGCTATCGCGTTGATGAGAGAGATACCTTGTTCTTTGAGGACAGACTTGTGGTTCCCAAAGGTGATCTTAGGAAGCTCATAATGAACGAAGCACATGATTCCCTCCTTTCGATTCATCCTGGTAGTTCCAAGATGTACCAAGACCTCAAGCAATCTTACTGGTGGACTCGCATGAAAAGGGAGATTGCCCAATTCGTGAATGAATGTGATGTCTGCAGAAGAGTGAAGGCAGAGCATCAACGTCCAGCCGGTCTTCTCCAACCTCTTCCTATTCCCGAGTGGAAATTCGACCACATTGAAATGGATTTCGTCACTGGCTTTCCTAAGTCCAAGAGAGGGAATGATTCTATCTTTGTGGTGATTGACAAGCTTACCAAAGTCGCTCACTTCCTTCCAGTCAAAGAATCCATCAATGCAGCTCAACTGACAGAGTTGTACACTTCCAGAATTGTGTCCTTACATGGCATTCCTCAAGTTATCTCCTCAGACCGTGGAAGTTTGTTCACTTCCAAGTTCTGGGACTCCTTTCAGTCTGCCATGGGCACAAAGATCCGTTTCAGCACTGCATTTCACCCTCAGACTAGTGGTCAAGTCGAGAGAGTGAATCATATTCTAGAAGACATGCTCAGAGCATGTGTCATATCTTTTGGCATGAAATGGGAAGATTGCCTTCCATTTGCCGAGTTCTCTTACAACAAAAGCTTCCAAGCAAGTGCCGGCAAAGCTCCGTTTGAAATCCTATATGGCAGAAAGTGCCGTACCCCTCTCAACTGGTCCGATACTGGTGAACGTCAATTTCTTGGCAATGACTTGATCTCAGAAGCCGAAGAAATGTGCAAAGTCATACGTGAGAATCTCAAGGCCGCTCAGTCGCGTCAGAAGAGCTACTATGATGGCAAGCATCGTGATTTGGCTTTCAACATTGGGGATCATGTCTATCTCCGTGTTTCTCCTATGAAAGGCACCCAGAGATTCAGTATCAAAGGAAATCTTGCTCCTAGATACGTGGGCCCTTTCAAGGTCCTTGGCAAAAGAGGCGATCTAGCCTATCAACTTGAGCTCCCTTCCAACTTCGCTAATGTTCATGATGTGTTTCATGTGTCTCAACTTCGCAAGTGCTTCAAGACACCTAAACGCACCATTTCGTTTGAGGAGATTGATCTTCAACAAGACTTGTCTTACCGAGAGCACCCAGTTGCTATTCTCGAAGAAACCGAGCGCAAGACCCGCAACAAGTCAATCAAGTTCTTGAAAGTCAAGTGGTCACACCATACCGACCGAGAAGCTACGTGGGAACGAGAAGATCACCTTCGTTCCGAGTACCCTTCCTTCTTCCAGTCCTAGATCTCGGGACGAGATCTTTTCGTAGTAGAGGAGAGTTTGTAATGCCCCGGATGTAATACTTTCCCTTTTTGGCAATATATAACTTTGGCTTCATCAATTCCATTCCGGGTTCTTCGTCTTTTCGGGTTTTTCGTCATTTTGTCGTGTGCGTGTGTGCATTCATCCATGTCATGTTGTCATGTGCATTGCATTGCTTTTGTGTTGTCGTTTGCATCCGGTCCAACTCGTTTCTCCCCGTTGTCCGTTTCGAGTTCCGGCGCTCTCTCACGTGCCCGTGGCATCCTCGAGCCCTTCTTTTGTGTTTGGGCATGTAACGTTTCCGGTTTGGCGTGAGACTTGTCGTGCGATGTTATTTTGTTGCGTGTAACCCGCCTGTCAAGTTGCGTCGCGTTTGGAGTTCGTTTGTTGCTCCAGCAGTTATCCTCGTGGGCAGCACCTCCTCTTTGAGGCCCAAGAAACCCCTCCAACAGCCCACCAACCTAACTCAAACCCTTCCATTCATCTAGGCCGTTCAATTGTGATCTCGTGGCCGAAAACCTCTCCTCATTTGGACAACCCTAGCCCCTTGTGCCTATATAAACGTCCACCCCCTCCAATTTTTACGTCCAAAACCCTAGGGTTTCCACCTCTGCCACGCCGTGGTTCCACCGTTGCCGCGCCGTGCTTCCATCGTTGCCGCTCGGTGCTTCCAACCTCGCCGCGCCGTGCTTCCGACCTCGCCGCGCCGTGCTTCCGACGTCGCCGCGCCGTGCTTCCGAGTCCTCCGCCGCGCCGCCTTCGTCTTCTACCTCCAGATCTCGCCGCTCCTCCGCCGGAGCTCGCCCCGCCACCTCGGCCGGAGCTCAGGCCACCGCCGCGCCCGGCCTCCAGATCTCGCCGCCCCGCCGCCTCAGGACCCCGGCCACCCGACCGCCGCCGGCCTCCCGTCGCCGCCGGGCGAGCCCTTCCCGCCGGCCGCCTCTCCCTTCGACAGCGCGGCCCGAGCCACTCGAAGACCCCGCCGCGTCGGCCGCTCGAGGTGCCAGCCGCCAGCGCCTCAGATCGGATCGGGAGCCCGATCTCCTGGAGAACCCTAACGGGCCGGGTTCCAGCCCGCGACCCGGTAGCCCGCAACCGTTGACCCGTTGACCGCCCGTTTGACCCAGATCCACCCGTTTGACCTGAGGTTGCTTCGTTTTCCCTAAGTCCCTAGTTGTTTTCAATGTCTGATGCAGTTTTGTGATGATGATAACTTTTACCGTGCATGTCCGATTTTTGTGTATGATATGTCAAAATGATCGTGGTGACATGTACTATGTTTTGTTCCATTGTGCCATGCATGTTTGAGGTCATCTAGATGTCTTAATCTTCATGAGAAGAGTGCTACTTGTTATAAACTGATGCTATTAGTTGTTTTCATGCCATGTTTGCAATGTGATAACTTGATGCATGTTTATCCAAATGAAGCAAATGATATGTCCACATGTTCATCATGAGATGCTCTACATGTTGGTTGCTTTAGCTTGCATGATAGATTTCATCTTGCCATGTTTATCTCCTTTGCAAAAGTGCTTGTGGATGTTATGTTGTTAAACTTGTTACAAGATGCCTAGTTGAGGAGCTCGTTGCTATTGATGTGGTTGTCCCCTTGTTGCATGCTCAGATGTTTTGGATTCCCCATCATGTGTACTTTGCTGTGGTGCAAACCACTTGCCATGTTTTGCTTTGAGGCGACTTAAACTTGCTCACAAACATGCCATGATATTACTGCTGTTTTAACACTTAGTGAAATTTCACCAAGTCTGGAATTTGTAATTTCCAGATGCCATGTTTGCTTGTTGTTCTAGGCAAATCCATGATAGTTTTGGGGTGACTATTGATGATTCCTTGTTGTATATGTTGTTGGCTATCCATTCATGCTCTCACATGCTCTTTTGGGTGGCTGTAGCATATTTAACTCTTGCTTCCAAGTTGCTATAAATTACTGCTGTCAGAATTTTGTTGTCATGTTCAAAATGTTATAGCTAGTTGCTATTGATCCAAGCCTCCTATGGAGATGCTCCAATGGAATTGTTTGCTGTAGGATATGTCTACTTTATGTCCATGCTTCTTGTCATGATGTTTGAGTGCTGTAGACTATATATTTCTTGCTCCAAAGTTGCTATGTGGCTGTTAATTTCAGCTTGTACATGTTTCTTGTTTCGGGTGTATCTTTTAGCCCGTTGCTCCGTTTTGAGCAAGTCCTATATGAAACTTGTGTGGTTTTGCATGTAGATTCATAATATTCTCTTGTTAGCATGTTTTGAAGTTTCTTGCTTGTTGCACATTGTCATGTTCCTTGTGCTGTATCCCTGTGTTTCCTATGTTGACTTTCTGTGCATCCTAAGTGCATCTATAGTGCTCCCTTAGTGCATCAGCCATGCATCCTGTAGTTTGCGCATTGCATCTTGTTGATTTCGTCCTCGTGTGTTTTGTATTGAGTAGAGCCGGAAGCCGAGACCGAGTACGAGAATGAGGTTACTACCGAGGTTGAGAACGAGGAGCTCTCTTACGATCCCATCGACGACCCGACATGCAAGATGACCTGACCCGGATATCATTACTATCTTTGCCTATTGCTAGAAGTCTCGCTCTATAGTTTTTGCCTCGATGCCCATGTTTTTCCTGTCAGTCTCCTATTGTAACCATGAATCTGTCTAACCACCCTACCTATGCAAACCTTTGATTGGCTAAGTAAGCTTCGCTCAGCCCCTCTTATAGCATTGCTAGTTGCAGGAGAAGATTTGAAGATTCTTGCTTCTTGTTGAAGCTTGTTGGGATACCACACTATATTAACTCTTAATGAAATCATCTATATATTGGTAATGGGTGGAAGGCTAAGCCTTTTGCTTGGTGATTTGTTCCACTCATGCCGCCCTAGGAACCGTATAAACCGGTGTTATGTTCCTTGATTATGCGTCCCTCACACGGTTGGGGTTATGGGACCCCCGCGATAAACCGCTAGGTGCTAAGTCTTTTCCAGCAAGTCCCAACATTGGTACTATTTGCCTAAACAACTAAAAACTTGCCGATGGAGTAATTAACCCGAGGATTAATTAATCAACCCCCCCTGGGCCAGTGCTCGATTTGAGTGTTGGTCCAAACTAGAGCCACTTGCGGTGCCACCCAGTTCGCTGGGGTCTTCGGTATGTGTACGTACTGCTCATCCGGTCGTGGCCTGAGACTAGATACGCGCGACTACTATCAGGTTGTCGGCACGCCGGGAGGATTTGCTGGATTAGCCTTATCTTAGTCGGAGTATCTTGAGCACGGGATTCCGAGGATACTCGGGCCTTCCCACCTTGGAGTTGCGACTCCGCGGATCGTGGGCTTGTCATGGGCCAAGTTGGAACACCCCTGCAGGGTTATGAACTTTCGAAAGCCGTGCCCGCGGTTATGTGGCAGATGGGAATTTTTAATATCCGGTTGTAGAAAACTCGACACCATGTTCAGAACACACTACCAGCGTGAGTACCGTGACGGTCATTTTCCGAAAGGGGTTCAGGAAGTGAACACGGTGGGGTTATGTTTGACTTGTTTTAGTTAGGATCACTTCGTGATCACCTTTTCGACCGAGGCACTTCTCTTCTCGCTCTCTTTTACGTAAGTTAGTGCTAGTGCTGCTGCAACCTCTTATTCTTTCTTTAGCCTTGTTCCACACCCAAGCTTGGATAGTTGTGTTACCCGGGAACGGGATTGCTGAGTCCTCTGTGGGTCACAGACTCTACACCACACCAGATGCAGGTACTCAGGCGATCTATTCAAGTGACGGCACCGAGCTGTACTGGGAGTACGACGAGGACCGTAGCCGTTACTATGTGCACTATCCCGACGATCAGTAGTAGTTTCTACTAGGGGCGATTCAGACCTGTGGATTTATGTTATGTTTGGTATCTTTCATTTGGATCTTCACCCGTAGACGGGTTGTGATGTTATTTGAATGATGTTTGGCTATGTAATGACTTGTGTGACGTGGCGAGTGTAAGCCAACTATCTTTTCGCTTTCATCCCCTCTTTTTACATGAGATGTGCAAAGATACCGAACTTGCGATCATTCCAGAATGGGCTTATATCTTTAAGTCGTGCCTCGACACGTAGGAGATATAGTCCCATCCTGGGCATTACATCAAGAATAGGATTTGTCACTCCGAGTGTCGGAGAGGTATCTCTGGGCCCTCTCGGTAATACACATCATAATAAGCCTTGCAAGCAAATGACTAATGAGTTAGTCACAAGATGATGTATTACGGAATGAGTAAAGAGACTTTCCAGTAACGAGATTAACTTGGTATAGTGATACCGACAATCGAATCTCAGGCAAGTAACATACCGATGACAAAGGGAACAACGTATGTTGTTATGCGGTTTGACTGATAAAGATCTTTGTAGAATATGTAGGAACTAATATGAGCATCCAGGTTCCGCTTTTGGTTATTGACCGGAGATGAGTCTCGGTCATGTCTACATAGTTCGCGAACCCGTAGGGTCCGCACGCTTAACGTTCGATGACGATCGGTATTATGAGTTTATGAGTTTTGATGTACCGAAGGTGGTTCGGAGTCCCGGATGAGATCACGGACATGACGAGGAGTCTCGGAATGTCCGAGATATAAAGATTGATATATTGGACGACTATATTCGAACACCGGAAGTGTTCCGGGTGTTATGGATAAAACCGGAGTGCCCGAGGGGTTACCGGAACCCCCCGGGGGAGTATGGGCCATAGTGGGCCTTGAGGGAAAAGAGAGAGGCTGCCCATAGGGCTGGCCGCGTCCCCTAGGAATCCTAGTTGGACTAGGAGAGGGGGGGGGGGAGGCGCCCCTCTCCTTCCTTCTCCTCTCCTCCTTCCTTTCCTGCTCCTAGTAGGAATAGGAAGGGGGATTCCTATTCCTACTAGGAGTAGGAATCCTACGCCTGGCGCGCCATACATGGGCCGACCGCACCTCCCCCTTGCTCCTTTATATACGGGGGCACGGGGGCACCCAATGACTCACAAGAACCATCATTTTAGCCGTGTGCGGTGCCCCCTCCACAGAAACACACCTCGGTCATACTGTTACAGTGCTTAGGCAAAGCCCTGTGCCGGTAGCTTCATCATCTCCGTCACCACGCCGTCGTGCTGACGAAACTCTCCCGTGAAGCTCAACTGGATCAAGAGCTCGTGGGACGTCATCGAGCTGAATGTGTGCTGAACGCGGAGGTGCCATATGTTCGGTGCTTGGATCGGTTGGATCGCTAAGACATTCGACTACATCAACCGCGTCACTAGACGCTTCCGCTTTCGGTCTACGAGGGTACGTAGACACACTCTCCCCTCTCGTTGCTATGCATCTAGTAGATAGACCTTGCATGATCGTAGGAATTTTTTTTAAATACTACGTTTCCCAACAATAGTACCGCGTTCTTTGCCCTAGAGGTAATAGAAAATTCCGCCAAACATATATCCTCTCTCTTATTTAATGATAATAGGAATTTGAGTTTTTGCGTGATATACAGGGCTGGGCAAAGAAGGCAATCCAGATGAAGTGTCTGACGCTCTTGCCTGAAGACCCAGAATCGCCTCGACTGACGGCGATGCTGGTCCCGGCACCGTATAAGGCGCCGGTCAAGAAGCCCAAGAAGAGGAGAAAGGAGACCGAAGACGGCCCCCTCCCTGCGAACGATAAGTCCGAGAATATCAACATCCTCTCCTCCGAAGAGGAGGAGGATGACGAAGAGGAGGAAGAAGAAGAAGAGCCCCCTGCGCAAGGCAGGGGGACGAAGAGGGCGGCTGCCGCTGATGCGGGCACAGCCGCACCCCGGAGGAGGCTGAACCTCTCTGCTCGTTCGGACTCATCATCCGAACATAGCTTTGTGGTGAAGCCCAGGGGAAAACCCCTGAACAAAACGTAAGTTTGTCTGGATTATTTTAATTGCTGCACTTTGTTTGTTTAGCATTTTGATGCTTACTTAGTATTTCTCACATGCTAACCTACAACCCTCCCCGAGCACACCCGACGCCTCCTTATCGAAGGGGAACTCTCTAGCGCCTGGAGAGACGGAGAGTGACCAGCTGGTCCGAGCTCCATCACCCGTGATCGGCGGGGACCGAAGTGTCTTCCCAGCGGGTGTCTTCCGCTAGAGGAGATGGGGGGGGGGGCAAGTGACAGGGCGACCGAGGGTAACACTTCAGCTGCCGCTGACCATGGGGAAATAATCCCCATGGAGACCGAAGACGGGGGGCCCAAACAAACCAGGGCCCCGCCGAATACTTCCTCGGAGCCTAGCGCGGCTCTGGGGGTCCGAAGACCAGACTCCCCAAGCGTGAGAGGATACGACGGCGCCTGGAGTCAATCCGGAGGCGCCAGACCCTATGGAGGGAGCACTTCAAAGTGCTTCCATCGTGGAGGAGCACCGCACCGTGATGGGTGCGGTATGAAGAAGATTCAGTCCGTCAAAGGTAGACTGAATGAAGCCTTCAACAGCCTGTTAACGGGCTTTGAGGTAAGCAATGTAATGTTCTTTATGGAACTTTTATTTGTTTTATATGCACATAGATAACCAGTAGCCCCTGATGCTTTGTGTGATTCTGAACAAAATCGGACGAAGTATCTATAGTATAGCATGCTTATAGAGCTGAACTGTTGTGCTTCTGTTATTTGAACGGTCTTCACTAGTTACTGGAACTGCACGAGATGCAGAGGTTGCCGAACTGAATCGGAAGCTCTTGTTGGCCAATGCAGACCTCGGCCGCGTCAACCAGCGTTTAGATGAAACGCAAGGTATGTGATTTTTTTTTTAAATTAAGATGTCAAGAAGACTAATGATATTAATTGAGTATGGGTATAAAACCTTTATGATATTCTATATTACACAGTTGGCGCCACTGAGCTCGAGGCCCTCAAGGGCGAGCTCGCGAAGGCCAAGAAGGAGGCGGAGGCGAGCAAGGCGATCGCTGACAAAGCGGTTGCCGAACTAGAGGCCGAAAAGGTCGTGTGCGAGAAGCACCAGGCTCGGGTGTCCGAAGTCGAGGTTGAGCTCAACGATGCCATTCGCAAATGCGAGGCATTTGAAGAGAAGGCTTCGGAACGAGCTTCTGAGCTCACTCCGGCAGTTAAGGCTGCCCAGCATGCGCGAAGCGAGTCGCGCAGCGCCTATGAAGAAATCAAGCACGCACGACAGATAGCATCTGGTAAGACTTTTCTCTTACAGAGCATCTTCGGAGGGTAGAAGTATCTTGGGCTGACACGGTTATGGAGTTCTCCAGGCGTGTTTGCTGATCTTCCAAGGAGCAGTGCTAACGCTGCCTAATACTTCTGAGCCCAGGAGGGGAACGACACGGAGAAGTTGTTTTGGTCGTAGTTCTATGTGCCAAAACATCCGGTGCCCCTCAACGACCAGATGAAGCAGCTCGTCGAGCTGCACAATATGGCGGGTTCGGCCATGAAGGACTTGATAGTCCGGCTATGGCCCGCTAATCCACTCCTAAGTAGCTACTTCAGATTGGTGAAGCGGCTCGCCGAGGCGAGTCCGCGGGTCGACGCATTGAAGCGTTCGGCCTGCATAGAAGGTGGTCGGATGGCCTTCGCTCGTGTAAAAGTGCACTGGGCGAAGATGAGGGTGCAGGATATAGCTACTGCTGGCCCACCCGCAGGCAAGGAGCACCGCAAGCCGGAGAAATACTTCGAGGATGTCATAGAAGGCGCCCGCCTTGTAGAAGTCCAGTGCTCGAAGGATATTATCTTCGAGTAATTGTATCCGGTTGTAAAGACTTAAGCTTATGAACCGATGTATATAACTTTTGCGCTATTATGAATGTGAGCGACTTTAACCCCATGTGTGGCTGTTTATATAATTATGAAAGTTTCCAGTCGTCGGCTTCAGCCCCCACGTACATAGTACTAGGGTGTTCGGTCATATGCATATACACTCTTTATCCAATGTATTGGTTTGTGTAGGAGGTGTATGCGGAGCGAACCAGGCAATCAGACTATGCGGCGTTATTGCTTTCACTTAGCCATAGGAGTTTGACAAGTGGGGCTAGGTACTAGCCCCTGGTGCGGATATGATATTTCCGAATTAAGGTATCCAATTGCACCTGGCTGGGCGAAAAAACCAACCCTTCGTATAACACGGGGTAGATCTCTATCGATCATAGTATAAAACTAAGTCACCGGATTGTGGACCAGGTTCTCGCCTATCATGACAGTCAGTTTTCAGCTTTATCTACTGAGGTACTTCACCGGACAAGCCGGGAGTACAATTGCAGTAGTCCTCCCTTGACACCCTAGTCGTACAATCGGGAACATAGGGGTAAGCACGGGAGTCGGGCAACCCAACTATTGACCCAAGACATGATTCGGAACTGATGCATATAAGGCAATTATCCAGGACACCGAACACTCCTTATAGGTGTTCAGACTTTTTGACATATACCAGGCTGAATACAGCCCCTGGTAATGGACCCTGTTAACAAGGCACATGTGGCAATCTGATACGGGGAGAGAACACAGGTGATGAGAGAATAAAACTCCAAACATAATGTAAGCCAATCTGTTTCTCAAAATATCCCGTTATAGTATGGCGAGCTGTATGTTTGCAGATAATGCCGATAACTTCCTTGTACATTTTACACGCTAGAGAAGTACAAAACAAATAGAGAAAAAAGGTTTACACATGGTCTTAATCTAAAAATAAATCTTAGTGCGGGTCCCTGCTGCACGTCTGCGCCGTTTTCTCCTTTGTGATGTGTCCTTGAAGGGGGGAGTGTGATGGCCATCTGTAAAATAGAAAAAAAAGACCTGGAAAATAAAAGAAATCCACTGTGGCCATAAACAAAAACTGGTTCGTTTAGTGAACCTTGAAACATAATTTTAGAGTTCGAATAGGGTCGAGCTGAACTATGGACTATTTGTATGCAGTGTGCCCCGAGCACCGCCCAAGGGATTTTGAGGGCATAATTATGTACACGAGGCACGTATGCTATCACCTTATGGGGAAGTCGATGGGGGCGTAACTGCTAATCTAGCTCAGGTTCATCTGAGATGCCGCACTGAGGCGTATGTCGGACACGTTTAACTGTGTCCGTGGTTTTAACGACCGATAGGTTGTCTGTCTTGAATAGGCCGTTTTGGACTTCGGCTGCTAAGGCCGCAGTGTCCTCCTCCGTACGGAGAGAGCGCTCCATATTTCCATTGACCGTGATGATGCCACGTGGTCCAGGCATTTTAAGCTTTAGATAAGCATAGTGCGGGACTGCATTAAAGCGGGCGAAGGCCGTTCTTCCGAGTAGTGCATGATAGCCACTTCGGAACGGAGCTATGTCGAAGATTAGCTCTTCGCTTCGAAAGTTATCGGGAGAGACGAATACGACCTCCAATGTTAAAGAGCCCGTCCAGCAGGCTTCGACGCCCGATATCACTCCTTTAAAGGTCGTGCTGCTTGGCTTGATTCTTGACGGATCGATCCCCATCTTGCGGACATTGTCCTGATATATCAGATTAAGTCTGCTGCCGCCGTCCATAAGGACTCGGGTGAGATGGTATCCATCTATTACTGGGTCGAGCACTAGGGCAGCCGAACCCCCATGACGGATACTAGTCAGATGGTCCCTGCGATCGAAAGTGATCCGACATGCCGATCATGGGTTGAATTTGGGGGCAACAGGTTTAACAATGTAGACATCTTGGAGTGCGCGCTTGCGCTCCCTCTTTGGGATATGAGTGGCATATATAATGTTCACTGTTTTGATCTCTGGTGGAAATTTCTTCTGCCCCCTGTGTTTGGCTGGCGAGGTTCATCCTCATCTTCACTCCGAGGTCCCTTTCCCTTGTGTTCAGTGTTAAGCTTGCCGGCCTGCTTGAAGACCCAACAATTACGGCTGGTGTGGTTTGCAGGTTTATCTGGGGTGCCATGGATCTGGCAGGGCCTATCTAATATTTTTTCCAAGCTGGACGGACCATCTTTGTTGCCTTTGAATGGCTTCTTCCGTTGACCGGGTCTGGAGCTGCTGAATCCGGCGTTTACCGCTGTATCATCTGGTCTTCCAGCATTATTTCGACGTTTGTGTTTATTACGTCGTGGCTTTCCATTGCCGTCCCTGACTTCGGATGTTCTAGGGTCGCTGGTGCTGCTACGAGCTAACCAGTTGTCCTCGCCCACGCAAAAACGGGTCATGAGTGTAGTTAGGGTAGGCATTGTCCTCGGCTTTTCCTATCTGAGGTGTCTAGCTAGCCATTCGTCCCGGACACTGTGTTTGAAGGCCGCTAAGGCTTCGGCATCCGGACAGTCGACGATTTGGTTCTTCGTAGTGAGAAACCGATTCCAAAGCTTGCGGGCTGACTCCCCGGGTTGTTGGATGATGTGACTTAGGTTGGCCTGAAAAGCATCCTCAAGTTCTTCCCAACTCCCAATGGAATTCTTTGGGAGGTTGTTTAGCCAGTGCTGAGTTGGTCCTTTCAACTTGAGGGGTAAGTATTTAATGGCGTGGAGATCATCTCCGGGAGCCATGTGGATGTGAAGAATAAAGTCTTCTATCTAGACGACAGGATCCGTCGTTCCATCGTACACCTCGATGTTCACGGGTTTAAACCCTTCTAGAAAATCATGATCCAGCACCTCATCGATGAAGCACAGAGGGTGTGCAGCACCCCTGTATTTTGCTATGTCATGGCGTATGTCCGATGGTTGTGATGTTCGGTATTGACCCCGAACTGGTATATGAGCGGCGTGATTGGCTTGATAGCCGCCGTCCCGTGTGGGAGAACGGTCCCTGGATCCGTATATGGATTTGGTCTTGCCAGCCTTTCTATTCAGGCCCTCACGTAGATCGTGTTTCTGGGCCTGAGTCGCGTCCTCCTTTCCTTTACAGGTTGGGGGTGCGGGCTTGTGCACGTCGTTGCTAGCCACTCTGTCCCATCCGCGAGGCGGTCGGTCCGGCCTGTTGTCGGTGATATTCTTTGGCGATATAGGCGCAGTGGCCTCGTCGTCGAATTCGGGCAGCAGTTTACGCTTGAGATAGCCTTTGGTTTGGCAATTATACCCATATTTTTGCTCAGCGTCTAGCACTTCGTTCCATCTATCATTGAGCGTGTCCTGTGCGGCTCGAAGCCGTCTCTGCTGCTTTTTCAGGCTCCTTGCGGTGGCAATAAGCCTCCGATGGAAGCGTTTTTGTTCTAAGGGTTCTTATGGGACGATATATTCGTCATCGCCCAGGCTAACATCCTCTTCGGAGACAGTTCATAATTGCTGTCATCAGCATCGCTGTCATCGGACAGCGATTTCGGGCTATGTTCGCCGTCCTCTCGCTCGTCCTGCTCCAACGCTGGATCCGCGGGATCTTTGCCTTGCTCTGGACTATCACCGTCATTAGTGACAGTGTTGTTATCTTCCCCTTTACAGGATTTAGTTCGGTGCTTGCCGACCTTTGAGAGGTTCTTCGACAGGCTTGTCCTTTGCGGGATCATTTTCGACGTCGCCCTCCTTCTCCTTAGGTGTATCCGCCATATACACATCGTATGAAGACGTGGCTGTCCATCGCCCGGTGACGGGATGATTTTGGTCTAGATCTGCTTCGGCTTCGATGTCCATCCCTTCGAAGTCTTCGGAAGCGTAGTCAAGTAGATCAGTTAGATTTTCGATCGTGGCTACCAAGTGGGTGGTGGGTGGGGAGCAAAATTCTCCATCGTCAGCCTCCAGTTCGAACCGGATATAATTCGGTTGTGTGTCCCCAGCCAAGGAGACAGATTTTAACGAGTTCAACACATCGCCAAAAGGAGAGTGTCAAAAGATATCTGCAGCACTGAATTCGGCGATAGACGCCTGATCGAGCTTGAAGGGCACAAATATGCATGGTTCGGAACTTGCGATCGGAGACGAGTCCAGGGTTCCGGTAACACAGATCCCGCTTAGAGTTGGGTCCGTATGTGGCTCCAAGGCCATTGAGTCTGCGGCTTCCATGGCGGGGTTAAGCTTCCCATCCTCAGGTGACACGATCTGTTACGGATCCAAGGCCAGAATGGTTACAGGTGCTATTTCCTGGTCCGATGACATAGTTAGGTCATGTTCATCGTGGTGGCAGGGAGAGGTTGCCGTGGGCTCGAATCCGTCAAAGATCAAGTCTCCACGGATATCAGCGACATAGTTCAAGCTTCCGAATCTGACTTGATGGCCAGGGGCGTAGCTCTCAACCTGCTCGAGGTGGCCTTTTGTGTTGGCACGGAGCATGAAACCGCCGAACACAAAAAGCTGGCCGGGAGGGAAAATTCCCTCGGTGGCACCGTCGTGGTTGATAAAGCGATCCATCAGTCCTTCGGTTGACGACATAGTGGAATTCTCAATGAAAGCACCAATGTCGGTGTCAAAACAGGCGGATCTCGGGTAGGGGCTCCCGAACTATGCATCTGAGGATCGATGGTAACAGGAGGCTGGGGACACAATGTTTACCCAGGTTCGGGCCCTCTCGATCGAGGTAATACCTACTTCCTGCTATATTAATATGGATGAATATGATTACAAGAGTTGATCTACCTCGAGATCGTAATGGCTAAACCCTAGAGTCTAGCCTATGAGGATGTTATGATTCTCTAGCCACTATGGACTAAACCCTCCAGTTTATATATGCACCAGAAGGCCTAGGGTTTGTACATAACCGACTTGCAGAGGAAGGAAAGATTACACCCGAACCTAAAACCTGCCATTATACGAATACAGGAGTCCTACCCGGATACAAGAGACGATCTTCAGTAATGATCTTCAAAGCCCACCAGTTCGGCCCACCACGAGTTATCTGGCCACACGAGGACCCCTCAATCCAGTACTCCCTCAGAGATACCGACGATCGAGCCTCGGGCAAGTAACATATAGTCGAAAAAGGGAATTGTGTACGGGATTAACCAAATCCTTGAGATCGTGGTTCAACCGATAAAGATCTTCGTTGAATATGCGGTAATAAATATAGGCATTCAGGTCCCGCTATTGATTATTGATCGGAGAGGAGTCTTGGTCATGTCTACATGATTCTCGAACCCGTAGGGTCGCACGCTTAACGTCCGGTAGCGCTAAGGTAGTATTGAGATATTAATAGTGGAAAGTATGAAGGTTATTCGAAGTCCTGGATGGGATGCATGACATCACGAGGAGCTTCGGAATGGTCCAGAGGTAAATATTTATATATGGAAAGTTGTTGTCGGGGTTCCGGGAAAAAGTCCAATTTTTTCGGTATTGTACCAGAAGGTTCCGGGGGGTTCTGGAGTGGTATGAAAGTCCTCCGAGGGTTCCACCACGTCCCACACAATATCATGGGCTGTAGGGGGGCTCCCTGGCCTTAATGGGCCAGGGGCACCAGCCCCTACAAAACCCATGCGCCTGGGAGGGGAAATCCTAAGGGGGAGGGCCTCCACTTGGCTTGGAGGGCACTGATCTCCCCATGCCCCTGCTTTGGGAGGGACGCTAGGGATGGTGCACCACTCCCTCACCCCTATGTATAGTGGGGAGGCGCAGGGGGCAGCCAACCCTTTCTCCCTTGCCTCGTATCCCTCCCGTTACTCCTCCTCCATGTTCCGTGAGCGCTTGGCGAAGCCTTGCCGGAATTCCACTTCCACCACCACCACACCATCGTATTGGTTCAGATCTCATCTACCTCCTCTCCCTCACTTGTTGGATCAAGAAGGAAAGGACACCGCCGAGCCATTGATAACATACAAGTATAGGGGATCGCAATAGTTTTCGAGAGTAGAGTATTGAACCCAAATTTATAGATTCGACACAAGGGGAGCCAAAGAATATTTGCAAGTATTAGCAACTGAGTTTTCAATTCAGTGTTAGGGAACGTAGTATTTCAAAAAAAATCCTACGATCACACAAGATCTATCTAGGAGAAGCATATCAACGAGCAGGAAGAGTGTGTCCACGTACCCTCGTAGACCGAAAGCGGAAGCGTTTAGTAGTGTGGTTGATGTAGTCGAACGTCTTAACGATCCAACCGATCCAAGTACCGAGCGTACGTCACCTCCGTGTTAAACACACGTTCAACACGATGATGTCCCTCGAGCTCTTGATCTAGTTGAGGACAAGGGAGAGTTCCGTCAACATGACGGCGTGGCAACGATGTTGATGATGTGATCCGCGTAGGGCTTCGCCTAAGCACTTCGACAATATGACCTGAGGTGGAATCTGTGGAGGGGGGGCACTGCACACGGTAAAACAACTGTTAACTTGTGTGTCCTAGGGTGCACCCTGCCCCCGTATATAAAGTAGCAAGGGGGAGGCCGGCCGGCCCTATAGGGCGCGTCCAAGGGGGGGGGCAATCCTACTCCTAGTAGGAGTTGGATCCCCCCTTTCCTAGTCCAACTAGGAGAAGAAGGAAGGAGAGGGGACATCCCCAAGCTTAATTCCTGCTCGTCCTCGAGTAGGTAAATGATAACAAGCATAATTTCTGTGGTGACATGCTATTAACCATATAAGAACTTTTTACAGTCACATGACAAGTTCTTACTGAGACAATGAATCCGTAGTAATTAAGTTGACTCATGAGAAAATCACAAAGAACTAAAAGTTTACAATATGATACTGAAACACTCAATAGATTTGTAATGAGCATGGTGTGCAAATATGACAAAGTGATATCTCGCTTGCCCCCTTTAGTGAAGCAAAACATAAATGCAGGGGCACCTCCAAGGTTTAAGTGACGACTAGATACAATGATTTCAGAATAAACGATATCATAATCATGCAAAAGACAATGCTACTTTGGGACAATGCACATTACACTCAGAATGACAATCATGCTCTCAGTAGTTGGTGCTTTAAAAGAAGATGGAGACTCTCGAACCGTGGATTTTGTTGGCAAGGTTGAAAACCCGTGGTCGGAAACAAAGAACTAAACATGTACCAGAGCTCTTGGTTTTTAAAAAACAGAAGTAATTTTTTTTAGATATGCATGTTTCGTCAACGAATGCTAGCAGATAACTCAATCACTTCTTGAGCTGGACAAGTTTCGAGGAACGGCTCCCGAATGAGGACGATCACATCCTCTTAATCTCCTTTGTTTATCACTGCCAAAGTTTTCTGATTTCTCATGAACAAAGCGTGAAGGAGGGTTTGTTTGTTTATATTATTTTTTAATGAGCCGAGCGCACTCTATGCCAGTTCCTTCTCGTATTATGGGTTTGCACATTAGACATGCAATCCCGGGGTGAAGCTTGTCCAACTTAAAAAGATCATGAATTAACTACTACTTCCTCATGAGCTAAAACAGAGGCACGAAAGAGAAATGCTTTTTTGAATAATTTCGAGATGGTACATGAAAGTCTTCGTTAGAAATGGCAGGTAAATACCATGTATAGGAAGGTATGGTGGACTCATATGGCATAACTGGTTTAAAGGATTTTGGATGCACAAGCACTCAGTCCGCTTAGTACAGGTGGAGGTTAGCAAAAGACTGGGAGCGACCAACTAAAAGAGCAATGACGGTCATAATCATGCAGAGCGACAAAGCAACATTGAATCAGGCATGGAAGTTATATCGCTACTCAGAAATTAAAGATCATCAAGGCTTGACAGACTTTCTTTACAGTCTTAAATATGCGTGAGAATACGCCAAGTCAATCAAAATAAATTCTTGAAGGAAGATATCACTAAACCATACCACATCATAGGCAAACAAATCATGTTGGTGCTCCATTAACACATTGAGAACCCCCCAACTATTTGAGACTAACCATAAGAAAACATGAACTACTAAGCATCATTATGCACATAGCATTTTATCATAGACATATCAACCAGTGCAACAGAAGCCAACTCTCTCTAACAAGATAAGCATGATAACTAAAGAGAGTTCCAGCGACCAACTAAACAAAAGCTCTTTAAAAAGATAAGCATGAAAACTAAGAGCTGAACATGATAGTAGCTATTGAAAGACAAAGAACACACACAACAAGGATAGACATGAAAATTCTATGTTATGTTCTAGGTTGAAGTGGAGCGTGTTTTTCTCCCACACAAAGAAAGCTGAGTTCCAACTTGTTATGAACAGCAAGCAAAGCTAAAGAAAACTAAAAAAGAAACTAAAAGCAAGACGCTCCAAGCATAGCACATAACGCATGAAGTGATAAAAATATAGTGGAACGAAAGACGAACTGATAATTGTTGATGGAGAAAGGGATGCACAGGGGCATCGTCAAGCTTAGACGCTTGAGTCTTCTTGAATATTTCTTGGGGGTGCATGGGGGCATCCCCAAGCTTGAGCGTTTGACACTCCTGAATCTTTTTATCATCTTCCCTCCCACACTTGAAAACTCCCTTCATACATAACTCATCATAATCTGATTAGCGAGGTTAGTACCCATAATAAAATAATTGTTCCTTGGTGGAAATAACGATATTCTTGAAGGTCTACTGTTTCTCAAGATTGCCAAAAGGTTTTTGCAAAGAAAAAGCAAGCTCAAGGTTTGCAAAATGAAGAAAAGGCAAAGCAGGACAGAATCTGTGAAAAACAGACCAGCAGGTAGTAAATGATTTTTTCGGGGCACTTCTGCAACTCTAATCAAAAAACTCAAAACAGATGCCCGAAAGAAAATTGTATAGAGCACGCTGTCGAAAAAAATCAGACCAAAAAGATGATCTGGTGATTTTATACGAATTTTTCTGTCCAAGGACAGAATCTGTTTCCTGGACAGCACGTCACAACTTTTGAACTTCTTGCAATCAGAGGCTACACTTGGCACAAAGCTGAAAAGTAAAGATACAATGATGATGCTACTGCAGTAACAACATCAAGACACAACAAAAGCAAAATAAAATTTTATTCATTGTGGGCTGCCTCCCAAAAGCGCTTTCTTTTATGCCTTTAAGCTAGGCATAATGCAAAGAGATCAAGTCTTATCAAGAGTAAAAGAATAGCTAGCCCGTATAACGGACTCAAAAGGTAACTTAATCTTCTTTCTAGGGAAGTGTTCCATCCCTTTCTTGAGAGGAAATTGGAATTTTATATTCCCCTCTTTCATGTCAATGATTGTAATGCCCCGGATGTAATACTTTCCCTTTTGGGTATATAATATATCTCCAGCTTCATCTATTTCCATTCCGGGTTCTTTGTCTTTCGGGTTTTCGTCGTTTTGTTTTGTGAGTGTGTGGCATTCATTCATATCATGTAGACATGTGCATCGCATTGCATTTGTGTTGTCGGTTGCATCCGGTTCCGCGTGTTTCTTCCCGTTGTCCGTTTCGCGTTCCGGAGCTCCCTCACGTGTCCGTGACGTCCCGTAGGCCTACTTTGTTGTTCGGGCGTGTAACGTTGCCGGTTTGGTGCGAGACTTGTCGTGTGTTATACTTGTAATGCCCAGGATGGAGTTATACCTCCTACGTGTCGAGGCACGTAGGAGGTATAACTCCATCCTGGGCATTACAAGTTGGTATTCAGAGCCTTCTCCGACCTAGGAGCCCCCACTGTTTGATCGAACCGTTGACGGTTGAGTCTAGGCACACACTGAAAAACTTTTGAGTCCTATATTATATCGGAGAGTAGGATTTCTTGCTTCTCATCCCCTTTCTCTCTGGTGAGGACTCCTGACGTCTACTCTTGTCTCTCCTATCTTCAAAATTTGCACAAATTTTTTTTTTAGGAATCCCGCGAGTATTCTGGGATTGTTTCGATGTTCTTGTGACAAGGATATTGTTCCCGATGCCTCCTGTTAACGAGGAGTTGAGCTTCGGGGTATCATTGTAACAAGCATATCGCGGCAGTACTAAATACTTAAGACGGCCGACATCGAAAATCTCCCCTATACGGCCAGTGGCAAGATAGCCCCGACATCACCCAGTACTGGGGAGGTAGTTCGGGAGTATTGCCATAGCTTGTTATAGTGGATGCTTTTCGAAGGTCCGAGGTACACAGTTTCCGAGAAAGACTGGTTATGTGTTGAAGGATGGATACACCTGGATGTAGGTTTAGAGTTGATTGCGCGGTGCTTCCCGTGTATCCCCAACACCTGATTGCATAACTGGAATCTTTCGGAAATCTATAGGTGGGTTTTATCCAGTAGATCGTAGGCATTCTTCCAACGAATGCAGGTTAGTGAGTTCGGGGTTCGACATTGAGTGAAGGGGTTATATGACCGATGTTACTATCAGGAGTTGCATCTTAAAGGGTCCTTGGCTATGCTGATCCGGGGATTGCAAAACCTTTTCGTAACGCGTTCATATGCTTTCAGCACAAAGATGTTAGAACGAAAGTCCTCTCTTGTGTTTGTTCCTTTCCGTACCTTGTTGTTTACTTATTTTATCCTTTTGATCCCTATGTGGCTTCTCGTGAAGACTGATGTTATCAATTAACTGAGAAATTCATTCGTTCCTCTTGTTCGGATGATTTCATTCGTTCTTATTGTTCGAATGATTATTATGAAGACTTGTTGCAATTCATTCCATTGATTCAGCTTATTCCTTTTGTCAATCAATTCCTGATTCGTGGTCATCTCTTACAGGATGGCTCCGAAAAAGGTTCCAAACGCCAACCCAGAGGTGGAAGAGGTTCCAGAACATCCTCCTTCCCCTCCTCCTCCGCCTGAGGCTTGGAGAGCAATTATGCAGACTACTGCTCAGAACACTCAATTGATGATGCAGATGATGCAGATGATGCAAGCTAATCAAGATAATCAGGGTGTTCCAGTGAACCAAGGCAACTTCTTCCAGCAGCACCATGCTACTCTTAATCAGTTCTTGGCCAACAATCCTAAAGCTTTCAGTTACTGTGTCGACCCTCTTGATGCTGAGGATTGGTTGACCGACATAAAGAAGCATTTTGAGTGCAGTAACGTGAAAGAAGATGACTATGTGAAGTTTGCAGCCTTCCAACTGAAAGATCAAGCAGCTGACTGGTGGCAGCAGTACAAAGACTCCAGGCCAGGTCAAGTGATCTCTTGGGAGAATTTCTGCAAGGATTTCCGCTCGCACCACATTCCTACAAGTGTCATCGAGGGTATTTGTGAGCAATTCCGCAACCTCAAGCAGGGCTCCATGACAGTCTATCAGTATAATGTCAAGTTCCAAAACCTCGCTCGTTATGCTAAGAAAGACATTCCTGATGCCAAGAGTAAAATCTATCAGTTCCGTGGAGGTCTCAAAGATGAACTTCAGCTTGCTCTCACTTTGTTCGAGCCCGATGAATTCGACAAGTTCTATAATATGGCTTTGAAACAAGAAGCAGCTCAGTTTAAGATGGAGGCTTCTAAGAAGAGAATTCGAGATGCTGTTCACTCTTCCTCATCGTCTCAGTTGGCTGCGAAACAACAGAAATTCTGGCTTCCTCCTCCTCCAGTGATTCGAGCTCCATACAACAACTCCAACAACTTCAACAACTCCAACAACAAGAACCCTAGTGGTCGTGGTTTCTCCCACCCACCCAACTCCAACAAGCAGTCCAAGCAACAGTTCCAAGCTCCAAGACTAAATGCTCCTCCTACCCGTCCGCTCTCTGAGGTGACTTGCTACAAGTGTGGCCAGAAGGGTCATTATTCCAACAAGTGCAACAACCCAAGGCGCCTTCCGCCTCCCCCTCCTGTCGGTACCGCTATGGTCAAGCATGATCCAAAGGCAGCAAGGGTCAATCTGATGAATGCAGCACAAGCAGAGGCTTCTTCTGATGTCATTTTGGGTAACCTTCCAGTGAACTCTTTTCCAGCTAAAGTGTTATTTGATTCGGGTGCTTCATGCTCTTTCATGTCTCAACCATTTGCATCCAAGCACGATATTGCCACTTCAAATTTGCCTCAGAAGTTGCAAGTTGTTTCTCCGGGCAGGATTATGACTTCTAGTGTCTATGCTCCGGATGTTTCTATTCGCATGGGAGATTATCGCTTTTTGGCTAAACCGGTGATTATTGGTCATTCTGATAGTGACCTCATCCTCGGAATGGATTGGCTTTCTCAGCATGATGCTGACATTGATTGTGCTCAAGAGGAAGTCAAGTTGACTCATTCTGATGAAGATGTGATTATCTTCGCCTCCAGGGATAATACTATCCGGCTTTTCTCTCTTAATGATAAGGGCGAAATTAATGCCATAGAGCAAATTCCTGTGGTGAACAAATATCAAGACGTCTTTCCAGAAGAACTTCCAGGCATGCCTCCACACCGTCAGGTGGAGTTTGTCATTGAACTCGAGCCGGGCACTGAGCCTGCGTGCCGGCGTCCATACAAGCTCTCTGCGGATGAATTGAAGGAATTGAAGAAGCAGCTTGATAAGCAGGAGAGTATGGGTCTCATCAGACCGAGTACATCTCCGTGGGGCTGTGGTGTCTTATTTGTCAAGAAGAAAGATGGCACGGAGCGTCTCTGTGTTGACTACCGGCCATTGAACAAGAAGACGATTAAGAACAAGTATCCGCTCCCCAACATCAACGAACTCTTTGAGCAGCTCAAAGGAGCTAAAGTGTTCTCCAAGCTTGACCTGCGAATGGGCTACCATCAAATTTGCATTCGCGAGGAAGACATTCCCAAGACGGCCTTCAGAACGAGCTACGGTTCATACGAGTATACCGTCATGTCCTTTGGTCTCGCCAATGCTCCTCCTACCTTTTCAAGGATGATGCATTACATCTTCAACCCCTATACGGGCGAGTTCGTGCTTGTGTATCTGGATGATATTCTGGTGTTTTCCAAGAATGAAGAAGATCACGAAAAGCACTTGCGTCTGGTTCTTGATCGACTCCGAGAGCATAAATTCTATGCCAAGTTCTCAAAGTGCGAGTTTTGGCTCGATAAGGTTTTGTACCTGGGCCACATCATCTCAGCTGACGGTATTGCGGTTAATCCCGAGAAAGTTGAAGCAATTGTCAACTGGGAAGCTCCTCAGAACGTCAAGCAGCTCCACAGTTTTCTGGGTCTTGCCAGCTATTGCAGAAGATTTGTTGAAAACTTCTCCAAGATTGCCAAGCCTCTTTCCAACCTGCTTCAGAAGAATGTCAAATACTTTTGGTCTCCCGAATGTGAAGTGGCATTCAAAACCCTCAAAGACAAGCTTGTCTCTGCTCCAGTTCTGACTCCTCCGGATGAAACCAAGCCCTATGAAGTGTTCTGTGACGCTTCTCTTCAAGGTCTTGGTGGTGTGCTTATGCAAGATAAGAGAATTGTGACATATACTTCTCGGCAGCTCAAGCCAAGTGAGAAGAACTATCCCACACATGATCTCGAGCTAGCAGCTGTGGTACATGCTCTGATTACGTGGAGACATCTGTTGTTGGGCAGAAAGGTCGACATCTTCACTGATCACAAGAGCTTGAAGTACATCTTCACACAGCCGCATCTGAACC
>LR738713.1:564882371-564892643 GCA_902687465.1 Secale cereale | reverse complement strand
CAAGAGTATAATCCCAGCATCGAATACACTCCTGGCAAGGCGAATGTGATTGCAGATGCTTTAAGCAGAAAGGCATATTGCAACAGCCTTCTTATCAAGCCATACCAGCCTGAGCTTTGTGAAGCATTCAGGAAACTCAACCTCCAAGTTGTTCCGCAGGGTTTTCTTGCAAATCTCCAAATTGCTCCTACCTTGGAAGATCAAGTCCGTGAGGCCCAGCTCAGTGATACCATGGTGAAGAAAGTGAAACATGGGATTGCAAAGGGCACTCCAAAATACAAGTGCTTCCGTGTTGATGAGAGAGATACCTTGTTCTTCGAGGACAGACTCGTTGTTCCCAAAGGTGATCTCAGGAAGCTCATAATGGAAGAAGCTCATGATTCTCTCCTTTCCATTCATCCTGGCAGTTCCAAGATGTATCAAGACCTCAAGCAATCTTACTGGTGGACACGCATGAAAAGGGAAATTGCCCAATTCGTGAACGAATGTGATGTATGCAAAAGAGTGAAAGCAGAACATCAACGTCCAGCCGGTCTTCTCCAACCTCTTCCTATTCCCGAGTGGAAGTTCGACCACATTGAAATGGACTTCGTCACTGGCTTTCCTAAATCCAAGCGAGGGAATGATGCTATCTTTGTGGTGATTGACAAGCTTACCAAAGTCGCTCACTTTCTTCCAGTCAAAGAATCAATCAATGCAGCTCAACTTGCAGAGCTGTACACTTCCAGAATTGTGTCCCTACATGGCATTCCTCAAGTTATATCCTCAGACCGTGGAAGCTTGTTCACATCAAGGTTCTGGGACTCCTTTCAGTCCGCCATGGGCACTAAGATCAGGTTCAGCACTGCCTTTCACCCTCAGACCAGTGGTCAAGTTGACCGAGTGAATCAGATTCTAGAAGACATGCTCAGAGCCTGTGTCATCTCCTTCGGCATGAAATGGGAAGACTGCCTTCCATTTGCCGAGTTCTCGTACAACAACAGCTTTCAAGCAAGTGCAGGCAAAGCACCGTTTGAAATTCTCTATGGCAGAAAGTGCTGTACCCCTCTCAACTGGTCTGAAACAGGCGAACGCCAACTTCTTGGCAATGACTTGATCTCAGAAGCCGAAGAAATGTGCAAAGTCATACGTGAGAATCTCAAGGCCGCTCAGTCACGTCAGAAGAGCTACTATGACGGAAAGCATCGTGATTTGGCTTTCGACATTGGTGATCATGTCTATCTCCGAGTTTCTCCGATGAAAGGAACCCAAAGATTCGGTATCAAAGGAAAGCTTGCTCCTAGATACGTCGGGCCTTTCAAGATTCTTGGCAAAAGAGGCGACCTAGCCTATCAGCTTGAGCTCCCCCCCAATTTTGCAAATGTTCATGATGTCTTCCATGTGTCTCAACTTCGCAAATGCTTCAAGGCACCTGAGCGCATGATTCCGTTTGAGGAGATTGATCTTCAACAAGACCTGTCCTACCGAGAGCATCCAGTTGCAATTCTCGAAGAAACCGAACGCAAGACCCGCAACAAGTCCATCAAGTTTCTGAAAGTCAAGTGGTCACATCACACCGACCGAGAAGCTACCTGGGAACGAGAAGATCATCTTCGTTCCGAGTACCCTTCCTTTTTCCAGTCCTAGATCTCGGGACGAGATCTTTTTGTAGTAGAGGAGAGTTTGTAATGCCCCGGATGTAATACTTTCCCTTTTGGGTATATAATATATCTCCAGCTTCATCTATTTCCATTCCGGGTTCTTTGTCTTTCGGGTTTTCGTCGTTTTGTTGTGTGAGTGTGTGGCATTCATACATATCATGTAGACATGTGCATCGCATTGCATTTGTGTTGTCGGTTGCATCCGGTTCCGCGTGTTTCTTCCCGTTGTCCGTTTCGCGTTCCGGAGCTCCCTCACGTGTCCGTGACGTCCCGTAGGTCTACTTTGTTGTTCGGGTGTGTAACGTTGCCGGTTTGGCGCGATACTTGTCGTGTGTTGTTGTTTTGGTGTGCGTAACCCGCCTGTCAAATCTCGTCGCGTTTCGAGTTCGTTTGCTCCTCCAACAGTTGTTTGTGTGGGCTCAAGGTGCCTCCACTTTGAGGCCCAGAACACCCCCTCTAACAGCCCACCATCCACTCCTAACCACTTCTATCATCTAGGCCATCAAAATCTGATCCGGTGGCCGAAAACCGCACTCCATTTGGAGTCTCCTAGCTCCCTCTACCTATAAAAGTGTGTCCACCCCCGAATTTTTGCGGATCCAACCCTAGCTATCACCTCCCCGCCGCCGCCGGACACGTCCAGCCCGATCCGGACGTGTCCAGCTTCCTCTCCACCGCCACGTGGCAGCCCCCCGTTGGTCGCGCCCCGCGCCCACATCCCCGCCGGCCAGGGCCCGAGAGGCCCGCGAGGGGCCCTCCCGGCCCAAGCCACCACCGCCGCCGGCCCGTAGGCAGCCGCCGCCCGGGAGCTCCCTCGGCCGCCGCCGGACTCCTTCCTCCGCCGCCGCGCCGCCTCTCCGTCGCCGCCGGGCCACCACCTCGCCGCCTCCTCCGACTCCGGCGCCGCCCGGGTCCCTCCGCCGCCTCGCCCCTGGGCCGGACCCGCCGCCGGGCCGCCACCTCCCGCCGGCAGGGCCCCGCCGGTTCTCCCGCCTCGCCGGAGGGACGCCTCCCGCCGGCCCCCTTCGCCCCAGATCGGAGCTCGCCGCCGATCGGGATCCAGCCGCCCCGTCGCCGATCCGGGAGCTCCTAGCGGGCCGGGCGCCGATCCAGGCGGCCCGTTAGCCGCCCTGCCCGAGGCCCGATAGGGATCCGTCCCCGCCTGCAACCCTAGCGGGTCCAGCCCGTTAGCGGGTGGGCCGCGCCCGGGATCCACCGGCCCGATCCGCGTCAGATCCGCTTCAGCCCGTGTTGACCGACCCGTTTGACCCGGATCTGGAGGTAGTCCCTCCGTTTTCCTCTAAGTCTGTAGTTTTTCTTAGTTTCTGGTGCCTTTTTCAACTGAGGATAACTTTTACTGTGATGCTCCGTTTTGCGCGTGTAATATGTCCAGACGTTCGTGGAGTTGTGCTCTACGTTTTATCTGTTGTAGTCATGCATGTTAGAGATCATCTAGACACTTGTTTTGCTGTTGCAAGGGTGCATCATGATATAAACTGCTGTTATGTGTTATTTTTATGCCACCTTTGCCATGTGATATCTTTTAGCTCGTTTGTCCAAATGATGCAAATGACATGTCCACGTGTTCGTCTTGCCACGAACTACATGTTGCTTGTGATAGGTTGCATGGTAGATTTATTATTGCCTTGTTATCATCGTTGCAAAGTGCCATGTTCATGTGATGTTGTTTCACTTGTTATGAAATGCCATCTTGTTGAGCTCGTTGCAATCGTTGTGTTCACCTCTATGATGCATGCTTGTGTGTTTCGGGATCACCTTCATGTGTACTTTGATGAGGTGCTTACCCTTTGCCATGTTTATTTTCGAGGTGACTTAAACATGCTCCTTTTGATGCTATGATGATATTGCTGTTTTAGGACTTAGTGATTTTTCACTAAGTCTGAAATCTGTAACGTTCCGATGCCATGTTTGTGTGATGTTCTAGGACAAAGCATGTTAGTTTTGGAGTGGATTTTGATTGTTCCTTGTAGTATATATTGTTGTCTTTCCAATAATGTCCTCACATGTCCATTTGAGTGGCTTTAGCATGTTTATATTTTGCTCTAAAGTTTCAATAAAATTCTGCTGCCAGAATTTTATTGCCAAGTTCAATATGTCCATGATCATTGCTATTGATCCGTGACTCCGTTGGGGGTGCAACTTGGACATAGTTGCTGTACTATATGTCTAGTTTGTGTTCATGTCCTTTGCCATGCTTTTTGGGTGCCGTAGCTTAATTATTTTGAGCTCCGAAGATGCTATGATGCTGTAATTTTCAGCTTTCGCTCAAATCTTGTTTCGGGCATAACTTTTAGCCCGTAACTCCGATTTCATCGAATCTTATATCAAACTTGATTGATTTTCTGTGTAGATTATTAATATCAGATTGTTTTCATGTTTTGAGGTGTTTTGCTTGAGTGATATTTTCCGTGCTCCGTGTGCATCCTTAGTGCATCCATCATGCATTCATGTTTTTCGAGTGCGCATTGCATCTTGTTGATTGGTGCTTGGTGTGATTGTTTTGTTTAGAGCCGGAAGCTGAGACCGAGTACGAAGTTGAGCACGAGGTTTCCAACGAGGTTGAGCACGAGGACCCTTCTTACGATCCGAACGACTTCTCTTCAGGCAAGATGACCGAACCCCGATAACATTACTATCTTTGCCTATTGCTAGTAGTCTCGATCTATAGTTTTGCCTCGATGCCCATGATCTTCTTGTCAGCCTCCTATTGTAGCCAATTGCCATGTTTAACCAACCTACCTATGCAAACCGTTGCTTGGCTAAGTACGCTTCGCTCAGCCCTTCTTATAGCGTTGCTAGTTGCAGGTGAAGTGAAGATGCTTGCTCCATGTTGAAGTTTGGTTGGGTTATATCACACGATATAAATGCTTAAAATGAAATCACCTATATATTGGCAAGGGTGGAAGGCTAAGCCTTTTGCTTGGTGATTTGTTCCACTCATGCCGTTAGGATCCGTATAAGCCGGTATTATGTTCCTTGATTATGCGTTCCTAACACGGTTGGGGTGTATGGGACCCCCTCGATAAACCGCTAAGTGCTAAGTCTTTTCCAGCAAGTCCCAACATTTGGTACTATTTGCCTCATAATAACAACTTAAATAATTAATTAATTGCATAGGGGGTCATGTCCTCGAGGATTCTTAATTCAACATAGCAGGGGGGGCCAGTGCCGATGGTGTTGGTCCCAAACGGGGAGTCTGCGGGAACCACCACGGGGAAACTCGAGGATTGGGTCCTGTAGAATCGCCCATCCGGTCGTGTCCTGAGACTTAGATACGCGCGGCTACTATCAGGGTGTCGACACGCCGGGAGGATTTGCTGGATTAGCCTTACCTTAGTTCGGTATATCTTGAGCACGGGATTCCGAGAATACTCGGGTCTTCCCACTTTGGAGTTGCGACTCCGCGGATCGTGGGCTTGTAATGGGTCAAGTTGGAACACCCCTGCAGGGTTTGAACTTTCGAAAGCCGTGCCCGCGGTTATGTGGCAGATGGGAGCTTGTTAATTCCGGTTGTAGATAACTTGACACAATGTTACTAATACACTACCAGCGTGTGTTCCGTGACTGTCAATTTCCGAATAGGGATTCGGGAGTTGAACACGGAGGGGTTATGTTTGTGAGCTTGTAGCTAGGATCACTTCGTGATCACTTCTCGCCGAGGCCTTCTCTTCTCGCTCTCACTTACGTAAGCTAGATGCTAGTTGCTGCTGCAAGCACTTATTCTTTTCTTCAGCCTTTTCCCTCACCTATAGGCTTTGTTAGTCTTGTTACCCGGAGACGGGATTGCTGAGTCCTCTGTGGCTCACAGTTACTTCACACACCAGATGCAGGTCCAGCTGTGAGCTATCCAGGTGATGGCATCGAGCTGGATTGGGAGTACGACGAGGAGCGTAGTCGGTACTATGTGCGATACCCGGATGATTAGTAGTGGAGACTCTTACTAGGATTCGATCCGCCTGTGGTTTATTTATCTGAGTTTGGTACTTTGACATTTGGCTTTTGCCCTTAGAGGGTTGTGATGTTCTTAATGTATGATGTTTGAGACTTGTACTGTAATTCTGTGACGTGGCGAGTGTAAGCCAACTATTTTCAGTTTACTATCCCCTCTTTTACATGAGTTGTGCAAAGATTACCGAACTTGAGATCATTCTAGGATGGATTTATGCCTTTAAGTCGTGCCTCGACACGTAGGAGGTATAACTCCATCCTGGGCATTACAATGATGGCACCAACGGTGCGAAGAAAAGGACGTCCCAAAATAATTGGACAAGAAGGTTCACATTCAATATCCATAATAGTAAAATCAACGGGAACGTAATTGTCATTGACAATGATAAGAACATCGTCGATCCTCCCCAAAGGTTTCTTTATGGAAGAATCAACAAGACGAACACCAAAAGAACAAGAATCAAAAGGTTTCAATTTAAGCATATCATATATTCTTTTGGGCATAACGGAGGTACTAGCTCCAACATCACATAAAGCATAGCAAGATAAGTTATTCAACTTAATTTTAATCATAGGATCCCAACCATCTTCTAGCTTTCTAGGTATGGAGGCTTCTACTCTAAGTTTCTCCTCCCTAGCTTTGATGAGAGCATTAGTGATATGCTCGGTGAAGGCAAGGTTAAGCGTGCTAGTGCGGGGATCTCTAGACATCTTGTGAAGGAAATCAATAACTTCGGTAAGAGTGCAATTATCAAAATCAAGGTCACTACTATCAAGTAAAGTGGTAGTGGTGTCCTTAAGGCTCACTTGTTTGGTAGTTTCTATGGTCATAGCATCACCATTAATAGGTCCAATGGGACCAGGAGTGCATTGGGTGCTAAGAGTTTGGATATCCTCAACAACTTGGATAGTAGCAACAGTGTGGTGGGTAGGAAGGTTCTTAATTCTATCTTCTTCCTCTCTTTCTCTAGCCCATCTCTCTTTAAGTTTGGCCAACATCCTAATGTTTTCATTAATTTGCACTTGAATAGCATTCATAGGAGTGACCTTCCTCTCCTCAAGAGGAGAAGTTCTAATTTTAAGCAATTCTACCTCATGGGCTAAATTGTCTACCTTCGAAGAGCGATTATCTAGTTTGTTTAGTTTTTCTTCTACACTCTTGTTAAAGGCTTTTTGGGTAGTGATGAAATCTTTAAGCATACTCTCTAGTTCAGAAGTGGAGTTCTTGGTGCTAGGATAAGCATTGTTGTTCCCATAGGAATTAGAGGGGACCGGTCTAGGATTGCTACCAAAATTACTCCTATAAGCATTGTTATTAAAATTGTTTCTAGAGATAAAGTTCACATCTACTTGTTCTTGAGCAATCAAAGAATTTAAAGGAACATCACGAGGATCAATAGAAGATTGCTTCGAAAGTAGAGACATGATCAAGTCAACTTTTTCATTTAGGGAGGAAATCTCCTCGACAGAGTTTACCTTCCTACCTGTTGGAGTGCGTTCGGTGTGCCATTGGGAATAATTGGTCATCATATCATCGAGAAGCTTCGTGGCAGCACCAAGTGTAGTTGACATAAAGGTTCCTCCCGCGGCCAAATCTAACAAGTTCCGCGAGGTAAAGTTCAAGCCTGCATAAAAAGTTTGGATAACCATCCAAGTAGTCAAACCATGAGTAGGGCAGTTCTTGACAAGAGATTTCATGCGTTCCCAAGCTTGGGCAACGTGTTCATTATCCAATTGTTTAAAATTCATTATGTTACTTCTTAGTTGGATAATTTTAGCAGGTGGATAGTATTTTCCAATAAAAGCATCCTTGCACTTGTCCCAAGAATCTATGCTATTTCTAGGCAAGGATTGAAACCAAATTTTAGCTCCTCCTCTCAAGGAGAAAGGAAAAAGCTTAAGCTTAACAATATTACCATCTATTTATTGGTACTTTTGCATATCACAGAGTTCAACAAAATTGTTCAAGTGTAAAGCAGCATCATCTCCAGCACCGGAGAATTGATCTTTCATAACTAGGTTCAGTAAGGCAGGTTTAATTTCATAAGAAGGTGCTGAAGTGGCAGGTGTAGTTATAGGTGTGCAAATAAAGTCATCGTTGTTATGACTAGTGAAGTCACACAACTTGGTGTTCTCGGTGGAACCCATAGCAGCAAGCAAGCAAGATAACTATTTTTGTGATTTTCGATAATGGACACTAAAGCAAAAACTGAAAGGTAAACTAACAAGACTAAAAAGCAAAGGTAAAAGATAGCGTGCAACTCCCCTATCTTGAAGAGTGGAGTCCCCGGCAATGGCGCCAGAAAACTTTGCTTGATGGCTTCTCGCCCCTCGTTGGTTACCCCAAGTGGAAGGTTTGAGATGCAGTGTAGCGGTAGTTTTCCCTTGGCAAAGATACCAAGGATCGAATTCCCCTGAGACTCCAACGTTCAACAAGAAGGTGTCAACTGCTAATGGCGCCAGATACTTAGCAATTAACCGGACCTGCACACAGATACAAATAAATTTGCTCCCAACGAGTACAGAGAGGTTGTCAATCCCTCCGGCCTTGTCGTTTACAAAGGATCAAACGCAAGAGATAATAGTGATAGGTATTGCTGCAACTAGTAAGTAAAAGCAGAAAGTAAATAGCGGATGTGATCAGTGATGGTAATATGGACCGGGGTCCCATAATGTTCACTAGTGATGTCTCTCTCCCAAAAGACGATAAAACAGCTATGTGAGGTAAACGAATTACAGCTGGGCAATTGACAGAATTCTGTGCGCAAACCAATGCTAACTATGCTGCAAGAAAGGTTGAGGCTCAAAAGCATGGGTGGTACGCCAAGGTAAGTAGACCGAAATCCATCTGCACCTACTACTAATCATCCACCTTGAGATATCTATCCAGAACATCTCGCTGGTATTAAGTTGCGAGTCCCACCCATAGTGTAAACTCAAAGCAACAGACAACTGCATTAAAAGAACTTTGCGTAAAGTAAACAATCCTTGCACCCGCGAGTACAAGCACCGTTGTTTTCCCCCTTGTGGCAACAGCACATCCCCTAGACTCATGTTTCTGTCACTCAAGCTAGTCATCGAGGGGCATGAACCCACAATCAAGCATAACGTTCCCTCTTGGAGTCACTACCTATTACTTGGCCAAAGCAATATATAACAACGGAGAACATGCAAGAATTACTTATGAACATAAATATAAAAGAGGTAGATCAAATATATTACTAAAGAACAATCTGAACATAATCTCATAATCCATCGGATCCCAGCAAACTCATCATAGCAACAGCATAAGGATTACATATGTGCCTCGATCATGTAGGGCAGCTCACGAGGACTAATTAGTGAAGCACAAGAACGGGAGGAGAACATCACATAGCTACTGGTCATGGACTCATGGTCCAAGGGAGACTACTCACAACTCATCCGGGAGGCGTCCATGGTGGTGGAGAGGCTCTCGGTGGTGATCCTCCCCTCCGGCAGGGTGCCGGGAAGAGTTCTCCTGGTGCTCCCGATCTTGGAAGCGCGGCGGCGGCGGAACAGAGATGAGATCGCGAAAAAGGGTTCCGTCCTCGAGGGTTTCGGGACGCGGTGTAAATATATGCCAAAGGGGGGCATCAGCGGAGACCTGGGGTTGCCCAGGCGCCCCCCGGCGCGGCCAGGAGGGGGGCCACGCCACCAGGGCGCCTGGAGCCCTGGTGGTCCCCCTCCGGCCCTACTTTGGCCGCAAGGAAGCTTCCGGAACGCTGATTTTTTATATAATTTTTCCGGGATTTTTCTGGCAGTTTACGTGATGGGAAAACCGGAAATACAAAAACAACAGAAAACAGAAACTGGCACTGGGGTGCACTGAGTTAATAGGTTAGTCCAAATATGATCAAAAGTGTATGGAAGTGTATAAATATCATAGCAATATCACACAAAAGAGGCATGGAGCAAGCAGAAATTATAGATACGTTTTGGACGTATCAAGGGGAAGGAGAAGGAAGGAGGGGGCGCCGCCCCTCCTCCTAGTCAAATTCGAACTAGGCCCATGGGAGGGGGGGGGGCAGCCCTTGGCCGCTCTCTCTCTCTCCCTTAAGGCCCAATAAGGCCCATAACTTCCCCGATGGTTCCGATAACCCTTCCGGCACTCCGATATTTCTCCGGTGACCCCTGGAATTCATGCGGTTTCTGATACATCTCCAACGTATCTATAATTTTTGATTGTTCCATGCTATTATATTATCCTTCTAGGATGTTTTATGGGCTTTATTATACACTTTTATATATTTTTTGGGACCAACCTATTAACCCAGAGCCCAATGCCAGTTTCTGTTTTTCTCCTGTTTTAGGGTTTTATAGAAAAGGAATATCAAACGGAGACCAATTGACGTGCCAATTTTTGATGATTTTTTCTGGACCAAAAGAAGCCCCCGAAGTAAAAGAGTTGGGCCAGGAGAGCCGCGGGATGCCCATGAGTGTGGGGGGCGGGCCCTGGGCAGGGGGCGCGCCCTCCTATCTCGTGGATAGCCCGGAGGGCCCCCTGACTTGTGCCCTATGCCAAAAAATCCTATAAATACTGAAACCTTCGGAAATTAACCTAGATCGCGAGTTCCGCCGCTGAAAGCCTCTGTTGCCACCAAAAACCAATCTAGACCCGTTCTGGCACCCTGCCGGACGGGGG
>LR738713.1:564844444-564882200 GCA_902687465.1 Secale cereale | reverse complement strand
TTTAATCTCTCTCTCTCTCTCTCTCTCTCTCTCTCTCTCTCTCTCTCTCGTGTTCTTCAGATGGCACGATCTTGATGTATCGCGAGCTTTGCTATTATAGTTGGATCTTATGATGCTTCTCCCCCTCCACTCTCTTGTAATGGATTGAGTTTTCCCTTTGAAGTTATCTTATCGGATTGACTATTTAAGGATTTGAGAACACTTGATGTATGTCTTGCACGTGCTTATCTGTGGTGACAATGGGATATCATGTGATCCAGTTGATGTATGTTTTGGTGATCAACTTGCGGGTTCTGTGACCTTAGGAATCTATGCATAGGGGTTGGCACACGTCTTCATCTTTACTCTCCGGTAGAAACTTTGGGGCACTCTTTGAAGTACTTTGTGTTGGTTGAATAGATTATTCTGAGATTGTGTGATGCATATCATATAATCATGCCCACGGATACTTGAGGTGACAATGGAGTATCTAGGTGACATTAGGGTTTTGATTGATTTGTATCTTAAGGTGTTATTCTAGTGCTAACTCTATGATAGATTGAACGTTACTACGGACTCTTGAATAGATCGATCAGAAAGAATAACTTTGAGGTGGTTTCGTACCCTACCATAATCTCTTCATTTGTTCTCCGCTATTAGTGACTTTGGAGTGACTCTTTGTTGCATGTTGAGGGCTAGTAATATGATCCAATTATGTTATCCTTGTTGAGAGAACTTGCACTAGTGAAAGTATGAACCCTAGGCCTTGTTTCCTATCATTGCAACACCGTTTGTGCTCATGTTTACCACTTGTTACCTTGCTGTTTTTATATTTTCAGTTTACAAAAACCTATATCTACCATCCATATTGCACTTGTATCACCATCTCTTCGCCGAACTAGTGCACCTATACAATTTACCATTGTATTGGGTGTGTTGGGGACACAAGAGACTCTTTGTTATTTGGTTGCAGGGTTGTTTGAGAGAGACCATCTTCATCCCATGCCTTCCACAGATTGATAAACCTTAGGTCATCCACTTGAGGGAAATTTGCTACTGTCCTACAAACCTCTGCACTTGGAGGCCCAACAACGTCTACAAGAAGAAGGTTGTGTAGTAGACATGAAGCTCTTTTCTGGCGCCGTTGCCGAGGAGGTTAGTGCTTGAAGGTATATCTTTAGATCTTGCAATCGAATCTTTTAGTTTCTTGTTTATCACTAGTTTAGATTATAAAATAAAACTACAAAAAATGTAATTATGGTTACCTCATATGCTTCATATTTTTAATATTATTTGTGAAAATGATGGGAAGGAAAATTGTGCTCAAGTACTAGAAGAAGAATTACATAGAATGCTTGGCATAAATTATGTGAATGATGAGAATGATTGCAATGTTGTTAGTGTGAATCCTTTGAATATCCATGATGCTAATGATATGCAAAGCCACAAGCTTGGGGATGCTATGTTTGATGAAGATGATATGTTTAGTCCCCCAAGTCTTGACGAGCAAATTTATTATGATGAAAGCATGCCTCCTATCTATGATGATTATTGTGATGACACGTATGCTATAAAGAATAAAGATAACCATGAAACTTTTCATCATGATTTTAGTTTTCAATTGGATTATGCTTCACATGATAGTTATTTTGCTTATGATGGGAGTAGTAAAATTTCTATGCAAGTAGATCATGAAAATAATGCTTTATGTGCTGGTTATATTGTTGAATTCATTCATGATGCTACTGAAAATTATTATGAGAGATGATCATATGCTTGTAGGAATTGCAATAATATCAAGTTTCCTCTCTATGTGCTTAAAGTTTTGAAGCTATGCTTGTTTTCCCTTCCTATGCTAGTTGATTATTGCTCCCATAAGTTGTTTGATTACAAAATGCCTATGCATAGGAAGTGGGTTAGACTTAAATGTGCTAGTCATATTCTTCATGATGCTCCCTTTATGTTTCAATTCTTATCTTTTATGCGCGCATCATTGAAATCATCATGCCTAGCTAGGGGCGTTAAACGATAGCGCTTGTTGGGAGGCATCCCAACTTTATTTTAGTTTCTTTGTTTTTGCTTCTGTTTAGGAATAAATATTGCATCTAGCTTCTATTTAGATGTGGTTTTGTGTTTTAATTAGTGTTTGTGCCAAGTAGAACCTTTGGGAAGACTTGTGTGAAGTTTATATGATCTTGCTGTGAAAAACAGAATCGTTAGCGCTTGCTAGAATGGTCATCAGACTTTACTGGAGCGTGCTATTTAGTTGATTCTTTTTGAAGATGATTAATAGAAAAATTAATCACATTTACCAATTTAGTTTGAATTTTTTGGAGTTACAGAAGTATGCGAAACCTGCAGATTACTACAGACTGTTCTGTTTTTGACAGATTCTGTTTTTCGTGTGTTGTTTGCTTATTTCAGTGCATCTGTGAGTAGTATTGGGAAGTATGAATCATAGAGAAGTTGAAATACAGTAGGTTCAACACCAATATAAACAAAGAATGAATTCATTGCAGTACCTTTGAGTAGTGGTTTGCTTTCCTATACTAACGGAGCTCACGAGATTTTTGTCTAAGTTTTGTGTTGTGAAGTTTTCAAGTTTTTAGTATTGCTTTGATGGACTATGGAACAAAGAGTGGCAAGAGCCTAAGCTTAGGGATTCCCATGGAACCCCAAGGTAAAATTCAAGGACAACCAAAAGCCTAAGCTTGGGGATGCCCCGGGAAGGCATCCCCTCTTTCGTCTTCATCCATCGGTAACTATACTCGAAGCTATATTTTTATTCACAACATGATATGTGTTTTGCTTGGAGCGTCAATTTAGTTTATTTTGTTTTGCTTTCTGTTTGAATAATATCCCAAGATCTGAAATTATTAAATGTTAGAGAGTCTTCACATAGTTACATAATTATTCAACTACTCATTAACCTTCACTTATATCGTTTGGAGTAGTTTGTCTTTTGCTCGAGTGCTTCACTTATATATTTTAGAGCACGACGGTGGTTTTATTTTGTAGAAATTGTTGATCTCTCGTGCTTCACTTATATCCTTTTGAGAGTCTATTAAAACAGCATGGTAGTGTGCTTTGGCTATAAAACTAGCCTTCACATGATAGGCATCCAAGATCAATGTAGTAAAAACTTTCACACTAAGTGCATTGAATATGATGAGAAGTTGGATGCTTGATAATCGTTTTGAGATATGAGTATAGTGATATTAGAGTCATGCTAGTGGAGTTATTTTGAAATTGAGAAATGCTTGTGTTAAAGTTAGTGATTCCCGTAGCATGCACGTATGGTGAACCGCTATGTGACGAAGTGTAATGCCCAGGATGGAGTTATACCTCCTACGTGTCGAGGCACGACTTAAAGGCATAAATCCATCCTAGAATGATCTCAAGTTTGGTATCTTTGCATGACTCATGTAAAAGAGGGATTAAAAATGCAAAAGGAGATAGTTGGCTTACACTCGCCACTTCACACAATACAATACATAAGCAATACATCATTCAAAACATCACAACCCGACTACGGGTGAAGAACCAAAAGAAAGATACCAAACAACATAAAGCCACAGGTCAGGATCGAATCCTAGTAGAAACCACTACTGAACATCGAAACGTAACAAGCAAACAGCCAAGATCTTCAACGAACTCCAAGTGAAGAACTGAACCAACTCCTGCATCAAACTCGGCTGAACCTGCATCTGGTGTGGTGAAGTAACTGTGAGCCACAGAGGACTCAGCAATCCCGTTCCCGGGTAACAAGACTATTTAAGCCTTGGGTGAGGACAAGGCTGAAGAAAGAATATGAGGTGAAGGAACAAACAAGAGTCTGCAGCAGCAACTAGCACTAACTTACGTAATAGAGAGCGAGAAGAGTAGTGCAACGGTCGAAAGATGATCTCGAAGTGATCCTAACTAAAGCCGATCAAACATAACCCCACCGTGTTCAACTCCCGAATCCCTATTCGGAAATTGACAGTCACGGTACACACGCTGGTAGTGTATTGGAAACATTGTGTCAAGTTATCTACAACCGGAATTAACAAGCTCCCATCTGCCACATAACCGCGGGCACGGCTTTCGAAAGTTCAAACCCTGCAGGGGTGTTCCAACTTGACCCATTACAAGCCCACGATCCGCGGAGTCGCAACTCCATAGTTGGGAAGACCCGAGTATTCTCGGAATCCCGTGCTCGAGTTAAACCGAACTAAGGTAAGGCTAATCCAGCAAATCCTCCCGGCGTGTCGACACCCTGATAGTAGCCGCGCGTATCTAGGTCTCAGGACACGACCGGATGGGCGATCCCACGGGTTTTTACCAAACCTTGAGTTTCCTCGAGGTGGCCCCGCGTAACCCCCGTTTCGGACCAACACTCATGTGGAGCACTGGCCCGGGGTTGTTGAATTAAATAAAAGGGATAGCTAGTCCACATGCAAGTTTTTATTAGTTTGTTATTAGGCAAATAGTACCAATGTTGGGACTTGCTGGAAAAGACTTAGCACTTAGCGGTTTATCAAGGGGGTCCCATACACCCCAACCGTGTTAGGAACGCAAAATCAAGGAACATAACACCGGTTTATACGGTTCCTAACGGCATGAGTGGAACAAAACACCAAGCAAAAGGCTTAGCCTTCCACCCTGCCAGTATATAGATGATTTCATTTTTAAGCATTTATATAGTGTGATATAACCCAACCAAACTTCAACATGAAGCAAGCATCTTCAATCTTCACCTGCAACTAGCAATGCTATAAGAGGGCTGAGCGAAGCGTACTTAGCCAAGCGACGGTTTGCGTAGGTAGGGTGGTTAAACATGGCAATGGTTACAAGTAGGAGGCTGACAAGAAGACATGGGCATCGAGGCAAAACTATAGATCGAGACTTCTAGCAAGAGGCAAAAAATAGTAATGGTATCCGGGTTCGGTCATCTTGCCTGGGATTCCACAAGGGAGAAGAACGGATCCAAGAAGAAGACGGAGCAACAGTCGAGCGGATCCTCACAACTCCGGAACGAAACCGAAGCTAACAAGAGAAGCAACCGGAAAGAAAGAAACAACACGGTAAACACTCAAGCATCAACATGGCATACGATGCGCAAACAAGTATGATGCATGTCCGGTTTAAATATGCATGGCATGGCAAAAGCACAAACAACACTACAAGTTAAGTGGAGATCAATATGCAACGAGTTGCATATTGACGAAACACCACATTTAAATATTTAGTTGTCTCTCATTATCTACAAGACAAGATTTAATGTTTTTAACATGGCAAGAGGTGAAGCATAAAGAAACTACACTATTAAGACATTTTAAATGGGGCCGGAGAATAACAACAACATATCCGGAAAATCCCCATAAGCATGTTTAATAATTATAAGCAAACAACAATTAAGCATATATAATGTTGTTAAATGATGCGGATGACATGAGCAAGTTTATGCAAGTTTTATTAAAAGTTAACAAGAAGAAGATAAGAAGCATTTGTCACCGTGGTGGAACAAAAGGGTGCCACGGCAACGATCCGAAAATGATGCCACGCAACATATCGGTTCCGGTAACTCGGTGAGAGACCGGTGCAAAAGATAACGGAGAGCGAGTCAAACGAGATGATGGGGTGATCCCGTAACCGGGTTCCCACGGGTCGGTGACGAGGCAACCGAGGAACATGACAAAGGTGGAACGGGCACGAAGCACACACAAGGGAGACATTTCATACAACCACAACAAGCATGCAAGCATCACACGGGTCACGACTCGGGGTTATACCTTCGAAACACTCGTTTCGGGACGGTTCGAGTTCGTAGTGGAAGTAGCCGTAGTAGTGGTACACGAGTCGTGGTACACGGGGCGACGGTAGAGGAAGTAGTGGTACTTGTACATGTAGTCGTTCTCGTCCATAGTTGTTCATGTCATCGAGTCGTGGTACTTGGCGAATTCCTCGTTTCCGGGCGACGGTAGTGGTACACGCGACGGTAGTCGTTCGGGTCGTCGTGGTACTTGTCGGTCATGTAGAGGTACTTGGCGTTCGACGGCGTCGTGGTACTTGAGGACTCAAAACGTTCGTCGGTCCAAACTCGGTGTAGATGTACACGTCGTCGAGGTACTTGTCGTCGGTCCGGACTTGGCGACGAAGGGGTTCTTGGTGATTCCTCGTGTAGTCATACTTGCCGAACTTGAGGTCCTCGTGCACTTGACGAAAACAACAAAGAAAACAGTAGCAGTACAGTCAACACGACAAAACAAACAACAACACGACGGTAGTGACGAGGCCAAGGCAGCAGCAAGGACATCCATGGCAAAAGAGGCAGCAGGGCAACACCCTGGACACTGCTGGCGAAGGACGGCGGCGCTGCTGGAGACCATGGATGACCGCTGCGAGGAGATCGGCCGGAGGGCGTTGGACAGGGCCGGGAGGCGAGGAAGGGGACCTGGATCGGGGCGCGACGTGCGCGCTGGACGGCGCGGTCATCCCCGGCGCTGCAGGGCGGCTCGAGGGTGGCGACCACGGAGGGAGCCAGGCGCGCGTGCGGCCTGGAGGGCGACGGGGAGGCCCGATGCGGCCGGATGCGTCGGCTCGGGCGGGGAGAACCAGGCGAGGCGAGGCAGGCGGCTCCACGGCGATTGAAGAAGGAGGAGGGGCCGCGGTCGCGGAGGTCCAGCGGGCGCCCCTCGCCGCGGGAGGAGGAGGGCCGACGCGCATGACTGGAGGGCGCGCTTCGGGCGCCTCGAGCGACGGCTCGGCCTCGACGCGGGGCGGCGTCCTGGGAGGGAGCGAGAAAGAGCGGGGACGAGGGCCTGGAGAAGGAGGCGAGGGGAGATGGAGGGCGACGAGAGGAAAAATCGGGCGCTGGGGCCTCGGGAGAAAGAGAGATCGAGGGAGAAACGAGGGAGGAGGGAGCGGGGTCGTGCGAGAGGAGCCTGGCGGCGGTCGAGAGGGACGAGGGGAGCGACGGGAGAGAGCGAACCGGTCGCTGCGCTAGGTTACAGTAGCAAAGGGAGTTGGGCTGGGAGAAGAGATGGGCCTTGAGGCCTGGAGGGAAGAAGAGCAGGTGCGGCTGGGAGGAGGAGGGCCCAAGAGGGAGAAGGAGAAGACGGGCCAGGAGGCTGCTGGGCTTGAGAGAGGGAAAGGAGGAGGCCTGGGCTCTACTAATTTTATTTCTTAGCAGAAATAAAATAGAGAGGGATCCAAAAATTAAGAAAAAGAGGCCAGGAACAGAAAATAAAATATGGAACATTTTTATAAGGCTTTACGGGATATTACCAACCCAACAAAAATAGTTTCAACAGAAAGGGAAGTGCAAACTAAAATAATTAGTTTGCCTTAAAGGAGTCTGAAAGGAGTCTAGATAAATGGAGGAGCCTCGAAACAACGGAAAGAATTAAGACAAGGTTTAGAAGTAGAAACTCGAAGTGAAAAGACAATGGGGAAAAAATGCAAGTGTGTTACGGTGATTCCGAAGCCATGGAATATTTATTAATATAGCTCCATAAATATTAGGAGGCTTTTATATGTTATAAAGAGAAGTCATCTTCCCTCGATTTAAATGGACCGAAGGTCCACACAATTTATTAGGTTGAGATGCAAAATAAAATATGACATGATGGCATGATGACATGATGCAATGCAAAAAAATAAATAACACAAGCACAAAGAATACACGGGCAACCCGGAACATCTGGAATCTTCTGGAATCTTCTGGAATCTTCTGGGACGTCGGTCTCGGGCGTCACAACTCTCCCACACTAACAGAGGATCTCGACCCGAGATCCTAGAGATATCACCGGGTAAAAACGGAAGAGGAGAGGTAAAACAAAGTTGCTTCTTTGACAGACGAGTGAAACCACGAACCTTGAGAGGTTTGACAAATGAAAGAAGAATACAACGGAGATGAACGAAGTTAAGAGCACTCCGGTAAAAGGAGGAACAAGGAACATAACAAGAACCTTGTAGGTTGAAAGACATGAACAAGAGCTTAGGAACCAAAAGAATATGAAACTGCAACGGTATAGCCAAGGAATAAGAATGGCAGAATTTGGACATCACTTCGTCTGAAAATGGAAGGAATTAACAAGAACTAGAGGAGATGGAGTGATACTTGATGAAAACAACAACATATTGCCTCCGAAACAATTAAAAGAATGGCACAAGGTTAAGAAGAATTCAGACAGCACTCCGGTTAAGAAGAGAGTTAAAACTTGATAAGATGGGGGAACTAGAATGAAGAATACAACACTCCGGTTAAAATGACAAGCAAGGGAGAATATGATCTTGATAAAAAACGAGATGATGGTTAAAGAGAGCAATATTACCATGCCTCCGGAATGAAGGATAGAATATAATTCAACGAAAGAAAAGAATGGAGAAGAAAAGACAACTTCTCTCAAAATGAATTAGGAAAGAGCATCCTTACAAAGAAGGGTTGAACTGAGTTGATTGAAATAATCAACAACAAAAGAATAAGCTTCATGTGGGCTTATGGAAAACATCTCAAAATTAAGAGGTGACAACCAGCCACTAACAGAAACAAATGATTTGATTGAGATCAACAAGGAGATGAAAACTTATCTCACCGGAATGATAAATGAAGAACTTGGGTCATTTATAAGCACCATAATAGCAACAATTCTCAAGGAAAACTTTAGGTGAAATATAACCCAAGATAACTCCAATGAATAAATTGAAGGTTGAAAAGATCTCCTGAACAAGGAAAAATGATGGATTTAAATATCTCATTCTTGACAACTCGTGAATCATGAAACATGAAGGAATTGTCAAAATGACATAACCCCATCTGAAAGATAAGGTAGAAAGGATTGCAATTCAAATACATGAAGAAGAATGCTTAAGCTCCAACAAGCATCTTGATGAAGACTTCAAGGATTAATTAAAACATGATGAACCACCATGAAGAACTCCGGTAATGAAACATGAGAAGTTAAAGATGAAAAGAATAAGATTCAAGGCCTGCGATGGATTAGATGGAGCTTGAAATGATATAATTGAAATAAGTTGGATCTCCGGAAAACAAGATGGACAACTTAGAACCGATAATATGATATGATGAACAATCTCCAGACAAAAGAATTAAATCACCTGAAGGAACAAGAATAAGAATTATGTTATGCATCTCCTTCACCAATTTAAATTGATGACAACCAAAGGATTTGGCATACTACTTATTCTCGTTGCAAAGAATTAAAGAGAGATCTAGCACAAGCTTGGATAAATCCTCAATGAACCACCGGTAGGATTGTGAAAAAGAACAATTGATTAAAACGATAACAACGGAAGGGTAATCTTGAAAGAACCACCGTAAGAATATGGAGACGAATGAAGAGACATCAATGAAGAATATTTGAAGAACGAAGTTGAAAACTGAGAACGAAGAAATCTTCTGAAATGATGGCCTTCGGAGGAACACAAAGAAAAGAATTCATGAAAATGCTCCGGATGAGTATAAAAGAATTCCTCACAATCAAATGATAATGAGGATAGCATGAAGCTAAAACCACGAATCTTCAAGAGAACGGCCAAGATTTAAGAGAAACTCTTCTCCGGTCTCCAAATGTTGAGAATGAAGACGAGAAATGCCATGAAGAATTGTTGAGCACTCCGGATTGAAGAATTAAAGGTTGAACCAATGATGAACAAGAATTGAAAACGATCTTGGAGAAGGCATGTGACTGATGGAGATCATTCTTACGTCACACTTTGAAAAGAATTTAAGTATACTCCAGAAAATAGAAGAGTCAGATAAGATCCTGGGAAAAGACCTGTGGGTTAGGGCCCACTCAAAGAAATCACCGTTGAAAAAGATTGCTTAAGAGATATTGCACCGGTTGAATTGAATGGCTTGAATAAGAAGACAATCCTCAAAATAGCTTGAATGGATTAAGAATGGAATTATGAATCTTCAGCACTCCGGATAAGAATAGCAAGAGGAGAATGATTAATTGGTGCACCGGAATAAGAAAGCATTGTGAAATGAGGAAAAGGATACGATCAACACTGAAATCTTGAATTACATCCACCGGCAGAATTGGGAACAAAAGAATGATGAACTTGAAGCTCTTGAGCATCTTCACGATAAATCACCGGATAAGAACATAGAAGAAAGAATGAAGAAACATCACATGAATAAAATGGATATTTCATCTGAGAATTTCTGGCTCCAAGAAGAAGAAGGGTGGGAGGGTGGGGAAAACAAAGACAACTTGGAATGAAAGAACATACACCGTTGGGAAAAGACTAAGAGTTGATCTTGTAGATGATGAAAAGATCTGATTAACTCGAAGGAAAAGGACGCCGGTTGAGAAGAATTTAACATGACCATCTTGATGATCAAGAAGGACCAGCACTCTCATAGAAATATGAGAACACCGATTAGGAAGGTATGGAATCACCATTTGACATCGAAGCAACTCGAATACCAGAATCAAAACAAGAACAAAGGATAGATATGCAGCATGATCTTCACAACATCATCCGAGCAAAGAATTGAACGAATGAATTCTGCAGGTACATCAACTTGACTTGAAGCCACTTGGAGAGCAAAAGGTAAATAAAAAGGAACAAGGATCAGATAGAACAAATACAAGATAGAAGCTTCGTTCGACATCTTCGTGCTGAAAGCTCATGAAACATGTTACAAAAGGGTTTTGCAATCCCCGGATCAGCATAGCCAAGGATCCTTTAAGATGCAACTCCCGATCAGAACAAGTCCATAAAACCACTTCACTCAATGTAGAACCCCAAACTTCATATCGAGCATCCGTTGGAAGAATGTCTAGAACTACTTGATGAACCCACCTATAGATTTCCGAAAGTTTCCAGTTATGCAATCAGGTGTTGGGGATACACGGGAAGCACCGCGCAATCAACTCTAAACCTACATCCAGGTGTATCCATCCTTCAACACATAACCAGTCTTTCTCGGAAACTGTTTACCTCGGACCTTCGAAAAGCATCCACTATAACAAGCTATGGCAATACTCTCGAACTACCTCCCCAGTACTGGGTGATGTCGGGGTTATCTTGCCACTGGCCGTATAGGAGAGATTTTCGATGTCGGCCGTCTTAAGTATTTAGTACTGCCGCGATATACTTGTTACAACGATACCCCGAAGCTCAACTCCTCGGTAACAGGAGGCATCGAGAACAATATCCTTGTCACAAGAACATCGAAACAATCCCAGAATACTCGCGGGATCCTAAAAAAAAAATTTTGGTGCAATTTTTGAAAGTAGAAGAGAAAAGAGTAATCGTCAGGAGTCCTCACCAGAGTGAAAGGGGATGAGAAGCAAAGAAATCCTACTCTCCGATATAATATAGGACTCAAAATGTTTTCAGTGTGTGCCTAGACTCAACCGTCAACGATTCGATCAAACAGTGGGGGCTTCTAGGTCGGAGAAGGCTCTGAATACCAACTTGTAATGCCCAGGATGGAGTTATACCTCCTACGTGTCGAGGCACGACTTAAAGGCATAAATCCATCCTAGAATGATCTCAAGTTTGGTATCTTTGCACGACTCATGTAAAAGAGGGATTAAAAATGCAAAAGGAGATAGTTGGCTTACACTCGCCACTTCACACAATACAATACATAAGCAATACATCATTCAAAACATCACAACCCGACTACGGGTGAAGAACCAAAAGAAAGATACCAAACAACATAAAGCCACAGGTCAGGATCGAATCCTAGTAGAAACCACTACTGAACATCGAAACGTAACAAGCAAACAGCCAAGATCTTCAACGAACTCCAAGTGAAGAACTGAACCAACTCCTGCATCAAACTCGGCTGAACCTGCATCTGGTGTGGTGAAGTAACTGTGAGCCACAGAGGACTCAGCAATCCCGTTCCCGGGTAACAAGACTATTTAAGCCTTGGGTGAGGACAAGGCTGAAGAAAGAATATGAGGTGAAGGAACAAACAAGAGTCTGCAGCAGCAACTAGCACTAACTTACGTAATAGAGAGCGAGAAGAGAAGTGCAACGGTCGAAAGATGATCTCGAAGTGATCCTAACTAAAGCCGATCAAACATAACCCCACCGTGTTCAACTCCCGAATCCCTATTCGGAAATTGACAGTCACGGTACACACGCTGGTAGTGTATTGGAAACATTGTGTCAAGTTATCTACAACCGGAATTAACAAGCTCCCATCTGCCACATAACCGCGGGCACGGCTTTCGAAAGTTCAAACCCTGCAGGGGTGTTCCAACTTGACCCATTACAAGCCCACGATCCGCGGAGTCGCAACTCCATAGTTGGGAAGACCCGAGTATTCTCGGAATCCCGTGCTCGAGTTAAACCGAACTAAGGTAAGGCTAATCCAGCAAATCCTCCCGGCGTGTCGACACCCTGATAGTAGCCGCGCGTATCTAGGTCTCAGGACACGACCGGATGGGCGATCCCACGGGTTTTTACCAAACCTTGAGTTTCCTCGAGGTGGCCCCGCGTAACCCCCGTTTCGGACCAACACTCATGTGGAGCACTGGCCCGGGGTTGTTGAATTAAATAAAAGGGATAGCTAGTCCACATGCAAGTTTTTATTAGTTTGTTATTAGGCAAATAGTACCAATGTTGGGACTTGCTGGAAAAGACTTAGCACTTAGCGGTTTATCAAGGGGGTCCCATACACCCCAACCGTGTTAGGAACGCAAAATCAAGGAACATAACACCGGTTTATACGGTTCCTAACGGCATGAGTGGAACAAAACACCAAGCAAAAGGCTTAGCCTTCCACCCTGCCAGTATATAGATGATTTCATTTTTAAGCATTTATATAGTGTGATATAACCCAACCAAACTTCAACATGAAGCAAGCATCTTCAATCTTCACCTGCAACTAGCAATGCTATAAGAGGGCTGAGCGAAGCGTACTTAGCCAAGCGACGGTTTGCGTAGGTAGGGTGGTTAAACATGGCAATGGTTACAAGTAGGAGGCTGACAAGAAGACATGGGCATCGAGGCAAAACTATAGATCGAGACTTCTAGCAAGAGGCAAAAAATAGTAATGGTATCCGGGTTCGGTCATCTTGCCTGGGATTCCACAAGGGAGAAGAACGGATCCAAGAAGAAGACGGAGCAACAGTCGAGCGGATCCTCACAACTCCGGAACGAAACCGAAGCTAACAAGAGAAGCAACCGGAAAGAAAGAAACAACACGGTAAACACTCAAGCATCAACATGGCATACGATGCGCAAACAAGTATGATGCATGTCCGGTTTAAATATGCATGGCATGGCAAAAGCACAAACAACACTACAAGTTAAGTGGAGATCAATATGCAACGAGTTGCATATTGACGAAACACCACATTTAAATATTTAGTTGTCTCTCATTATCTACAAGACAAGATTTAATGTTTTTAACATGGCAAGAGGTGAAGCATAAAGAAACTACACTATTAAGACATTTTAAATGGGGCCGGAGAATAACAACAACATATCCGGAAAATCCCCATAAGCATGTTTAATAATTATAAGCAAACAACAATTAAGCATATATAATGTTGTTAAATGATGCGGATGACATGAGCAAGTTTATGCAAGTTTTATTAAAAGTTAACAAGAAGAAGATAAGAAGCATTTGTCACCGTGGTGGAACAAAAGGGTGCCACGGCAACGATCCGAAAATGATGCCACGCAACATATCGGTTCCGGTAACTCGGTGAGAGACCGGTGCAAAAGATAACGGAGAGCGAGTCAAACGAGATGATGGGGTGATCCCGTAACCGGGTTCCCACGGGTCGGTGACGAGGCAACCGAGGAACATGACAAAGGTGGAACGGGCACGAAGCACACACAAGGGAGACATTTCATACAACCACAACAAGCATGCAAGCATCACACGGGTCACGACTCGGGGTTATACCTTCGAAACACTCGTTTCGGGACGGTTCGAGTTCGTAGTGGAAGTAGCCGTAGTAGTGGTACACGAGTCGTGGTACACGGGGCGACGGTAGAGGAAGTAGTGGTACTTGTACATGTAGTCGTTCTCGTCCATAGTTGTTCATGTCATCGAGTCGTGGTACTTGGCGAATTCCTCGTTTCCGGGCGACGGTAGTGGTACACGCGACGGTAGTCGTTCGGGTCGTCGTGGTACTTGTCGGTCATGTAGAGGTACTTGGCGTTCGACGGCGTCGTGGTACTTGAGGACTCAAAACGTTCGTCGGTCCAAACTCGGTGTAGATGTACACGTCGTCGAGGTACTTGTCGTTGGTCCGGACTTGGCGACGAAGGGGTTCTTGGTGATTCCTCGTGTAGTCATACTTGCCGAACTTGAGGTCCTCGTGCACTTGACGAAAACAACAAAGAAAACAGCAGCAGTACAGTCAACACGACAAAACAAACAACAACACGACGGTAGTGACGAGGCCAAGGCAGCAGCAAGGACATCCATGGCAAAAGAGGCAGCAGGGCAACACCCTGGACGCTGCTGGCGAAGGACGGCGGCGCTGCTGGAGACCTTGGATGACCGCTGCGAGGAGATCGGCCGGAGGGCGCTGGACAGGGCCGGGAGGCGAGGAAGGGGACCTGGATCGGGGCGCGACGTGCGCGCTGGACGGCGCGGTCATCCCCGGCGCTGCAGGGCGGCTCGAGGGTGGCGACCACGGAGGGAGCCAGGCGCGCGTGCGGCCTGGAGGGCGACGGGGAGGCCCGATGCGGCCGGATGCGTCGGCTCGGGCGGGGAGAACCAGGCGAGGCGAGGCAGGCGGCTCCACGGCGATTGAAGAAGGAGGAGGGGCCGCGGTCGCGGAGGTCCAGCGGGCGCCCCTCGCCGCGGGAGGAGGAGGGCCGACGCGCAGGACTGGAGGGCGCGCTTCGGGCGCCTCGAGCGACGGCTCGGCCTCGACGCGGGGCGGCGTCCTGGGAGGGAGCGAGAAAGAGCGGGGACGAGGGCCTGGAGAAGGAGGCGAGGGGAGATGGAGGGCGACGAGAGGAAAAATCGGGCGCTGGGGCCTCGGGAGAAAGAGAGATCGAGGGAGAAACGAGGGAGGAGGGAGCGGGGTCGTGCGAGAGGAGCCTGGCGGCGGTCGAGAGGGACGAGGGGAGCGACGGGAGAGAGCGAACCGGTCGCTGCGCTAGGTTACAGTAGCAAAGGGAGTTGGGCTGGGAGAAGAGATGGGCCTTGAGGCCTGGAGGGAAGAAGAGCAGGTGCGGCTGGGAGGAGGAGGGCCCAAGAGGGAGAAGGAGAAGACGGCCCAGGAGGCTGCTGGGCTTGAGAGAGGGAAAGGAGGAGGCCTGGGCTCTACTAATTTTATTTCTTAGCAGAAATAAAATAGAGAGGGATCCAAAAATTAAGAAAAAGAGGCCAGGAACAGAAAATAAAATATGGAACATTTTTATAAGGCTTTACGGGATATTACCAACCCAACAAAAATAGTTTCAACAGAAAGGGAAGTGCAAACTAAAATAATTAGTTTGCCTTAAAGGAGTCTGAAAGGAGTCTAGATAAATGGAGGAGCCTCGAAACAACGGAAAGAATTAAGACAAGGTTTAGAAGTAGAAACTCGAAGTGAAAAGACAATGGGGAAAAAATGCAAGTGTGTTACGGTGATTCCGAAGCCATGGAATATTTATTAATATAGCTCCATAAATATTAGGAGGCTTTTATATGTTATAAAGAGAAGTCATCTTCCCTCGATTTAAATGGACCGAAGGTCCACACAATTTATTAGGTTGAGATGCAAAATAAAATATGACATGATGGCATGATGACATGATGCAATGCAAAAAAATAAATAACACAAGCACCACGAACACACGGGCAACCCGGAACATCTGGAATCTTCTGGAATCTTCTGGAATCTTCTGGGACGTCGGTCTCGGGCGTCACACGAAGTTAGAGCATGAGGTATTTGTAGAGTGTCATCCTTTGTGTGGAGGTCGGCGGTGTGCGATGGTTAACTCCTACCAACCTCCCCCTAGGAGCATGCGTTGATTGCTTTGTTTTGATGACTCGTAAATTTGTGCAATAAGTATATGAGTTCTTATGACTAATGTTGAGTCCATGGATTATACACAGTCTCACTCTTCGACCATCGCTAGCCTCTCTTGCACCGCACAACTTTCGCCGGTACCATACACCCACTATATATCCTTCCTCAAATCAGCCACCATATATATTCCTCAAAACATCCACCATACCTACCTATCATGGCATTTCCATAGCTATTCCGAGATATATTGCCATGCAACTTTCCACCGTTCCGTTCATATGACACGCTTCATATTGTCATATTGCCATGCATGATCATGTAGTTGACATAGTATTTGTGGCAAAGCCACCATGCATAATTTTTCATACATGTCACTCTTGATTCATTGCCCATCCCGGTACACCGCCAGAGGCATTCATGTAGAGTCATACTTGTTGTAGTATCGAGTTGTATATCAATAAAAGTGTGATGATCATCATTATTAGAGCATTGTCCCGTGTGAGGAAAGGCCAATAAAAAAAGGTGATGGCCCAAAAAAAATAGAGAGGGGCTAATAAAAAAAAGAGAAAGCCCCTCCAAAAAAATGAGAGAAAAGAGAGAAGGGACAATTGCTACTATCTTTTTCCGCACTTGTGCTTCAAAGTAGCACCATGTTCTTCATGATAGAGAGTCTCATGTTTAGTCAATTTCATATACTAGTGGGAATTTTCATTATAGAACTTGGCTTGTATATTCCAACGATGGGCTTCCTAAAATGCCCTAGGTCTTTGTGAGCAAGCAAGTTGGATGCACACCCACTAGTTTCTTTTGTTGAGCTTTTATACATATTTAGCTCTAGTGCATCCGTTGCATGTCAATCCCTACTCACTCACATTGATATCTATTGATGGACATCTCCATAGCCTGTTGATACGCCTAGTTGATGTGAGACTATCTCCCTCCTTTTTTGTCTTCTCCACAACCACCTCTCTATTCCACATAGTGCTATTTCCATGGTTCACGCTCATGTATTGCGTGAAAGTTGAAAGGTTTGAAAGAATAGAGTACGCAAACAAGTGCTTGGCTGAAATCGGGGTTGTGCATGATATGAATATTTTGTGTGATGAAGAGGGAGCATAGCCATACTATATTATTTTGTAGGGATAACTGTCTTTAGCCATACTATTTTGAGAAGACATGATTGCTTTGTTAGTATGCTTAAAGTATTATTATTTCTTATGTCAATATATACTTTTGTCTTGAATCTTTCAGATCTGAACATTCATGCCACAATAAAGAGAACTACATTGAAAATTCTGTTGGTTAGCATTCCACATCAAAAGTTCTATTTTTATCATTTACCTACTCGAGGACGAGCAGGAATTAAGCTTGGGGATGCTGATACGTCTCCAACGTATCTATAATTTTTGATTGTTCCATGCTATTATATTATCCTTCTAGGATGTTTTATGGGCTTTATTATACACTTTTATATTATTTTTTGGACTAACCTATTAACCCAGAGCCAGTGCCAGTTTCTGTTTTTCTCCTGTTTTAGGGTTTTACAGAAAAGGAATATCAAACGGAGTCCAATTGACGTGCCAATTTTTGATGATTTTTTCTGGGCCAAAAGAAGCCCCCGAAGTAAAAGAGTTGGGCCAGGAGAGCCACGGGCTGCCCACGAGGGTGGGGGGCGCGCCCTCCTATCTCGTGGACAGCCCGGAGGCCCCCCTGACTTGTGCCCTACGCCAAAAAAATCCTATAAATACTGAAACCTTCGGAAATTAACCTAGATCAGGAGTTCCGCCGCCGAAAGCCTCTGTTGCCACCGAAAACCAATCTAGACCCGTTCTGGCACCCTGCCGGAGGGGGGAATCTCTCTCTGGTGGCCATCTTCATCATCCCGGCGCTCTCCATGACAAGGAGGGAGTAGTCCACCCTCGGGGCTGAGGGTATGTACGAGTAGCTATGTGTTTGTTCTCTCTCTCTCTCGTGTTCTTGAGATGGCACGATCTGGATGTATCGCGAGCTTTGCTATTATAGTTGGATCTTATGATGCTTCTCCCCCTCTACTCTCTTGCAATGGATTGAGTTTTCCCTTTGAAGTTATCTTATCGGATTAACTCTTTAAGGATTTGAGAACACTTGATGTATGTCTTGCACGTGCTTATCTGTGGTGACAATGGGATATCATGTGATCCACTTGATGTATGTTTTGGTGATCAACTTGCGGGTTCCGTGACCTTGGGAATCTATGCATAGGGATTGGCACACGTTTTCGTCTTGACTCCCCGGTAGAAACTTTGGGGCACTCTTTGAAGTACTTTGTGTTGGTTGAATAGATGATTCTGAGATTATGTGATGCATATCGTATAATCATGCCCACGGATACTTGAGGTGACAATGGAGTATCTAGGTGACATTAGGGTTTTGATTGATTTGTATATTAAGGTGTTATTCTAGTACGAACTCTATGATAGATTGAACGTTACTACGGACTCTTGAATATATCGATCAGAAAGAATCAATTTGAGGTGGTTTCATACCCTACCATAATCTCTCCGTTTGTTCTCCACTATTAGTGACTTTGGAGTGACTCTTTGTTGCATGTTGAGGGCTAGTAATATGATCCAATTATGTTATCCTTGTTGAGAGAACTTGCACTAGTGAAAGTATGAACCCTAGGCCTTGTTTCCTATCATTGCAACACCGTTTGTGCTCACGTTTACCACTTGCTACCTTGCTGTTTTTATATTTTCAGTTTACAAAAACCTATATCTACCATCCATATTGCACTTGTATCACCATCTCTTCGCCGAACTAGTGCACCTATACAATTTACCATTGTATTGGGTGTGTTGGGGACACAATAGACTATTTGTTATTTGGTTGTAGGGTTGTTTCAGAGAGACCATCTTCATCCTACGCCTCCCACGGATTGATAAACCTTAGGTCATCCACTTGAGGGAAATTTGCTACTGTCCTACAAACCTCTACACTTGGAGGCCCAACAACGTCTACAAGCAGAAGGTTGTGTAGTAGACATCAGTTTCCGAATAACATCGTCCAATATATCATTCTTTATGTCTCGACCATTTTGAGACTCCTCGTCATGTCTGTGATCTCTTCCGAGACTCCGACAAACTTCGGTCATCAAAAACACATAACTCATAATACAAATCGTCATCGAACGTAAAGCGTGCGGACCCTACGGGTTCGAGAACTATGTAGACATGACCGAGACACATCTCCGGTCAATAACCAATAGCGGAACTTGGATGCTCATATTGGCTCCTACATATTCTGCGAAGATCTTTATCAGAAACCGCATAACAACATACGTTGTTCCCTTTGTCATCGGTATGTTACTTGCCCGAGATTCGATCATCGGTATCATCATACCTAGTTCAATCTCGTTACCGACAAGTCTCTTTACTTGTTCCGTAATAGATCATCTTGTGACTAACTCATTAGTCATTTTCTTGCAAGGCTTATTATCACGTGTATTACCGTGAGGGCCCAGAGATACGTCTCCAACACTCGGAGTGACAAATCCTAATCTTGATCTATGCCAACACCACAAACACTTTCGGAAACACCTGTAGAGAATCTTTATAATCACCCAGTTATGTTGTGACGTTTGATAGCACACAAGGTGTTCCTCCGGTATCCGGGAGTTGCATAATTGATACGTCCATTTTGCATCAAGCTTATATATTGATACTTATTGCATTATGGGCTATTCTTACATGTTTTGTCACAATACTCTGGAAACCTATTCTGCACAACTCCAAAAGCCCCGAAACTCAACAAAACGTCGTTTCAGAAAATATAAAAAATATCTGGCGAAAGAAGTCCACGAGGGGGGCCATCGGCTGCCCACGAGGGTGGGGGGCGGGCCCCCCTTCCCAGGGCGCGCCCCCTTGCCTCGTGGGCCAGCCGGACGGCCCCCGATGCCCATATTCTCCTATATGAGGTGTTTTGACCTGAAAAAAAAATCATAAGGAGGCTTTCGGGACCAGCCGCCGCCGTCTCGAGGCGGAACTGAGGTGGAAACCAATCTAGGGCTCCGACAGAGCTGTTCTGCCGGGGATACTTCCCTCCGGGAGGGGGAAATCATCACCGCCGTCATCACCAACAACTCTCCCATCTTTGGGAGGGCTATCTTCATCAACATCTTCACCAACACCATCTCCTCTGAAACCCTAGTTCATCTCTTGTATCCAATCTTTGTACCCAAACCTCAGATTGGCACCTGTGGGTTGCTAGTAGTGTTGATTACTCCTTGTAGTTTATGCTAGTTGGTTTATTTGGTGGAAGATCATATGTTCAGATCCATTATGCATATTAATACTCCTCTGATCATGAATAATATTATGTCTTGTGAGTAGTTACTTTTGTTCCTGAGGACATGGGAGAAGTCTTGCTATTAGTAGTCATGTGAATTTGGTCTTCGTTCGATATTTTGATGAGATGTATGTTGTCTCTCCTCTAGTGGTGTCATGTGAACGTCGACTACATGACACTTCACCATTATTTGGGCCCAGAGGAAGGCATTGGGAAGTAATAAGTAGATTATGGGTTGCTAGAGTGACAGAAGCTTAAACCCTAGTTTATGCGTTGCTTCATAAGGGGCTGATTTGGATCCATATGTTTCAGGCTATGGTTAGGTTTACCTTAATATTTCTTTTGTAGTTGCGGATGCTTGCATTAGAGGTTAATCATAAGTGGGAGGCTTGTCCAAGTAAGGGCAGCACCCAAGCACCGGTCCACCCACATACCAAATTATCAAAGTACCGAACGTGAATCAGACGATCGTGATGAAAACTAGCTTGACGATAATTCCCATGTGTCCCCGGGAGCGCTTTACCTTATATAAGAGTTTGGCCAGGCTTGTCCTTTGCTACAAAAAGGATTGGGCCACCTTGCTGCACATTATTTACTTTTATCTTTTGTCACTTGCTACCAATTACCTTATCACAAAACTATCTGGTACCTACAATTTCAGTGCTTGCAGAAAAATACCTTACTTAAAACTGCCTATCATTACCTTCTGCTCCTCGTTGGGTTCGACACTCTTACTTATCGAAAGGACTACGATAGATCCCCTACACTTGTGGGTCATCAAGACTCTTTTCTGGCACCGTTGCCGGGGAGTGAAGCGCCTTTGGTAAGGAAAAATTTATATAGTCTACTGAAATTTATTGTCACTTGTTACTATGGCTCAAAATCCTTTGAGGGGCTTGTTCGGGGTATCTTCACCCCGAACAGAAGAGCAAAGAGTTGCTCCTCAACCTACTTCACCTATTGAAAATGTTTGCTTTGAGATTCCTTCAGGTATGATAGAGAAACTGCTTGAAAATCCCTTTACAGGAGACGGAACACTGCATCCTGACTTACACCTAATCTATGTGGATGAAGTTTGTGGATTGTTTAAGCTTGCATGTGTTGGGGAACGTAGTATTTCAAATTTTTCCAACGATCATGCAAGATCTATCTACTAGATGCATAGCAACAAGAGGGGAGAGTGTGTCTACGTACCCTCGTAGACCGGGAGCGGAAGCGTCTAGTGACGTGGTTGATGTAGTCGAACTTCTTCCCGATCCAACCGATCAAGCACCGAACGTACGGAGCCTCCGCGTTCAGCACACGTTCAGCTAGATGACGTCCCACGAGCTCTTGATCCAGTAGAGCCTCACGGGAGAGTTTCGTCAGCACGATGGCGTGGTGACGGAGATGATAAAGCTAACGACTCGGGGCTTCGCATAAGCACTGCAACAGTATGACCGAGGTGTGTTTCTGTGGAGAGGGGCACCGCACACGGTTGGGAGAGATCAACTGATCAACTTGTGTGTCTATGGGGTGCCTCTACCCCCGTATATAAAGGAGTGAAGGAGGGGGAGGGCCAGCCCTCTCTATGGCGCGCCCTAGAGGAGTCCTACTCCCAGCGGGAGTAGGATTCCCCCTTTCCTAGTAAAACTAGGAGCCCTTCCATGTACTAGGAGTAGGAGAGAAGGAAAGGGAAAAGAGAAGAGAAGGACGGAGGTGGCGCAGCCCCTCCCCTTAGTCCAATTCGGACTAGGCCTTGGTGGGGGCGCAACCTCCTCTCTCTCTTTCCCCTAAAGCCCAATAAGGCCCATATACTCCCCGGCGAATTCCTGTAACTCTTCAGTACTCCGAAAAATATTCGAATCACTCGGAACCTTTTCGATGTCCAAATATAGTCGTCCAATATATCGATCTTTACGTCTGGACCATTTTGAGACTCCTCGTCATGTCCCCGATCTCATCCGGGACTCCGAACTACCTTCGGTACATCAAAACACACAAACTCATAATACCGATCGTCATCAAACATTAAGCGTGCGGACCCTACGGGTTCGATAACTATGTAGACATGACCGAGACTCATCTCCGGTCAATAACCAATAGCGGAACCTGGATGCTCGTATTGGCTCCTACACATTCTACGAAGATCTTTATCGGTCAAACCGCATAACAACATATGTTGTTCCCTTTGTCATCTGTATGTTACTTGCCCGAGATTCGATCGTTGGTATCTCAATACCTAGTTCAATCTCGTTACCGGCAAGTATCTTTACTCGTTCCGTAATACATAATCTCTTGACTAACTCATTAGTCACTTGCTTGCAAGGCTTATTATGATGTGTATTACCGAGAGGGCCCAGAGATACCTCTCCGACACTCGGAGTGACAAATCCTATTATTGATCTATGCCAACACCACGAACACCTTCGGAGACACCTGTAGAGCATCTTTATAATCACCCAGTTACATTGTGACGTTTGATAGCACACAAGGTGTTCCTCCGGTATTCAGGAGTTGCATAATCTCATAGTCATAGGAACATGTATAAGTCATGAAGAAAGCAATAGCAGTAAAACTAAACGATTATAGTGCTAAGCTAACGGATGGGTCTTGTCCATCACATCATTCTCCTAATGATGTGATCCCGTTGATCAAATGACACCTCATGTCTATGGCTAGGAAACATAACCATCTTTGATCAATGAGCTAGTCTAGCAGAGGCATACTAGGGACACTCTGTTTTGTCTATGTATTCACACATGTACTAAGTTTCCGGTTAATACAATTCTAGCATGAATAATAAACATTTATCATGATATAAGGAAATAAATAATAACTTTATTATTGCCTCTAGGGCATATTTCCTTCAGTCTCCCACTTGCACTAGAGTCAATAATCTAGATCACATGACCATATGATTAACATCTAATAGTTCACATCACCATGTGACTAACACCCATAGTTCTCATCGCCATGCGACTAATACCCAAAGGGTTTACTAGAGTCAACAATCTAGTTCACATCGCCATGTGATTAACACCCAAAGAGTAATAAGGTGTGATCATGTTTTGCTTGTGAGAGAAGTTTAGTCAATGGGCCTAACACGTTCAGTTCCGTATGTATTTCGCAAATTTCTATGTCTACAATGCTCTGCATGGAGCTACTTTAGCTAATTGCTTCCACTTCCAATATGCATCCAGATCGAGACGCAGAATCATCCAGATCGGTGTTAAAGCTTGCATCGACGTAACTCTTTACGATGATCTCTTTATCACCTCCATAACCGAGAAATATTTCCTTAGTCATCCAGTAACTAAGGACAATTTTGACCGTTGTCCAGTGATCTACTCCTAGATCAAAATTTCACTCCCTTGCCAAAATCAGGATAGGGCATACAATAGGTTTGGCATGCAGCATGACATACTTCATAGAACCTATGGTTGAGGCATAGGGAATGACTTTCATTCTCTCTTTATCTTCTGCAGTGGTCGGGCATTGAGTCTTACTCAACTTAATACCTTGCAACACAGGCAAGAACTCGTTCTTTGACTGTTCCATTTTGAACTACTTCAAAATCATGTCAAGGTATGTACTCATTGAAAAAAATTATCAAGCATCTTGATCTATCTCTATAGATCTTGATGTTCAATATGTAAGCAGCTTTACTGAGATTTTTCTTTGAAAAAACTCCTTTCAAACACGCGTTTATGCTTTCCAGAAAATTCTACATCATTTCCGATCGACAATATGTCATTCACATATACTTATCAGAAAGGATGTAGTGCTCCCACTCACTTTCTTGTAAATACAGGCTTCACCACAAGTCTGTATAAAACCATATGCTTTGATCACCTCATCAAAGCGTATATTCCAACTCCGAGATGCTTGCACAAGTCCATAGATGGATCGCTGGAGCTTGCACACTTTGTTAACACCTTTAGGATTGACAAAACCTTCTGGTTGCATCATATACAACTCCTCTTTGAGATATCCATTCAAAAATGCAGTTTTGTCATCCATTAGCCAGATTTCATAATCATAAAATGCGGCAATTGCTAACATGATTCGGACAGACTTAAGCATCGCTATGGGTGAGAAAGTATCATCGTAGTCAACTCCTTGAACTTGTCGAAAACCTTTCGCAACAAGTCGGTCTTTGTAGACAGTAACATTACTGCCGGCGTCGGTCTTCCTCTTGAAGTTCTACTTATTTTCGATGGTTTGCCGATCATCGGGCAAGTCAACCAAAGTCCACACTTTGTTCTCATACATGGATCCCATCTCAGATTTCATGGCCTCTAGCCATTTTGCGGAATCTGGGCTCATCATCGCTTCCTCATAGTTCGTAGGTTCATCATGGTCTAGTTACATGACTTCCAGAACTGGGTTGCCGTACCACTCTGGCGCGAAACATACTCTGGTTGATCTACGAGGTTCAGCAGTAACTTGATCGGAAGTTTCATGATCATCATCATTAGCTTCCTCACTAATTGGTGTAGGAATCACTGGAACCAGTTTCTGTGATGTACTAATTTCCAATTCAAGAGAAGGTACAATTACCTCATCAAGTTTCACTTTCCTCCCATCACTTCTTTCGAGAGAAACTCCTTCTCTAGAAAGGATCCATTCTTAGCAACGAATATCTTGCCTTCAGATCTGTGTTAGAAGGTGTACCCAACAGTCTCCTTTGGTTATCCTATGAAGACACATTTCTCCGACTTGGGTTCGAGCTTATCAAGTTGAAGCATTTTCACATAAGCATCGCAGTCCCAAATTTTAAGAAACGACAACTTTGGTTTCTTGCCAAACCACAGTTCATAAGGCATCGTCTCAACGGATTTAGATGTTGCCCTATTTAACATGAATGCAGCTATCTCTGATGCATAACCCAAAATGATAGTGGTAAATCGATAAGAGACATCATAGACCGCACCATATCTAATAAAGTACGGTTACGATGTTCAGACACACCATTACGCTCTGGTGTTCTGGGTGGCGTGAGTTGTGAAACTATTCCACATTGTTTTAAATGAAGATCAAACACGTAACTCAAATATTCACCTCCACGATCAGGTCGTAGAAACTTTATTTTCTTTTCACGATGATTCTCTACTTCACTCTGAAATTCTTTGAACTTCTCAAATGTTTCAGACTTGTGCTTCATCAAGTAGATATACCCATATATGCTCAAATCATCAGTGAAGTTCAGAAATAACGGTACCCGCCGTGAGCCTCAACACTCATCGGTCCACATACATCAGTGTGTATGATTTCCGACAAATCTGTTGCTCGCTCCATTGTTCCGGAGAACGGAGTTTTAGTCATCTTGCCCATGAGGCATGGATCGCAAGCACCAAGTGATTCATAATCAAGTGATTCCAAAAGTCCATTAATATGGAGTTTCTTCATGCGCTTTACACCAATATGACCTAAACGGTAGTGCCACAAATAAGTTGCACTATCATTATTAACTTTGCATCTTTTGGCTTCAATATTATGAATATGTGTATCACTACGATCAAGATCCAATAAACTATTTTCATTGGGTGTATGACCATCGAAGGCTTTATTCATGTAAACATAATAACAATTATTCTATGACTTTAAATGAATAACCGTATTGCAACAAACATGATCAAATCATATTCATGCTCAACGCAAATGCCAAATAACATATATTTAGGTTCTACACTAATCCCGAAAGTATAGGGAGTGTGCGATGATGATCATATCAATCTTGGAACCACTTCCAACACACATCGTCACTTCACCTTTAACTAGTCTCTGTTCATTCTGCAACTCTCGTTTCGAGTTACTAATTTTAGCAACTGAACTGGTATCAAATACCCAGGGGTTGCTATGAACACTAGTGAAATACACATCAATAATCTGTATATCAAATATACCTTTGTTCACTTTGCCATCCTTCTTATCCGCCAAGTATCTAGGGCAGTTCCACTTCGAGTGACCATTTCCTTTGCAGTAGAAGCACTCAGTTTTAGGCTTGGCTCCAGACTTGGGTTTCTTCGCGGGAGTAGCAACTGTCTTGCTATTCTTCTTGAAGTTCCCCTTCTTTCCTTTGCCCTTTTTCTTGAAACTGGTGGTCTTGTTAACCATCAACACTTGATGCTCTTTCTTGATTTCTACCTTCGCCGATTTCAGCCTCGCGAAGAGCTCGGGAATTACTTTCGTCATCCCTTGCATACTATAGTTCATCACGAAGTTCTACTAACTTGGTGATAGTGACTAGAGAATTTTGTCAATTACTATCTTATCTGGAAGATTAACTCCCACTTGATTCAAGTAATTGTAGTGCCCAGACAATCTGAGCACATGCTCACTGGTTGAGCTATTATCCTCCATCTTGTAGGCAAAGTACTGTCAGAGGTCTTATACCTCTCGACACGGGCATGAGTATGAAATACTAATTTCAACTCTTGGAACATCTCATATGCTCCGTGGCATTCAAAACGTTTTTGAAATCCCGGCTATAAGTCGTAAAGCATGGCACACTAAACTATCAAGTAGTCATCATACCGAGCTTTTGTCAAAACGTTCATAACGTCTGCATCTGCTCCTGCAATAGGTCTGTCACCTAGTGGTGCATCAAGGACATAATTCTTCTGTGCAGCAATGAGGAAAATCCTCAGATCACGGAACAAGTCCGCATCATTGCTACTAACATCTTTCAACTTAGTTTTCTCTAGGAACATATAAAACAAACGGGGAGCTACATCGCGAGCTATTGATCTACAACATAGATATGCTAATACTACTAGGACTAAGTCCATGATAAATTAAAGCTCAATTAATCATATTACTAAAGAACTCCCACTTAGATAGACATCCCTCTAGTCATCTAAATGATCACGTGATCCAAATCAACTAAACCATGTCCGACCATCACGTGAGATGGAGTAGTTTTCAATGGTGAACATCTTATGTTGATCATATCTACTATATGATTCATGCTCGACCTTTCGGTCTCCAGTGTTCCAAGGCTATATCTGCATATGCTAGGCTCGTCAAGTTTAACCCGAGTATTCTGCGTGTGCAAAACTGGCTTACACCCATTGTATGTGAACGTAGAGCTTATCACACCCGATCATCACGTGGTGTCTCGGCACGACGAACTTTCGCAACGGTGCATACTTAGGGAGAACACTTATACCTTGAAATTTTGTAAGGGATCATCTTATAATGCTACCGTCGTACTAAGCAAAATAAGAAGCATAATAAGATAAACATCACATGTAATCAAAATATGTGACATGATATGGCCATCATCATCTTGTGCTTTTGATCTCCATCTTGAAAGCACCGTCATGATCACCTTCGTCACCGGCGCGACACCTTGATCTCCATCGTAGCATCGTTGTCGTCTCGCCAACTATTGCTTCTACGACTATCGCTACCGCTTAGTGATAAAGTAAAGCAATTACATGGCGATTGTATTTCATACAATAAAGCGACAACCGTATGGCTCCTGCCAGTTGCCGATAACTTTACAAAACATGATCATCTCATACAATAACGTATAACTCATCACGTCTTGACCATATCACATCACAACATGCCCTGCAAAAACAAGTTAGACATCCTCTACTTTGTTGTTGGAAGTTTTACGTGGCTGCTACGGGCTTAACAAGAACCATTCTTACCTACGCATACAAAACCACAATGATGTTTGGTCAAGTATGTGATGTTTTAACCTTCACAAGGACCGGGCGTAGCCACACTTGTTTCAGCTAAAGTGAGAGAGACAGACACCCGCCAGTCACCTTTAAGCAACGAGTGCTCATAACGGTGAAACCAGTCTCGCGTAAGCGTACGCGTAATGTCGGTCCGGGCCGCTTCATCTCACAATACCGCCGAAGCAAAGTATGACATGCTGGTAAGCAGTATGACTAGTATCGTCCACAACTCACTTGTGTTCTACTCGTGCATATCATCTACGCATAGACCTGGCTCATGATGCCACTGTTGGGGAACGTAGTATTTCAAATTTTTCCCATGATCACGCAAGATCTATCTACTAGATGCATAGAAACAAGAGGGGAGAGTGTGTCTACATACCCTCGTAGACCGGGAGCGGAAGCGTCTAGTGACGCGGTTGATGTAGTCGAACTTCTTCCCGATCGAACCGATCAAGCACCGAACGTACGGAGCCTCCGCGTTGAGCACACGTTCAGCTTGATGACGTCCCACGAGCTCTTGATCCAGTAGAGCCTCACGGGAGAGTTTCGTCAGCACGACGGCGTGGTGACGGAGATGATGAAGCTACCGGCGCAGGGCTTTGCCTAAGCACTGCAACGGTATGACCGAGGTGTGTTTCTGTGGAGAGGGGCACCGCACACGGTTGGGAGAGATCAATTGATCAACTTGTGTGTCTATGGGGTGCCTCTACCCCCGTATATACAGGAGTGGAGGAGGGGGAGGGCCGGCCCTCTCTATGGCGCGCCCTAGGGGAGTCCTGTTGGAGATATGCCCTAGAGGCAATAATAAAAGCATTATTATTATATCTCCTTGTTCATGATAATTGTCTGTTATTCATGTTTGAATTGTATTGTACGGAAACAGCGATACATGTGTGTGAATACATAGACCAAAATGAGTCCCTGGTAGGCCTCTAGTAACCAGCTCGTTGATCAACAGATGGTCACGGTTTCCTGACCATGGACATGAGATGTCAGTGATAACGGGATCACATCATTAGGAGAATGATGTGATGGACAAGACCCAAACTTGAGCATAACACGAGATCGTATAGTTCGTAATGCATAAGCTTTTCGGTGTCAAGTATTGATTCCTTAGACCATGAGGTTGTACAACTCCCGGATGCCGTAGGAGTACTTTGGGTGTGCCAACCATCACAACGTAACTGGGTGGCTATAAAGGTACGCATCGGGTATCTCCGAAAGTGTCTGTTGAGTTGGTACGAACCGAGACTGGGATATTGTCACTCCGTATGACGGAGAGGTACCTCTGGGCCCACTCGGTAATACATCATCATAATGAGCTCAATGTGACTAAGTAGTTAGTCACGGGATGATGGATTACGGATCGAGTAAAGAGACTTGCCATAACGAGATTGAACAAGGTATTGGGAATACCGACGATCGAATCTCGAGCAAGTACCGTACCGATGGACAAAGGGAATAACATACGGGATTGAGTGAATCCTTGACACAGTGGTTCATCCGATGAAGATCATCGAGGAACACGTGGGAACCAACATGGGTATCCAGATCCCGCTGTTGGTTATTGACCGAAGAGTGGTCACGGTCATGTCTACGTGTCTCCCGAACCCGTAGGGTCTACACACTTAAGGTTCGGTAACGCTAGGGTCGTAGAGATTAATGCACGTGGAAACCCGAAAGTTGTTCGGAGTCCCGGATGAGATCCCGGACATCACGAGGAGTTCCGGAATGGTCCGGAGGTAAAGATTGATATATGGGAAGTCCAGTTTCGGCCAACGGGTGATCTCCGGGGGTCACCGGGAGCGTCCCGGGACCACCGGAGGGGCCCCGGGGGTCCACCGGGTGGGTCCACCCATCCCGGTGGGGCCCCCAGGCCGCAAGGGGATGTGTGCAGCCCCCTGGGCTGGCGCACCACCAAGGGAGGCCCACCTCCCCTGCGCCTAGGGATAAACCCTAAGGGGAGGGGGGGCCACCACTTGCCTTGGGGGAGGGGGACTCCTCCCTGGCCGCCGCCCCTTGCAGATTGGATCTGCAAGGGGCTGGCGCCCCCCTGGCCCCCTATATATATGTGGGGGGGGGGAGAGGGCAGCCGTACCTCAGCCCTGGCGCCTCTCCCCCTCTCGTCACACCTCCCAACTCCTTTGCAGGGCAGCCCGGCGAAGCCCTGCTGTGACATCCACTGCATCCGTCATCACGCCGTCGTGCTGCCGGATCTCTGACGACTTCTCCTCCCCCCTTGCTGGATCAAGAAGGAGGTGACGTTGCTGCACCGTACGTGTGTTGAACGCGGAGGTGCCGTCCGTTCGGCGCTAGATCATCGGTGACGAAGAACGTGAAGAGTACGACTACTTCATCCTTGCTTCGTTGAAAGCTTCCGCACGCAATCTTCATAACGGTATGTAGATGCACTCTTAGTTACTCGTTGCTAGATGTCTCCATAGTTGGATCTTGGTGAAGACGTAGAAACTTTTTGATTTATGCTACGTTCCCCAACAGTGGCATCAGAGCCTAGGTTTTATGCGTAGCATCTTGGCACGAGTAGAACACAAAGCAGTTGTGGGCGTATGATCTTGTTCAACTTTCTTACCGTTACTAGTCAATCTTGATTCGGCGGTATTGTGGGATGAAGCGGCCCGGACCGACCTTACACATACGCTTACGTGAGACTGGTTCCACCGACAGACATGCACTAGATGCATAAGGTGGCTGGCGGGTGTCTGTCTCTCCTACTTTAGTCGGATCGGATTCGATGAAAAGGGTCCTTATGAAGGGTAAATAGAAGTTGACAAATCATGTTGTGGTTTTGGTGTAGGTAAGAAACGTTCTTGCTAGAAATCCTATAGAAGCCACGTAAAACTTGCAACAACAATTAGAGGACGTCTAACTTGTTTTTGCAGCATGTGTTTTGTGACGTGGTATGGCCAAGAACGAAGATGTGATGAATGATATATGTGATGTATGAGATTGATCATGTTTTTGTAATAGGGAATCACGACTTGCATGTCAATGAACTTGACAACCGGCAGGAGCCATAGGAGTTGTCTTTATTATTGTATGACCTGCGTGTCACTGAATAATGGCATGTAATTACTTTACTTCATTGCTAAACGTTAGCTATAGTAGTAGAAGTAATAGTTGGCGTGACGACTTCTTCAAGACACGATGATGGAGATCATGATGATGAAGATCATGGTGTCGAGCCGGTGACAAGATGATCATGGTGCCCCGAAGATGGAGATCCAAGGAGCAAGATGATATTGGCCATATCATGTCACTTTAATTGATTGCATGTGATGCTTATCATGTTTTTGCATCTTGTTTACTTAGAACGACGGTAGTAAATAAGATGATCTCTCACTAAAATTTCAAGTAATGTGTTTCCCCTAACTGTGCACCGTTGCTAAAGCTCGTTGTTCCGAAGCACCACGTGATGATCGGGTGTGATAGGTTCTAACGTTCACATACAACGGGTGTAAGACAGATTTACACACGCAATACACTTAGGGTTCACTTGACGAGCCTAGCATGTACAGACATGGCCTCGGAACACGGAAGACCGAAAGGTCGAACACGAGTCGTATAGAAGATACGATCAACATGAAGATGTTCACCGTTTTTGACTAGTCCGTCTCACGTGATGATCGGACACGGACTACTCGATTCGGATCGTGTATCACTTGGATGACTTGAGAGATGTCATTCTGAGTGGGAGTTCATCAAAATTTGATTAAGATGAACTTAATTATCATGAACTTAGTCTAAATTCTTTACAATATCTCTTGTAGATCAAATGGCCCACGCTCAGGTTTCCCTCAACTTCAACGCGTTCCTAGATAAAACCAAGCTGAAAGACGATGGTAGCAACTATACGGATTGGGTCCGTAACCTGAGGATTATCCTCATAGCTGCCAAGAGATCATATGTCCTAGAAGCACCGCTAGGTGATGCACCTGCTCCCGATGCTGACCAAGACGTTTTGAACGTCTGGCAGTCGCGTAGTGATGATTACTCCCTGGTTCAGTGCGGCATGCTTTACAGTTTAGAATCGGGGCTCCAAAAACGTTTTGAGCACCACGGAGCATATGAGATGTTCGAAGAGCTGAAAATGGTTTTCCAAGCTCATGCCCGAGTCGAGAGATATGATGTCTCCGACGCATTCTACAGCTGTAAGATGGAGGAGAACAGTTCTGTCAGTGAGCACATCCTCAAGATTTCAGGATTGCACAACCGCCTGTCTCAGCTGGGAATGAATCTCCCAGATGAAGCGGTCATTGACAGAATCCTCCAGTCGCTCCCACCAAGGTTCAAGAGCTTCGTGCTGAACTTCAATATGCAGGGGATGGAGAAGTCCATTCCCGAGGTATATTCAATGCTGAAATCAGCGGAGGTAGACATCAAGAAAGAACATCAAGTGTTGATGGTCAATAAAACCACTAAGTTCAAGAAAGGCAAGGGTAAGAAGAACTTCAAGAAGGACGGCAAGCAAGTTGCCGCGCCTGGCAAGCCTGTTGTCGGGAAGAAGCCAAAGTATGGACCCAAGCCAGAGACTGAGTGCTTTTATTGCAAGGGAACGGGTCACTGGAAGCGGAACTGCCCCAAATACTTAGCAGACAAGAAGGCCGGCAACGTCAAAGGTATATATGATATACATGTTATTGATGTGTACCTTACCAGCACTCGTAGTAGCTCCTGGGTATTCGATACCGGTGCAGTTGCTCACATTTGTAACTCAAAACAGGAGCTGCGGAATAAACGGAGACTGGCGAAGGATGAGGTGACGATGCGCGTTGGGAATGGTTCCAAGGTCGATGTGATCGCCGTCGGCACGCTGCCTCTACATCTACCCTCGGGATTAGTTTTGAACCTGAATAATTGTTATTTAGTACCAGCTTTAAGCATGAACATTGTTTCTGGATCTCGTCTTATGCGAGATGGATATTCTTTCAAATCGGAGAATAATGGTTGTTCTATTTATTTGAGAGATATGTTTTATGGTCATGCCCCGCTGGTCAATGGTTTATTTTTGATGAATCTCGAACGTAGTGATACACATATTCATAGTGTAGATGCCAAAAGATGTAAAGTTGATAATGATAGTCCCACATACTTGTGGCATTGCCGCCTTGGTCATATTGGTGTAAAACGTATGAAGAAGCTTCATTCAGATGGACTTCTGGAGTCTCTTGATTATGAATCATTTGACACGTGCGAACCATGCCTCTTGGGCAAGATGACCAAGACTCCGTTCTCCGGAACAATGGAGCGAGCAACCAACTTGTTGGAAATCATACATACTGATGTGTGCGGTCCAATGAGTGTTGAGGCTCGCGGAGGCTACCGTTATGTTCTCACCCTCACGGATGACTTGAGTAGATACGGGTATATCTATTTGATGAAACACAAGTCTGAGACCTTTGAAAAGTTCAAGGAATTTCAGAATGAGGTTGAGAATCAACGTGACAGAAAAATAAAGTTCTTGCGATCGGATCGTGGGGGTGAATATTTAAGTCATGAATTTGGCACACACCTTAGAGGTTGTGGAATTGTTTCACAATTGACACCGCCCGGAACACCTCAACGTAACGGTGTGTCCGAACGTCGAAATCGTACTCTGTTGGACATGGTGCGATCTATGATGTCCCTCACCGATTTACCGCTATCTTTTTGGGGTTATGCTTTAGAGACTGCCGCATTCACTTTAAATAGGGCTCCGTCAAAATCCGTTGAGACGACTCCATATGAACTTTGGTTTGGCAAGAAACCGAAGCTGTCGTTTCTGAAAGTTTGGGGTTGCGATGCTTATGTCAAGAAACTTCAACCTGAAAAGCTCGAACCCAAATCGGAGAAATGCGTCTTCATAGGATACCCAAAGGAAACTATTGGGTACACCTTCTACCACAGATCCGAAGGCAAAGTTTTTGTTGCCAAGAATGGATGCTTTCTGGAGAAAGAGTTTCTCTCGAAAGAAGTGAGTGGGAGGAAAGTAGAACTTGATGAGGTGACAGTCACCCCTCCTGTACCGGAAAGTAGCGCAGCGCAGGAAACCGTTCCTGAGGTGCCTGCACCGACAAGGGAGGAAGATAATGATAATGATCATGAAGATACAGATCAAGTTACTACTGAACTTCGAAGGTCCACAAGGGCACGTTCCGCACCAGAGTGGTACGGCAACCCTGTACTGGAAATCATGTTGTTAGACAACGGTGACCCTTCGAACTATGAAGAAGCGATGGCGGGCCCAGATTCCAATAAATGGCTTGGAGCCATTAAATCCGAGATAGAATCCATGTATGAAAACAAAGTATGGACTTTGGTGGACTTGCCTGATGATAGGCACGCCATAGAAAATAAATGGATATTTAAGAAGAAGACAGACGCAGATGGTAATGTGACCTTCTATAAAGCTCGGCTTGTCGCTAAGGGTTATCGACAAGTTCAAGGGATTGACTACGATGAGACTTTCTCTCCCGTAGCGATGCTGAAGTCAGTCAGAATCATGTTAGCTATTGCCGCATTCTATGATTATGAGATATGGCAAATGGACGTCAAAACAGCATTCCTTAATGGCTTCCTCAAGGAAGAGTTGTATATGATGCAACCGGAAGGTTTTGTCGATCCAGAGAATGCTAACAAGGTATGCAAGCTCCAGCGCTCGATTTACGGGCTGGTGCAAGCATCTCGGAGTTGGAATATTCGCTTTGATGAGGTGATCAAAGCGTTTGGCTTTATACAGACTTACGGAGAAGCCTGTATTTACAAGAAAGTGAGTGGGAGCTCTATGGCATTTCTCATATTATATGTGGATGACATATTGCTGATGGGAAATGATATAGAATTCTTGGAAAATGTAAAGGCCTACTTGAATAAAAGTTTTTCAATGAAGGACCTTGGAGAAGCTGCTTACATATTAGGCATCAAGATCTATAGAGATAGATCAAGACGCCTCATTGGTCTTTCACAAAGTACATACCTTGACAAAATATTGAAGAAGTTCAATATGGATCAGTCTAAGAAAGGATTCTTGCCTGTTTTACAAGGTATGAGATTGAGTAAGACTCAGTCGCCGACCACGGCAGAAGATAGAGAAAAGATGAGTGTCATTCCCTATGCCTCGGCAATAGGTTCTATCATGTATGCCATGCTGTGTACCAGACCTGATGTGAACCTTGCCATAAGTTTGGTGGGGAGGTACCAAAGTGATCCCGGTACGGAACACTGGACAGCGGTCAAGAACATCCTGAAGTATCTGAAAAGGACTAAGGATATGTTTCTCGTTTATGGAGGTGACGAAGAGCTCGTCGTAAAGGGTTACGTCAATGCTAGCTTCGACACAGATCTGGATGACTCTAAGTCACAAACCGGATACGTGTATGTTTTGAATGGAGGGGCAGTCAGCTGGTGCAGTTGCAAGCAAAGCGTGGTGGCAGCATCTACATGTGAAGCGGAGTACATAGCTGCTTCTGAAGCAGCGCAGGAAGGAGTCTGGATGAAGGAGTTCATCACCGACCTAGGAGTCATTCCAAGCGCGTCAAGCCCGATGACTCTCTTCTGTGACAACACTGGTGCTATTGCTATTACCAAGGAGCCCAGGTTTCACAAGAAGACCAAGCACATCAAGCGCCGTTTCAACTCCATCCGGAATTATGTTCAGGATGGAGATATAGATATTTGTAAAGTGCATACGGATCTGAATGTAGCAGACCCGTTGACTAAACCTCTTTCACGAGCAAAACATGATCAACACCAGAACTCTATGGGCGTTCGATTCATCACAATGTAACTAGATTATTGACTCTAGTGCAAGTGGGAGACTGTTGGAGATATGCCCTAGAGGCAATAATAAAAGCATTATTATTATATCTCCTTGTTCATGATAATTGTCTGTTATTCATGTTTGAATTGTATTGTACGGAAACAGCGATACATGTGTGAATACATAGACCAAAATGAGTCCCTGGTAGGCCTCTAGTAACCAGCTCGTTGATCAACAGATGGTCACGGTTTCCTGACCATGGACATGAGATGTCAGTGATAACGGGATCACATCATTAGGAGAATGATGTGATGGACAAGACCCAAACTTGAGCATAACACGAGATCGTATAGTTCATAATGCATAAGCTTTTCGGTGTCAAGTATTTATTCCTTAGACCATGAGGTTGTACAACTCCCGGATGCCGTAGGAGTACTTTGGGTGTGCCAACCGTCACAATGTAACTGGGTGGCTATAAAGGTACGCATCGGGTATCTCCGAAAGTGTCTGTTGAGTTGGTACGAACCGAGACTGGGATATTGTCACTCCGTATGACGGAGAGGTACCTCTGGGCCCACTCGGTAATACATCATCATAATGAGCTCAATGTGACTAAGTAGTTAGTCACGGGATGATGGATTACGGATCGAGTAAAGAGACTTGCCATAACAAGATTGAACAAGGTATTGGGAATACCGACGATCGAATCTCGAGCAAGTACCGTACCGATGGACAAAGGGAATAACATACGGGATTGAGTGAATCCTTGACACAGTGGTTCATCCGATGAAGATCATCGAGGAACACGTGGGAACCAACATGGGTATCCAGATCCCGCTGTTGGTTATTGACCGGAGAGTGGTCACGGTCATGTCTACGTGTCTCCCGAACCCGTAGGGTCTACACACTTAAGGTTCGGTAACACTAGGGTCGTAGAGATTAATGCACGTGGAAACCCGAAAGTTGTTCGGAGTCCCGGATGAGATCCCGGACATCACGAGGAGTTCCGGAATGGTCCGGAGGTAAAGATTGATATATGGGAAGTCCAGTTTCGGCCAACGGGTGATCTCCGGGGGTCACCGGGAGCGTCCCGGGACCACCGGAGGGGCCCCGGGGGTCCACCGAGTGGGGCCACCCATCCCGGTGGGGCCCCCAGGCCGCAAGGGGATGTGTGCAGCCCCCTGGGCTGGCGCACCACCAAGGGAGGCCCACCTCCCCTGCGCCTAGGGATAAACCCTAAGGGGAGGGGGGCCACCACTTGCCTTGGGGGAGGGGGACTCCTCCCTGGCCGCCGCCCCCCTTGCAGATTGGATCTGCAAGGGGCTGGCGCCCCCCCTGGCCCCCTATATATCTGTGGGGGGGGGAGGGCAGCCGTACCTAAGCCCTGGCGCCTCTCCTCCTCCCGTCACACCTCCCAACTCCTTTGCAGGGCAGCCCGGCGAAGCCCTGCTGCGACATCCACTGCATCCGTCATCACGCCGTCGTGCTGCCGGATCTCTGACGACTTCTCCTCCCCCCTTGCTGGATCAAGAAGGAGGTGACGTTGCTGCACCGTACGTGTGTTGAACGCGGAGGTGCCATCCGTTCGGCGCTAGATCATCGGTGACGAAGAACGTGAAGAGTACGACTACTTCATCCTTGCTTCGTTGAAAGCTTCTGCACGCAATCTTCATAACGGTATGTAGATGCACTCTTAGTTACTCGTTGCTAGATGTCTCCATAGTTGGATCTTGGTGAAGACGTAGAAATTTTTTGATTTATGCTACGTTCCCCAACAAGTCCTACTCCCACCTGGAGTAGGATTCTCCCTTTCCTAGTAGAACTAGGAGCCCTTCCAAGTACTAGGAGTAGGAGAGAAGGAAAGGCAAAAGAGAAGAGAAGGAAGGAGGTGGCGCAACCCCTCCCCTTAGTCCAATTCGGGATAGGCCTTGGTGGGGGCGCAACCTCCTCTCTCTCTCTACCCTAAAGCCCAATAAGGCCCATATACTCCCCGGCGAATTCCCGTAACTCTCCGGTACGCCGAAAAATACCCGAATCACTCGGAACCTTTCCGATGT
>LR738713.1:564807796-564844434 GCA_902687465.1 Secale cereale | reverse complement strand
GGGGGGGGGAGGGCAGCCGTACCTAAGCCCTGGCGCCTCTCCTCCTCCCGTCACACCTCCCAACTCCTTTGCAGGGCAGCCCGGCGAAGCCCTGCTGCGACATCCACTGCATCCGTCATCACGCCGTCGTGCTGCCGGATCTCTGACGACTTCTCCTCCCCCCTTGCTGGATCAAGAAGGAGGTGACGTTGCTGCACCGTACGTGTGTTGAACGCGGAGGTGCCATCCGTTCGGCGCTAGATCATCGGTGACGAAGAACGTGAAGAGTACGACTACTTCATCCTTGCTTCGTTGAAAGCTTCTGCACGCAATCTTCATAACGGTATGTAGATGCACTCTTAGTTACTCGTTGCTAGATGTCTCCATAGTTGGATCTTGGTGAAGACGTAGAAATTTTTTGATTTATGCTACGTTCCCCAACAAGTCCTACTCCCACCTGGAGTAGGATTCTCCCTTTCCTAGTAGAACTAGGAGCCCTTCCAAGTACTAGGAGTAGGAGAGAAGGAAAGGGAAAAGAGAAGAGAAGGAAGGAGGTGGCGCAACCCCTCCCCTTAGTCCAATTCGGGATAGGCCTTGGTGGGGGCGCAACCTCCTCTCTCTCTCTACCCTAAAGCCCAATAAGGCCCATATACTCCCCGGCGAATTCCCGTAACTCTCCGGTACGCCGAAAAATACCCGAATCACTCGGAACCTTTCCGATGTCCGAATATAGTCGTCCAATATATCGATCTTTACGTCTCGACCATTTTGAGAATCCTCGTCATGTCCCCGATCTCATCAGGGACTCCGAAATACCTTCGGTTCATCAAAACACATAAACTCATAATACCGATTGTCACCAAACGTTAAGCGTGCGGACCCTACGGGTTCGAGAACTATGTAGACATGACCGAGACTCATCTCCGGTTAATAACCAATAGCGGAACCTGGATCTCATATTGGCTCCTACACATTCTACAAAGATCTTTATCGGTCAAATCGCATAACAACAAACGTTGGTCCCTTTGTCATCGGTATGTTACTTGCCCGAGATTCGATCGTCGGTATCTCTATACCTAGTTCAATCGCATTACCGGCAAGTATCTTTACTCGTTCCGTAATACATCATCTCTTGACTACCTCATTAGTCACTTGCTTGCAAGGCTTATTATGATGTGTATTACCGAGAGGGACCAGAGATACCTCTCCGACACTCCGAGTGACAAATCCTATTCTTGATCTATGCCAACACCACGAACACCTTCGGAGACACCTGTAGAGCATCTTTATAATCACCCAGTTATGTTGTGACGTTTGATAGCACACAAGGTGTTCCTACGGTATTCAGGAGTTGCATAATCTCATAGTAATAGGAACATGTATAAGTCATGAAGAAAGCAATAACAATAAAATTAAACGATCATAGTGCTAAGCTAACGGATGGGTCTTGTCCATCACATCATTCTCCTAATGATGTGATCCCGTTGATCAAATGACAACTCATGTCTATGGCTAGGAAACATAACCATCTTTGATCAATGAGCTAGTCTAGTAGAGGCATACTAGGGACACTCTGTTTTGTCTATGTATTCACACATGTACTAAGTTTCCTATTAATACAATTCTAGCATGAATAATAAACATTTATCATGATATAAGGAAATAAATAATAACTTTATTATTGCCTCTAGGGCATATTTCCTTCAGCAGGTATGCCCGAGGATGTTATCAAGAAGAAGGTCTTCCCTTTGTCTTTGAAGGGAGATGCATTGACATGGTGTAGGCTATGCGATGATATGGGATCATGGAACTATAATCGTCTCAAGTTGGAATTTCATCAGAAGTTCTACCCTATGCACCAGGTTCATTGTGATCATAATTATATTTATAATTTCCGGCCTTGCGAAGGAGAAAGCATCGCTCAAGCTTGGGGGAGGCTTAAGTCAATGTTATATTCATGCCCCAACCACGAGCTCTCACGAGAAATGATCATTCAAATTTTTTATGCTCGGCTTTCTCTTAATAATCGCTCCATGCTCGATACTTCTTGTTCTGGCTCTTATATGATGAAGACTATTGAATTCAAATGGGATTTATTGGAAAGAATTAAACGCAACTCTGAAGATTGGGATCTCGACGAAGGTAAGGAGTCAGGTATGACCCCTAAGTTTGATTGTGTTAAAGCTTTTATGGATACCGATGTTTTCCGTGAGTTTAGCACTAAATATGTACTTGACTCTGAGATAGTAGCTTCTTTATGTGAATCTTTTGCTACTCATGTTAATCTCCCCAAGGAGAAGTGGTTTAAATACCATCCCCCTATTGAAGTAAAAGTAGTTGAACCTATTAAAGTTGAAGAAAAGACTATCACTTATAATGTTGATCCTGTTATACCTACCGCTTATATTGAGAAACCACCTTTCCCTGTTAGGATAAAGGTGTTGGAAATATGCCCTAGATGCAATAATAAAATGGTTATTATTATATTTCCTTGTTCATGATAATTTTCTGTTATTCATGCTTGAATTTTATTATACGGAAACAGTGATACATGTTTGAATACATAGACCACAACGTGTCCCTGGTAAGCCTCTAGTTACTAGCTCGTCGATCAACAGATGGTCACGGTTTCCTGGCCATGGACATTGGATGTCATTGATAACGGGATCACATCATTAGGAGAATGATGTGATGGACAAGACCCAATCCTAAGCCTAGCACAAGATCGTGTAGTTCGTAATGCTAAAGCTTTTCCAATGTTAAGTATCTGTTCCTTAGACCATGAGGTTGTGAAACTCCCGGATACTGTAGGAATGCTTTGGGTGTGCCAACCGTCACACCGTAACTGGGTGGCTATAAAGGTACGCAACGGGTATCTCCGAAAGTGTCTGTTGAGTTGGCACCAACCGAGACTGGGATTTGTCACTCCGTATGACGGAGAGGTATCTCTGGGCCCACTCGGTAAGACATCATCATAATGAGCTCAATGTGACTTAGGAGTTAGTCATGGGATGATGTATTACAGAACAAGTAAAGAGACTTGCCATGACGAGATTGGACAAGGTATCGGTATACCGATGATCGAATCTCGGGCAAGTACTATACCGATAGACAAAGGGAATTGCATACGGGATTAAGTGAATCATTGACATCGTGGTTCATCCGATGAGATCATCGAGGAACACGTAGGAACCAACATGGGTATCCAGATCCCGCTGTTGGTTATTGACCGGAGAGTTGTCTCGGTCATGTCTACGTGTCTCCCGAACCCGTAGGGTCTACACACTTAAGGTTCAGTGACGCTAGGGTTGTAGAGATAAATGCACACGGTAACCCGAATATTGTTCGGAGTCCCGGATGAGATCCCGGACGTCACGAGGAGTTCCGGAATGGTCCGGAGGTAAAGAATTATATACAGGAAGTCCAATTTCGGCCATCGGGAGAGTTCCCGGGGTCACCGGTAGTGTACCGGGACCACCGGAAGGGTCCCACGGGTCCACCGGGTGGGGCCACCCATCCCGGAGGGCCCCATGGGCCGTAGGGGGAGGGGGACCAGCCCATAGTGGGCTGGCGCACCCCCTTGGGCCTCCCTCCTACGCCTAGGGTTGGGAACCCTAGGGGTGGGGGCACCACCCTTGCCTTGGGGGGCAAGTTCCCCCCTTGCCGCTGCCCCCCTAGGAGATCCCATCTCCTAGGGCGGGCGCCCCCCTGGCCCCTATATATAGTGGGGGGGGAGAGGGCAGCCGCACCTCAGCCCCTGGCGCCTCCCCCCCATTACACCTCTCGCTCCTCCAGCAGGTCCTTGGCGAAGCCCTGAAGCTTTTCCCGTTGCATCCACCACCACCCCGTCGTGATGCTGAATCTCCATCAACCTCTCCTCCCCCTTGCTGGATCAAGAAGGAGGAGACGTCACTGTACCGTACGTGTGTTGAACGCGGAGGTGCCGTCCGTTCGGCGCTGGGATCATCCGTGATAGGGATCACGACGATTACGACTCCATCATCCACGTTCTCTTGAATGCTTCCGCTCGCGATCTACAAAGGGTATATAGATGCACTCTTTTATGCTCGTTGCTAGATGAATCCTTAGATTGATCTTGGTCAAGCGTAGGAATTTTTTTTGAATTATGCTACGTTCACAAACAGTGGCATCTGGCTAGGTCTTTGCGTAGCATCTTGCACTAGTAGAACACAAACAAGTTGTGGGCGTTGATTTTGTTCAATTCTCTTGCCGCTACTAGTCCAATCTTGATTCGGCGGCATCGTGGGATGAAGCGGACCGGACCGACCTTACACGTCCGCTTACGTGAGCAGGTTCCACCGACTGACATGCACTAGTTGCATAAGGTGGCTAGCGGGTGTCTGTCTCTCCCACTTTAGTCAGATCGGATTCGATGAAAAGGGTCCTTATGAAGGGTAAATAGAAATTGACATATCACGTTGTGGTTTTGGCGTAGGTAAGAAACGTTCTTGCTAGAAACCGATAGCAACCACGTAAAAACTTGCAACAACAATTGGAGGACGTCTAACTTGTTCTTGCAGCATGTGCTATGTGATGTGATATGGCCAAGAAGATGTGATGAATGATATATGTGATGTATGAGATTGATCATGTTCTTGTAATAGGGAATCACGACTTGCATGTTGATGAGTATGACAACTGGCAGGAGCCATAGGAGTTGTCTTATTTTACTGTATGACCTGCGTGTCACTGAATAACGCCATGTAATTACTTTACTTTATTGCTATACATTAGCCATAGTAGTAGAAGTAATATTTGGCGAGACGACTTCATGAAGACACGATGATGGAGGTCATGGTGTCATGCCGGTGACAAGGATGATCATGGTGCCCCGAAGATGAAGATCAAACGAGCAAAATGATATTGGCCATATCATGTCACTTTATTTGATTGCATGTGATGTTTATCAAGTTTATGCATCTTATTTGCTTAGAACGACGGTAGTAAATAAGATGATCTCTCACTAAAATTTCAAGAATTGTGTTCCCCCTAACTGTGCACCGTTGCTAAGGATCGTTGTTCCGAAGCACCACATGATGATCGGGTGTGATGGGCTCTAACGTTCGCATACAACGGGTGTAAGCCAGATTTACACACGCAATACACTTAGGGTTCACTTGTCGAGCCTAGCATGTGCAGACATGGCCTCAGAACACGGAAGACCGAAAGGTCGAACATGAGTCGTATAGAAGATACGATCAACATGAATATGTTCATCGTTGATGACTAGTCCGTCTCACGTGATGATCGGACACGGGCTAGTCGATTCGGATCATGTAGCACTTAGATGACTAGAGAGATGTCAATCTGAGTGGGAGTTCATTAATTTTGATTAGATGAACTTAATTGTCATGAACTTAGTCTAAAATCTTTACAATATGTCTTGTAGATCAAATGGCCCACGCTCATATTGCCCTCAACTTCAACGCGTTCCTAGAGAAAACCAAGCTGAAAGACGATGGTATCAACTATACGGATTGGGTCCGTAACCTGAGGATTATCCTCATAGCTGCCAAGAAATCATATGTCCTTGAAGCACCGCTAGGTGATGCACCCGTTTTCCTGGCAGCCCAAGACGTTATGAACGCCTGGCAGTCACGTTGTGATGATTACTCCCTGGTTCAGCGCGACATGCTTTACAGCTTAGAATCGGGGCTCCAAAAGCGTTTTGAGCACCACAGAGCATATGAGATGTTCCAAGAGCTGAAAATGGTTTTCCAAGCTCATGCCCGAGTCGAGAGATATGACGTCTCCGACGCATTCTACAGTTGTAAGATGTAGGAGAATAGTTCTGTCAGCGAGCACATACTCAAATTGTCTAGGTTGCACAATCGCTTGTCTCAGTTGGGAATTAATCTCCCAGATGAAGCGGTCATTGACAGAATCCTTCAGTCGCTCCCACCTAGCTACAAGAGCTTCTTGATGAATTTCAATATGCAAGGGATGGAGAAGTCCATTCCCGAGGTGTATTCAATGCTGAAATCAGCGGAGGTGGATATCAAGAAAGAACATCAAGTGTTGATCGTCAATAAAACCACTAAGTTCAAGAAAGGCAAGGGTAAGAAGAACTTCAAGAAGGACGGCAAAGGAGTTGCCATGCCCGGTAAGCCAGTTGCCGGGAAGAAGCCAAAGAATGGACCCAAGCCTGAAACTGAGTGCTTTCATTGCAAGGGAACGGGTCACTGGAAGCGGAACTACCCCAAATACTTAGCAAATAAGAAGACCGGCAACGTCAAAGGTATATATGATATACATGTTATTGGTGTGTACCTTACCAGCGCTCGTAGTAGCTCCTGGGTATTTGATACCGGTGCAGTTGCTCACATTTGTAACTCAAAGCAGGAGCTGCGGAATAAGCAGAGACTGGCGAAGGATGAGGTGACGATGCGCGTCGGGAATGGTTCCAAGGTCGATGTGATCGTCGTCGGCACGCTACCTCTAAATCTACCCTTGGGATTAGTTTTAAACCTTAATAATTGTTATTTAGTACCAGCTTTGAGCATGAACATTGTATCTGGATCTCGTTTAATGCGAGATGGCTACTCATTTAAATCCGAGAATAATGGTTGTTCTATTTATATGAGAGATATGTTTTATGGTCATGCCCCGCTGGTCAATGGTTTATTCTTGATGAATCTCGAACGTAATGTTACACATATTCATAGTGTGAATGCCAAAATATGTAAAGTTGATAATGAAAGTCAGACATACTTGTGGCATTGCCGCCTTGGTCATATTGGCGTCAAACGTATGAAGAAGCTCCATGCATATGGACTTCTAGAGTCTCTTGATTATGAATCATTTCACACGTGAGAACCATGCCTCTTGGGCATGATGACCAAGACTTCATTCTCCGGAACAATGGAGCGAGCGACCAACTTATTGGAAATCATACATACCGATGTGTGCGGTCCAATGAGTGTTGAAGCTCGTGGAGGCTATCGTTATGTTCTCACCCTCACAGATGACTTGAGTAGATATGGGTATGTCTACTTGATGAAACACAAGTTTGAGACCTTTGAAAAGTTCAAGGAATTTCAGAATGGGGTCGAGAATCAATGTGACAGAAAAATAAAGTTCTTACGATCGGATCGTGGGGGTGAATATTTAAGTCACGAATTTGGCACGCACTTAAGGAACTGTGGAATTGTTTCACAATTGACACCGCCCGGAACACCTCGGCGTAATGGTGTGTCCGAACGTCGAAATCGTACTTTGTTGGACATGGTGCGATCTATGAAGTCTCTCACCGACTTACCGCTATATTTTTGGGGATATGCTTTAGAGACTGCCGCATTCACTTTAAATAGGGCTCCGTCAAAATCCGTTGAGACGACACCGTATGAACTTTGGTTTGGCAAGAAACCTAAGCTGTCGTTTCTGAAAGTTTGGGGTTGCGATGCTTATGTCAAGAAACTTCAACCTGAAAAGATCGAACCCAAATAGGAAAAATGTGTCTTCATAGGATACCCAAAGGAAACAATTGGGTACACCTTCTACCTCAGATCCGAAGGCAAGATCTTCGTTGCCAAGAATGGATCCTTTCTGGAGAAAGAGTTTCTCTCGAAAGAAGTGAGTGGGAGGAAAGTAGAACTTGATGAGGTGACAGTCGCCCCTTCCGAACCGGAAAGTAGCGCAGCGCAGGAAATTGTTCCTGAGGTGCTTACACCGACTAGGGAGTAAGATAATGATGATGATCATGAAGATTCAGATCAAGTTACTACTGAACTTCGAAGGTCCACAAGGACACGTTCCGCACCAGAGTGGTATGGCAACCCTGTCATGGAAATCATGTTGTTAGACAACGGTGAACCTTCGAACTATGAAGAAGCGATGGCGGGCCCGGATTCCAACAAATGGCTTGAAGCCATGAAATCCGAGATAGGATCCATGTATGAAAACAAAGTATGGACTTTGGTGGACTTGCCCGATGATCGGCACACCATAGAAAATAAATGGATATTTAAGAAGAAGACTGACGCGGATGGTAATGTGACCATCTATAAGGCTCGGCTTGTCCCTAAAGGTTATCGACAAGTTCAAGGGATTAACTATGATGAGACTTTTTCTCCCGTAGCGATGCTGAAGTCCGTCCGAATCATGTTAGCAATTGCAGCATACTATGATTATGAGATATGGCAAATGGACGTCAAAACAGCATTCCTTAATGGCTTCCTCAAGGAAGAACTGTATATGATGCAACCGGAAGGTTTTGTCGATCCTGAGAATGCTAACAAGGTATGCAAGCTCCAGCGCTCTATCTATGGGCTGGTGCAAGCATCTCGGAGTTGGAATATTCGCTTTAATGATGTGATCAAAGAGTTTGGGTTATACAGACATGGGGATAAGCCTGTATTTACAAGAAAGTGAGTGGGAGCTCTATAGCATTTCTCATATTATATGTGGATGATATACCGCTGATGGGAAATGATATAGAATTCTTGGAAAGCATTAAGGCCTACTTGAATAAGAGTTTTTCGATGAAGGACCTTGGAGAAGCTGCTTACATATTAGGCATCAAGATCTATAGAGATAGATCGAGACGCCTCATTGGTCTTTCACAAAGCACATACCTTGATAAGATATTGAAGAAGTTCAATATGGATCAGTCCAAGAAAGGGTTCTTGCCTGTATTGCAAGGTATGAGATTGAGCACGGCTCAATCCCCGACCACGGTGGAAGATAGAGAAAAGATGAGTGTCATCCCCTATGCCTCAGCCATAGGTTCTATCATGTATGCCATGCTGTGTACCAGACCTAATGTGAACCTTGCCATAAGTTTGGTAGGGAGGTACCAAAGTGATCCCGGTATGGAACACTGGATAGCTGTCAAGAACATCCTGAAGTACCTGAAAAGGACTAAGGATATGTTTCTCGTTTATGGAGGTGACGAAGAGCTTGTCGTAAAGGGTTACGTCGATGCTAGCTTCGACACAGATCTGGATGACTCTAAGTCACAAACCGGATACGTGTATATTTTGAATGGAGGGGCAGTCAGCTGGTGCAGTTGCAAGCAGAGCGCCGTGGCACATTCTACATGTGAAGCAGAGTACATAGCTGCATGCGAAGCAGCACAGGAAGGAGTCTGGATGAAGGAGTTCATCACCGACCTAGGAGTCATTCCAAGCGCGTCAAGCCCGATGACTCTCTTCTGTGACAACACTGGAGCCATTGCCATTGCCAAGGAGCCCAGGTTTCACAAGAAGACCAAGCACATCAAGCGCCGTTTCAACTCCATCCGGAATTATGTTCAAGATGGATACATAGATATTTGTAAAGTGCATACGGATCTAAATGTCGCATATCCGTTAACTAAACCTCTTCCAGGGGCAAAACATGATCAACACCAGATGGGTGTTCGATTCATCACAATGTAACTAGATTATTGACTCTAGTGCAAGTGGGAGACTCTTGGAAATATTCCCTAGAGGCAATAATAAAATGGTTATTATTATATTTCCTTGTTCATGATAATTGTCTGTTATTCATGCTTGAATTGTATTATACGGAAACAGTGATACATGTGTGAATACATAGACCACAACGTGTCCCTGGTAAGCCTCTAGTTACTAGCTCGTCGATCAACAGATGGTCACGATTTCCTGGCCATGGACATTGGATGTCATTTATAATGGGATCACATCATTAGGAGAATGATGTGATGGACAAGACCCAATCCTAGGCCTATCACGAGATCGTGTAGTTCGTAATGCTAAAGCTTTTCGAATGTTAAGTATCTGTTCCTTAGACCATGAGGTTGTGAAACTCCCGGATACCGTAGGGATGCTTTGGGTGTGCCAAACGTCACAACGTAACTGGGTGGCTATAAAGGTACGCAATGGGTATCTCCGAAAGTGTCTGTTGAGTTGGCATGAACCGAGACTGGGATTTGTCACTCCGTATGATGGAGAGGTATCTCTGGGCCCACTCGGTAAGACATCATCATAATGAGCTCAATGTGACTTAGGAGTTAGTCACGGGATGATGTATTATGGAACGAGTAAAGAGACTTGCCATGGCGAGATTGAACAAGGTATCAGTATACCGACGATAGAATCTCGGGCAAGTACTATACCGATAGACAAAGGGAATTGCATACGGGATTAAGTGAATCCTTGACATCGTGGTTCATCCGATGAGATCATCGAGGAACATGTAGGAACCAGCATGGGTATCCAGATCCCGCTGTTGGTTATTGATCGGAGAGTCGTCTCGGTCATGTCTACGTGTCTCCCGAACCCGTAGGGTCTACACACTTAAGGTTCGGTGACGCTAGGGTTGTAGAGATAAATGCACACGGTAACCCGAATATTGTTCGGAGTCCTGGATGAGATCCCCGACGTCACGAGGAGTTCCGGAATGGTCCGAAGGTAAAGAATTATATATAGGAAGTCCAGTTTCGGCCATCGGGAGATTTCCGGGGGTCACCGGTAGTGTACCGGGACCACTGGAAGGGTCCCGGGGGTCCACCGGGTGGGGCCACCCATCCCGGAGGGCCCCGTGGGCCGTAGGGGGAGGGGTACCAGCCCATAGTGGGCTGGCGCACCCCCTTGGGCCTCCCCGTGCGCCTAGGGTTGGGAACCCTAGGGGTGGGGGCGCCACCCTTGCCTTGGGGGGCAAGTTCCCCCTGGCCGCCGCCCCCCTAGGAGATCCCATCTCCTAGGGCCGGCGCCCCCCTGGCCCCTATATATAGTGGGGGGGGGGGGAGGGCAGACGCACCTCAGCCCCTGGCGCCTCTCCCCCCGTTACACCTCTCCCTCCTCCCGCAGGTCCTTGGCGAAGCCATGCAACTTTTCCCATTGCATCCACCACCACGCCGTCGTGCTGCTGAATCTCCATCAACCTCTCCTCCCCCTTGCTGGATTAAGAAGGAGGAGATGTTGCTGTACCGTATGTGTGTTGAACGTTGAGGTGCCGTCCATTCGGCGCTGGGATCATCGGTGATAGGGATCACGACGAGTACGACTCCATCATCCACGTTCTCTTGAACGCTTCCGCTCGCGATCTACTAAGGGTATGTAGATGCACTCTTTTATACTCGTTGCTAGATGACTCCTTAGACTGATCTTGGTGAAGCATAGGAATTTTTTTGAATTCTGCTACGTTCACCAACAAAAGGATCATGCTCAAGCTTCAACTGTAGTTCGTAAGAGTAATACTAGAACACCTACACGCTGTGAGAAAATTAAAGTTGAACCTAGTGTTGCTATGGTTAAAGATCTCTTGGTAGAAGATTTATATGGACATGTTATTTACCTCCAAGAAGAGTCTGCTAGAATAGCCAAACCCAATGCTAGGAATAAACATAAACCTGTTGTAGGCTTCCCTGTTATCTCTGTCAAGATAGGAGATCATTGCTATCATGGTTTATGTGACGTAGGTGCTAGTGCGAGTATTATCCCTTTTGATTTGTATAACGAAGTTATGCATGATATTGCACCTGTTGAGTTAGAAGGGATTGATGTTACTATTAAGCTTGCTAATAGAGATACTATTTCACCAGTTGGGATTGTTAGAGATATTGAAGTCTTGTGCGGGAAGGTTAAATACCCTGCTGATTTTCTTGTTCTTAGTTCCCCACAAGATGAATTATGTCCCATTATATTTGGTAGACCCTTCTTGAATACTGTTAATGCCAAGATAGACTGCGTGAAAGACATTGTCACTGTTGGATTAGGGGATATGTCTCAAGATTTTAACTTTGCTAAATTTTGTAGACAACCCCTTGAAATGGCACCACCTAGTAAGGATGAAATTATTGGTCTTGCTTCTATTGATGTGCCACCTAATGACCATGAAAATGATATGCATATGAATGAGAGAAGGGAGATAGATGAAAAATTCCTTACACAGGGACCCGTATTGAAAAACAACTTGCCTGTTGAAATCCTAGGGGATCCTCCTCCACCCAAGGGTGACCCCGTGTTTGAACTTAAACCTTTAGCTGATAATCTTAAGTATGTTTATCTTGATGAAAAGAGGATATATCCTTTTATTATTAGTGCTAACCTTTCAGAGCAGGAAGAAGAAAAACTATTGAAAACTCTGAAGAAGCACCGAGCTACTATTGGATATACTCTGGATGATCTTAAGGGCATTAGTCCCACTATATGCCAACACAAGATAAAATTGGAAGAAAATGCTAAACCGGTTATTGATCATCAGCGACGGTTAAATCCTAAGATGAAAGAAGTGGTAAGAAAGGAAATACTAAAGCTTCTAGAGGCAGGTATTATCTATCCAGTTGCTGATAGTCAGTGGGTAAGTCCTGTCCATTGTGTTCCTAAGAAAGGAGGTATGCCTGTTGTCCCTAATGATAAAGATGAATTGATCCCGCAAAGAATAGTTACAGGTTATAGGATGGTAATTGATTTCGGTAAGTTAATTAAAGCTACTAAGAAAGATCATTACCCGTTTCCATTTATTGGACAAATGCTAGAAAGGTTATCCAAACATTCATTTCTGCTTTCTAGATGGTTATTCTGGTTTTTCTCAAATACCTGTGTCAAAAGGGGATCAAGAAAAGACCACTTTTACTTGTCCTTTCGGTACCTTTGCTTATAGATGTATGCCTTTTGGTTTATGTAATGCACCTGCTACGTTTCGAAGATGCACGATGGCTATATTCTCTGATTTTTGTGAAAAGATTGTTGAGGTTTTCATGGATGATTTCTCTGTTTACGGAGCTTCTTTTGATGATTGCTTAAGCAACCTTGATTGAGTTTTGCAGAGATGTGAAGACACTAACCTTGTCTTGAATTGGGAGAAGTGCCACTTTATGGTTAATGAAGGCATCGTCTTGGGACATAAATTTTTTGAAAGATGTATTGAAGTTGACAAAGCTAAAGTCGATGCTATTGAAAAGATGCCATGCCCTAAGGACATCAAAGGTATACGAAGTTTCCTTGGTCATGTCGGGTTTTATAGGAGGTTCATAAAGGACTTCTCCGAAATCTCTAGGGCTCTGACTAATCTCTTACAAAAAGATATTCCTTTTGTCTTTGATGATGATTGTCTAGAAGCATTTGAAATACTTAACAAAGCATTGATCTCTGCACCTATTGTCCAGCCTCCTGACTGGAATTTACCCTTTGAGATTATGTGCGATGCTAGTGATTATTCTGTAGGTGCTGTTCTAGGGCAAAGAGTTGATAAGAAATTGAATGTTATCCAGTATGCTAGTAAAACTCTAGATAGTGCCCAAAGAAATTATGGCACTACTGAGAAAGAATTCTTAGCAGTTGTATTTGCTTGTGATAAGTTTAGACCCTATATCGTTGATTCCAAAGTAACTATTCACACTGATCAAGCTGCTATCAAATACCTTATGGAAAATAAAGATGCTAAACCTAGACTTATTAGATGGGTTCTCTTGCTACAAGAATTTGACTTGCATATTATCGATAGAAAGGGAGCTGAGAACCCCGTAGCAGATAACTTGTCTAGGTTAGAGAATATACTTGATGACCCACAACCTATTGATGATAGCTTTCCTGATGAAGAACTAGCTGTCATAAATACTTGTCGTACTGCTCCATGGTATGCTGATTATGCTAATTATATTGTTGCTAAGTTTATACCTCCTAGCTTCACATACCGGCAAAAGAAAAAGTTCTTCTATGATTTGAGACATTACTTCTGGGATGACCCACATCTTTATAAAGAAGGAGTAGATGGTATTATTAGACGTTGTGTACCTGGGCATGAGCAGGAACAGATCCTACGCAAGTGCCACTCCGAAGCTTATGGAGGACACCATGCGGGAGATAGAACTGCACACAAGGTATTGCAATCCGGTTTTTATTGGCCTACTGTCTTCAAGGATGCCCGTAAGTTTTTCTTATCTTGTGATGAATGTAAAAGGATTGGTAATATTAGTAGACGTCAAGAAATGCCTATGAATTATTCACTTGTTATTGAACCATTTGATGTTTGGGGCTTTGATTATATGGGATCGTTTCATGCCTCTAATGGGTACACACATATTCTAGTTGCTGTTGATTACGTTACTAAGTGGGTAGAAGCTATTCCAGCTAGTTGTGCTGATCATAATACCTCTATTAAGATGCTTAAAGAAGTTATATTTCCGAGGTTTGAAGTCCGTAGATATCTAATGACTGATGGTGTTTCACACTTTATTCATTGTGCTTTCCGTAAGATGCTTGCTAAATATGATGTCAACCATAGAATTGCATCCCCCTATCACCCACAGACTAGTGGTCAAGTAGAACTAAGTAATAGGGAGTTGAAACTAATCTTGCAAAAGACAGTTACTAGGTCTAGGAAGAATTGGTCCAAGAAACTTGATGATGCATTATGGGCCTATAGAACTGCATACAAAAATCCTATGGGTATGTCTCCATATAAGATGGTATATGGAAAAGCTTGTCACTTACCTCTTGAGCTAGAACATAAGGCATATTGGGCTATTAAAGAGCTCAATTATGATTTCAATCTTGCCGGTGAAAAGAGGTTATTTTACATTAGCTGCCTTGATGAGTGGAGAACACAGGCCTATGAGAATGCCAATCTGTATATAGAAAAAGTTAAAAGATGGCATGACAAAAGGATACAAAAGCGTGAGTTTAACGTAGGTAATTATGTCTTGCTATTCAACTCTCGTTTAAGATTTTTTGCAGGAAAACTTCTCTCCAAGTGGGAAGGACCTTATGTTATCGAGGAGGTCTATCATTCCGATGCCATAAAAATCAATAATTTCGAAGGCACAAATCCGAAGGTGGTGAATGGCCAAAGAATCAAACATTATATCTCACGTAATCCTATAAATGTTGAAACCAATATTATTGAAACCGTAACCCCGGAGGAATACATAAGGGACACTTTCCAGAACGATTCAGCCTCCAAAAAGGAAGAGGTATGTGATACGGTAAGTAAACCGACTCCAAAACAGTATTAAAGGCAATTTTTCACCGTTTTGGAATATTTAGAAAAATAAGAAGCAGTCCGGAGGGGACACGAGGCCTCCACGAGAGTGGAGGGCGCGCCCCCTACCTCGTGGACACCCCGTGTGTCCCCCGGACTCCATTTTCTTGTGGGTTACTCCTTTTGGTCGGTAAAAATTCATTATATATACTCCCGAAGGTTTTGACCTCTGTATCGCACAAAAATCCTCTGTTTTCGTTTCGAGCTGCTGTTTTTGACAGATCTAGATCATCATGGCATCCTCCAACACCCCAAGGACAAGTTCTTCGAGAAGGTCATCAACCCCTACCTTGCGGAGGTGCTGCACCACCCCAAAACCATGGAGTTAAATGAGGGGGTGCTGCACATCCGTGATGTTGAGGGGCCAAGGAGGACCGGAAGCGTGGAGACAAGAGTGCCAAGGTATGGTGGAACGAGGACTCAAGGCCAACCACATGATGATCTCGGAGCTCGCCAACAACCTCAAGCTGGACTCGTGGATCTTTGGGGAAGCCATCTCCAATCTTCAAGAGAAGATCGAACACCTCCAAGCCTAGATCTATGACCCGCAAAACCAAAACTGTGAGTATGAATATAGATTCAAGAAGATGAGTTTGGCTGCAGATTTGACTATCCCGGAGACTCGATCATCTTTCTACGATGGTGAACCCATGCCTTGGAAGATGGACAACAAGCCTACATCATCAACAACTCCATCATCACCACCCTCGAAGAAGGAGACATAATCATATGGGTATGGGCACTCCCCTTGGCAACTGCCAAGCTTGGGGGAGTGACCTCGGTATCGTATCGCCATCACTCCTATCTTTACCATTTTACTTAGTTCGATCCGTTTGGTAGTATCTTGTTCTAGTAGAATAAAGTTAGCATGATCTAGTTGTGAGCTTTTGCTTTGTGAGCTTTACCCTTTGTAATCGACTCCGTGAGTTATATAATAAAGATTATTGTTGAGTCAAGGGCTTGATTTCCTCACTTGGGTCATGATAAAAAGAAAGAAAACATAAAGAGTATCAAAGAGATCATATCGATCTCATGGGAAGTAATGACTTCACATACAAGAGTATGATAAATAAAGGTTGTTGGGAGTTGACAAACATAGTTTTCGTCATCATTGCAATTAATAAGAAGTATTAAAAGAAGAGAGGCTTCACATACAAATATACTATCTTGGACATCTTTTATGATTGTGAGCACTCATTAAAGTATGACATGCTAAAGAATTGATGTTGGACAAGGAAGACAACATAATGGGTTATGTCTTCTTATATCCGAAATAAAGTATATTGTCATGGATCATCCAACATGTTGAGCTTGCCTTTCCCCTCATGCTAGCCAAAACTCATCGCACTAAGTAGAGATACTACTTGTGCTACCATATATCCTTAAACCCAGTTTTGCCATGAGAGTCCACCATACCTACCTATGGATTGAGAAAGATCCTTCCAAGTAAGTTGTCATGTTGCAAATTCGCTAAAATATGTATGATTTATTAGTGTGGGAGAAATTAGCTTTATACGATCTTGTGATATGGAAGTAATAAAAGCGACGAACTGCATAATAAAGGTCCTTATCACAAGTGGCAATATAAAGTGAAGTTCTTCTATGCTAAGACTTTGTGCATCCAACCATAAAAACACATGACAACCTCTGCTTCCCTTTGCGAAGGGCCTATATATTATTCCTGTCTTATAAGTGTCAAGGTGAAATCCACCATTCCTTTTTACATTTTATCCTTTGGCAAGCACATTGTGTTGGAAAGATCCTGACAAATATACCCACTTGGATGTAAGTTTTCATGATCTATTACTGTTGACATTACACTTGAGGTAAAAGGTTGGGAGGCAACACCATAAGACCCTATCTTTCTCCGTGTCTGATTAAAACTCCATAAAAATAAGTATTGCGTGAGTGTGAGCAATTATGAAAGACTATATGATAGTTGAGTATGTAGGCTTGCTGAAAAGCTCTTATATTGACTCTTTCCGATATTACGATAAATTGCAATTGCTTCAATGACCGAGATTAAAGTTTGTTAGTTTCCAATGAAGTTTATGGTTCATACTTGATATTGTGGATGTATTGTTACTTTAGCATAAGAATCATTTGACTATATTTATATAAGTTTCTGTTATGAGAATGATCATGATGCCCTCATGCCCGTATTTTTTTTATCGACACCTCTATCTCTAAACATGTGGACATATTTTTCGATATCGGCTTTCGCTTGAGGACAAGCGAGGTCTAAGCTTGGGGGAGTTGATACGTCCATTTTGCATCATGCTTATATATTGATATTTATTGCATTATGGGTTGTTCTTACATGTTTTGTCACAATACTTATGCTTTTTCTCTCTTATTTTACAAGGTTTACATGAAGAGGGAGAATGCCGGCAGCTGGAATTCTGGGCTGGAAAAGAAGCAAACTCTGGAAACCTATTCTGCACAACTCCAAAAGCCCCGAAACTCAACAGAACGTCGTTTCAGAAAATATAAAAAATATCTGACGAAAGAAGTCCACGAGGGGGGCCACCGGCTGCCCACGAGGGTGGGGGGCGCGCCCCCGTTCCCAGGGCGCGCCCCTGCCTCGTGGGCCAGCCGGAAGGCCCCCGATGCCCATCTTCTCCTATATGAGGTGTTTTGACCTGAAAAAAATCATAAGGAGGCTTTCGGGACCAGACACCGCCGTCTCGAGGTGGAATCGAGGCAGAAACCAATCTAGGGCTCCGGCAGAGCTGTTCTGCCAGGGATACTTCCCTATGAGAGGGGGAAATCATCACCGCCGTCATCACCAACAACCCTCCCATCTTGGGGAGGGCTATCTTCATCAACATCTTCACCAGCACCATCTCCTCTCAAACCCTATTTCATCTCTTATATCCAATCTTTGTACCCAAACCTCAGATTGGTACCTGTGGGTTGCTAGTAGTGTTGATTACTCCTTTTAGTTGATGCTAGTTGGTTTATCTGGTGGAAGATCATATGTTCAGATCTGTTATGCATATTAATACTCCTCTGATCATTAACAATATTATGTCTTGTGAGTAGTTACTTTTGTTCCTGAGGACATGGGAGAAGTCTTGCTATTAGTAGTCATGTGAATTTGGTCTTCGTTCGATATTTTGATGAGATGTATGCTGTCTCTCCTCTAGTGGTGTCATGTGAACGTCGAATACATGACACTTCACCATTATTTGGGCCTATAGGAAGGCATTGGGAAGTAATAAGTAGATGATGGGTTGCTAGAGTGACAGAAGCTTAAACCCTAGTTTATGCGTTGCTTCGTAAGGGGCTGATTTGGATCCATATGTTTCAGGCTATGGTTAGGTTTACCTTAATACTTCTTTTGTAGTTGCGGATGCTTGAATTAGAGGTTAATCATAAGTGGGAGGCTTGTCCAAGTAAGGGCAGCACCCAAGCACCGGTCCACCCACATACCAAATTATCAAAGTACCGAACGCGAATCAGACGATCGTGATGAAAACTAGCTTGACGATAATTCCCATGTGTCCTCGAGAGCGCTTTACCTTATATAAGAGTTTGTCCAGGCTTGTCCTTTTCTACAAAAAGGATTGGGCCACCTTGATGCACCTTATTTACTTTTACCTTTTGTCACTTGCTACCAATTACCTTATCACAAAACTATCTGTTACCTATAATTTCAGTGCTTGCAGAAAATACCTTACTGAAAACTGCATATCATTTCCTTTTGCTCCTCATTGGGTTCGACACTCTTACTTATCGAAAGGACTACGATAGATCCCCTACACTTGTGGGTCATCAATAATCTCATAGTCAAAGGAACATGTATAAGTCATGAAGAAATCAATAGCAATAAAACTAAACGATCATAGTGCTAAGCTAACAGATGGTCTTGTCCATCACATCATTCTCCTAATGATGTGATCCTGCTTATCAAATGACAACACATGCCCATGGTTAGGAAACTCAACCATCTTTGATTAATGAGCTAGTCTAGTAGAGGCATACTAGGGACACTCTGTTTTGTCTATGTATTCACACATGTATCAAGTTTCTAGTTCATACAATTCTAGCATGAACAAAAGAAATTTATCATGATATATAAGGAAATATAAATAAAAAACTTTATTATTGCCTCTAGGGGATATTTCCTCCAGTCTCCCACTTGCACTAGAGTCAATAATATAGATTACATAGTAATGATTGTAACACCCATGGAGTCTTGGTGCTGATCATGTTTTGCTCGTGGAAGAGGCTTAGTCTATGGATCTGCGACATTCAGATCCGTATGTATTTTGCAAATCTCTTTGTCTCCCTCCTTGACTTGATCACGGATGGAGTTGAAGCGTCTCTTGATATGCTTGGTTATCTTGTGAAACCTGGATTCATTCACCAAGGCTATTGCTCCAGTGTTGTCACAAAAGATTTCATTGGACCGGATGCACTAGGTATTACACCTTGATCGGATATGAACTCCTTCATCCAAACTCCTTCATTTGATGCTTCCGAAGTAGCTATGTACTCCGCTTCACACGTAGATCCTGCCACGACGCTCTGCCTGGAACTGACCAACTGACAGCTCCACCATTCAACAAAAATACGTATCCAGTATGTGATTTAGAGTCATCCGGATCAGTGTCAAAGCTTGAATAGACGTAACCGTTTACGACGAGCTCTTTGTCACTTTCATAAATGAGAAACATATCCTTCGTCCTTTTCAGGTACTTCAGGATGTTCTTGACCGATGTCCAGTGATCCACTCCTGGATTACTTTGGTACCTTCCTGCCAGATTTATAACAAGGCACACATCAGGTCTCGTACACAACATTGCATACATGATAGAACCTATGGCCAAGCATAGGGAATGACTTTCATTTTCTCTCTATCTTCTGTAGTGGTCGGGCATTGAGTCCTACTCAACTTCACACCTTGTAACACAGGCAAGAACCCTCTCTTTGACTAATCCATTTTGAACTTCTTCAAAACTTTATCAAGGTATGTGCTTTGTGAAAGTCCAGTTAAGCGTCTTGATCTATCTCTATAGATTTTGAGGCCCAATATATAAGCAGCTTCACCGAGGTCTTTCATTGGAAAATTCTTATTCAAGTATCCTTTTATGCCATCCAGAAATCCTATATAATTTCCAATCAACAATATGTCATCCACATATAATATTAAAAACGCTACAGAGCTCCCACTCACTTTCTTGTAAATACATGCTTCTCCAAAATTATGTATAAAACCATATGCTTTGATCACCTCATCAAAACGTATATTCCAACTACGAGATGCTTGCACCAGTCCATAGATGGATCACTGGAGCTTGCACACTTTTTTAGCACCTTTAGGATCGACAAGACCTTCTGGTTGCATCATATACATCTCTTCTTTGAGATATCCATTTAGGAATGCAGTTTTGACATCCATTTGCCAGATTTCACAATCATAAAATGCGGAAATTGCTAACATGATTCAGACAGACTTAAGCATCGCTATGGGTGAGAAAGTATCACCGTTGTCAACTCCTTGAACTTGTCAAAAACCATTCGCAACAAGTCGAGCTTTGTAGACAGTAACATTACCATCGGCGCCAGTCTTCCTATTAAAGATCCATTTATTTTCAATGGCTTGCTGATCATCGGGCAAGTCAACCAAAGTCCACACTTTGTTCTCATACATGGATCCCATCTCAGATTTCATGGCCTCAAGCCATTTTGCGGAATCTGGGCTCATCATCGCTTCCTCATAGTTTGCAGATTCGTCATGGTTTAGTAACACGACTTCTAAAACTGGGTTACCGTGCCACTCTGGCGTGGAACGTACTCTGGCTGACCTACGAGGTTCAGTAGTAACTTGATCTGAAGTTTCATGATCATCATCATTAGCTTCCTCACTAATTGGTGTAGGAATCATTGCAACTAATTTTTGTGATGAACTACTTTCCAATTCAGGAGAAGGTACAATTACCTCATCAAGTTCTACTTTCCTCCCACTCACTTCTTTCGAGAGAAACTCCTTCTCTAGAAAGGATCCATTCTTAGCAATGAATGTCTTGCCTTCGGATCTGTGATAGAAGGTGTACCCAACAGTTTCCTTTGGGTATCCTATGAAGACACATTTCTCTGACTTGGGTTCGAGCTTATCAGGTTGAAGCATTTTTTACATAAGCATCGCAGCCCCAAAGTTTAAGAAATGACAACTTGGGTTTCTTGCCAAACCACAATTCATAAGGTGTCGTCTCAATGGACTTAGATGGTGCCCTATTTAACGTGAATGGAGCTGTCTCTAAAGCATAACCCCGAAGGTGTTGCAGGTGGCGTGAGTTGTGAAACTATTTCACATTGTTTTAAATGAAGACCAAACTCATAACTCAAATATTCACCTCCGTGATTAGATCGTAGAAACTTTATTTTCTTTTTATGGTGATTCTCTACTTCACCCTGAAATTCTTTGAACTTTTCAAATGTTCCAAACTTGTGCTTCATCAAGTAGATATACCCACATTTGCTCAAATAATATGTGAAGGTCAGAAAATAACGATACTCGCCGCGAGCCTCAACACTCATTGGAGCGCATACATCAGTATGTATGATTTCCAATAAGTCAGTTGCTCGCTCCATTGTTCCGGACAACAGAGTTTTAGTCATGTTTCCCATGAGACATGGTTCGCAACCACCAAGTGATTCGTAATCAAGTGATTCCAAAAGTCCATCAACATGGAGTTTCTTCATGCGCTTTACACCAATACGACCTAAACGGCAGTGCCACAAATAAGTTGCACTATCATTATCAACTTTCCATCTTTTGGCTTCAATATTATGAATATGTGTATCACCACGATCGAGATTTAACAAAAATAGACCACTCATCAAGGGTGCATGACCATACAAGATATTACTCATATAAATAGAACAACCATTATTCTCAGATTTAAATGAATAATCGTCTCGTAACAAACAAGATCCACATATAATGTTCTTGCTCAATGCTGGCACCAAATAACAATTATTTAGGTCTAAAACTAATCCCGAAGGTAGATGTAGAGGTAGCGTGCCGACGGCGATCACATCGACTTTGGAACCATTTCCCATGCGCATCATCACCTCGTCCTTAGCCAATCTTCGTTTAATCCGTAGCCCCTGTTTCGAGTTACAAATATGAGCAACTGAACCAGTATCAAATACCCAGGCGCAACTACGAGCATTAGTAAGGTACACATCAATAACGTGTATATCAAATATACCTTTGTTCACTTTGCCATCCTTCTTATCCGTCAAAATACTTGGGGCAGTTCCGCTTCCAGTGTCCAGTCCCTTTGTAGTAGAAGCACTCAGTTTCAGGCTTGGCACCAGACTTGGATTTCTTCGCGGGAGTAGCATCTGGCTTGCTATTCTTCTTGTAGTTCCCCTTCTTTCCCTTGCCCTTTTTCTTGAAACTAGTGGCCTTGTTAACCATCAACACTTGATGCTCCTTTTTGATTTCTACCACCACAGCTTTGAGCATTGCGAAGAGCTTGGGAATAGTCTTCTCCATCCCTTGCATATTATAGTTCATCATGAAGCCTTTTTTAAAGGAAATATGCCCTAGAGGCAATAATAAAGTTGTTATTTATATTTCATTTACATCGTGATAAATGTCTTTTATTCATGCTAGAATTGTATTAATCAGAAACTTGATACATGTTTGAATACATAGACGAAACAGAGTGTCCCTAGTATGCCTCTACTAGACTAGCTCGTTAATCAAAGATGGTTATGTTTCCTAACCATAGACATGAGTTGTCCTTTGATAAACGGGATCACATCATTAGGAGAATGATGTGATGGACAAGACCCATCCGTTAGCTTAGCAATATGATCATTTAGTTTTTCTGCTATTTCTTTCTTCATGACTTATACATGTTCCTATGACTATGAGATTATGCAACTCCTGAATACCGGAGGAACACCTTGTGTGCTATCAAATGTCACAACATAACTGGGGGATTATAAATATGCTCTACAGGTCTCTCCGAAAGTGTTTGTGGTGTTGGCATAGATCGAGAATAGGATTTGTCACTCCGAGTGTTGGAGAGGTATCTCTGGGCCCTCTCGGTAATACACATCGTAATAAGCCTTGCAAGCAAATGACTAATGAGTTACTCACGAGATGATGTATTACGGAACGAGTAAAGAGACTTCTTGATGAAGAGATTGAACTAGGTATGATGATATCGACTATCGAATCTCGGGCAAGTAACATACCGATGTCAAAGGGAACAACATATGTTGTTATGCGGTTTGACCGATAAATATCTTCAAAGAATATGTAGGAACCAATATGAGCATCCAGGTTCCGCTATTGGTTATTGATCGGAGATGAGTCTCGGTCATGTCTACATAGTTGTCGAACCCGTATGGTCCGCAGTCTTACTGTTCGATGACGATCGGTATTAGGAGTTTATGTGTTTTGATGCACCGAAGGTAGTTCAGAGTTCCGGATGTGATCACAGACATGACGAGGAGTCTCGAAATGGTCGATACATAAAGATTGATATATTGGAAGGTTATATTCGGGCACCAGAAGGGTTTCGGAAGTCACCGGATAAATACCGGAGTACCGGGAGGTTACCGGAACCCCCGGGGAGTATATGGGCCTTAATGGGCTTTAGGGAAGAGAGAGAGAGAGAGGGATGGCTAGGGCTGGGCTGCGCCCCCAAGCCTTGTCCGAATTGGACTAGGGGGGAGAGGCGGTGCCCCCTCCTTTCCTTTTCCTCCTCTCCTTCCTTTCCCCCCTCTCCCACTCCTACTAGGAAAAGGGGAGTCCTACTCCTAGTGGGAGTAGGACTCCCCCCTTGGCGCACCCTCCTGCTTGGCCAGCTTCCTCCTCCCTCCCTCCTTTTTATACATGGGGAGGAGGCACCCCAAAGACACACAAGTTGATTTGCCAGCCGTGTGCGGTGCCCCCCTCCACAGTTACACACCTCGGTCATATCATTGCAGTGCTTAGGCGAAGCCCTGCGTCGGTAACTTCATCATCACTGTCACCATGCTGTCATGCTGACAAAACTCTCCCGCGATGCTCAACTGGACCAAGAGTTCGTGGGACATCATCGGGCTGAACGTGTGCTGAACGCGGAGGTGCCGTACGTTCGGTGCTTGGATCGGTTGGATCACGAAGCCGTTCGACTACATCAACTGCGTTACTCAAATGCTTCCGCTATCGGTCTACGAGGGCACGTGGACACACTCTCCCGCTCGTTGCTATGCTTCTCCTAGATAGATCTTGCGTGGTCGTAGGTAAAATTTTGAAATACTACGTTCCCCAACAGTGGCATCATGAGCCAGGTCTATGCGTAGATGATATGCACGAGTAGAACACAATGAGTTGTGGGCGATAATAGTCATACTGCTTACCAGCATGTCATACTTTGATTCGGCGGTATTGTGAGATGAAGCGGCCCAGACTGACATTACGCGTACTCTTACGCGAGACTGGTTTCATCGTTACGAGCACTTCATACGTCCAAAACCTATCTATAATTTCTGCTTGCTCCATGCCACATTTGGGTGATATTGCTATGATATTCATACACTTCCATACACTTTTGATCATATTTGGACTAACCTACTAATCCAGTGCACCCCGGTGCCAGTTTCTGTTTTCGACTGTTTTTGTATTTCAGGTTTTCACGTTACGAGAACTGCCAGGAAAAATCCAGAAAAATTATATAAAAAATCAGCATTCCAGAACCTACCTTGCGCCCGAAGGACAGCCGGGGGGGGGGGGGCACCAGGGCTCCAGGCGCCCTGGCGGCGCGCCCCCCCCTAGGCCGCGCCGGGGGGGCGCCTGGGCCCCCCGAGCCCCGTCTGGTGCCCCCCTTCGGCATATATTTAGAGCGTCCTTCGAAACCCTCGGGACGGGAACTCTTTTTCGTGATCACATCTCTGTTCCGCTGCCGCCGCCGCTTCCAAGATCGGGAGCACCAGGATAACTCTTCCCGGCACCCTGCCGGAGGGGAGGATCACCATCGGGAGCCTCTCCACCACCATGGACGCCTCCCGGATGAGTTGTGAGTAGTCTCCCTTGTACCATGAGTCCATGACCAGTAGCTATGTGATGTTCTCCTCCCGTTCTTGTGCTTCACTAATTAGTCCTCGTGAGCTGCCCTACATGATCGAGGCACATATGTAATCCTTATGCTGTTGCTATGATGAGTTTGCTGGGATCCGATGGATTATGAGATTATGTTCAGATTGTTCTTTAGTAATATATTTGATCTACCTCTTTTATATTTATGTTCATAAGTAATTCTTGCATGTTCTCCGTTGTTATTTATTGCTTTGGCCAAGTAATAGGTAGTGACTCCAAGAGGGAACGTTATGCTTGATTGTGGGTTCATGCCCCTCGATGACTAGCTTGAGTGACAGAAACATGAGTCTAGGGGATGTGTTGTTGCCACAAGGGGGAAAACAACGGTGCTTGTGCCCGCGGGTGCAAGGATTGTTTACTTTACGCAAAGTTCTTTTAATGCAGTTGTCTGTTGCTTTGAGTTTACACTATGGGTGGGGCTCGCAACTTAATACCAGCGAGATGTTCTGGATAGATATCTCAAGGTGGATGATTAGTAGCAGATATTGATGGATTTCGGTCTATTTACTTTGGCGTACCGCCCATGCTTTGAACCTCAACCTTTCTTGCAATGTAGTCAGCATTGGTTTGCGTTCGTGGTCCTGTCAATTGCCCAGCTGTAATTCGTTTACCTCACATAGCTGTTTTATCGTCTTTTGGGAGAGAGACATCACTAGTGAACATCATGAGACTCCGGTCCATATTATCATCATTGATCACATCCGCTATTTACTTTTCGCTTTTATTTACTATTGCAAACATTATCTATCACTACTATCATTTTCGTTTAATCCTTTGTGAACTACAAGGCCGGAGGGATTGACAACCTCTCTGTACTCGTTGGGAGCAAAGTTATTTGTATCTGTGTGCAGGTCCACGTTGATTGCTAATCCGGCGCCGTTAGCAGTTGACACCTACTTGTTGAACCTAGGAGTCTCTGGGGATTCGATCCTTGGCATCTTTGCTAAGGGAAAAAACTTCCACAACACTGCATCTTACACCTTCCACTTGGGGTAACCAACGAGGGGTTAGAGGCCCATCAAGGAGTTTTTTCTGGCGCCGTTGCCGGGGACTCCACTCTTCAGGATAGGGGAGTTGCACGCTATCTTTTACCTTTGCTTTTTAGTCTTGTTAGTTTACCTTTCAGTTTTTGCTTTAGTATCTTTTATCAAAAATCACAAAAACAGTTATCTCGTTCTTTAGTTGTCATTATGTCGGGTCCTTTTGTCTTTGACGAGGCAGAAGTTCTCACCTTTAAACAAAGAGGTGGGGAAAGTTTGAAAGATGCTTGGTATAAAATTAATGATTCACAAAAAAGAGCCACCAAGAAGCAACCTACTACTATCTTGCTTAGAAATTTTTATGTTGGAATTACTTCTTGGAATAGGTTTATTCTAGATACTGCTATCAATGGGAATTTCCTAGAGGCCCCAGTTTGGGAGTCTCTCAGTATTATTGAAAATCTTGTTGGGAATCTCCCTGTTGTTAGCATTCGAGAGGACATCACCCTAGCTCACATTATGAAAAAACTTGAAAAGATAGAGCTAGAGATGCCAAGCATTAATAAGATAAATGAGTTGGATCGTAAGATCCAAGGGAATTTGAATAGACTTGATAGCTCCATGCATAATTTTTTTAAAATTTTGGAGACCGTCAAATTCCATGACTTGGACTCTTCTAGGATAGACAAGATTGAGGAAATATTTGATACCCTAGGAACTACCTTCTCCTCGATCAAAACCAAAAAGGTAGAAACTCCGGCAAAGAGGGAGCCTAAGTTCGTTCACGTTCCAAAGGCTCCCCATTCTAAAAGTAATTCATCTATTGCCAAAGGGGTTGAAACTGTAAAGACCTTGGAAGAAACATCTGTCTTTGATAAATTTATAAATGAATCTTCCCTTGACTTTTATCCTTTTGGTCTTCTACCTAGGAGTATCTCTATGAGGCCTTTATTTGAGAGTCCTCTTAAGACTAGTTGTATTATTGAAGAGCTTTTTGATGATCTTGATGATGGTTCAATTGATACAACTTGATCAATATGCATTATGCCTAGCTTAAAGGCATAAAAGAAAGCGCTTTTGGGAGGCAGCCCAATGAATACATTTTATTTTGCTTTTGTTGTGTCTTGATGTTGTTTACTACTGTAGCATCATCATTGTATCTTTGCTTTTCATATTTGTGCCAAGTATAGCCTTTGATTGCTAGAAAGTTCAAAAGTTGTGAGGTGCTGTCCAGGAAACAGATTCTGTCCTTGGATAAAAAAATTCGTATAAAATCACCAGGTCATCTTTTTGGTCTGAATTTTTTCGACAGCGTTCTCTATATAATTGTCTTTCGTGCATATGTTCTGAGTTTTTTGATTTGAGTGGCAGAAGTGCCCCGAACAAATCAATTACTACCTGCTGTTCTGTTTTTCACAGATTCTGTCCTGTTTTGCGTTTCCTTCATTTTGCAAATCAAGAGCTTGCTTTTTCTTTGCAAAAACCTTTTGGCAATCTTGAGAAACAGTAGAACTTCAAGAGTATCTTTATTTCCAGCAAGGTATAATTATTTTATTAAGGGTACTAACCCCGCTAATCAGATTATGATGAGTTATGTATGAAGGGAGTTTTCAAGTGTGCGAGGGAAGATGATAAAAAGATTCAGGAGTGTCAAGCGCTCAAGCTTGGGGATGCCCCCGTGCACCCCCAAGAAATATTCAAGGAGACTCAAGCGTCTAAGCTTGGGGATGCCCCCATGCATCCCCTTCTCCATCAACATTATCAGTTCGTCTTTCGTTCCACTATATTTTTATCACTTCATGTGTTATGTGCTATGCTTGGAGCGTCTTGCTTTTAGTTTTCTTTTTAGTTTTTCATAACGAGTCGGAACTCAGCTTTCTTTATGTGGGAGAGAAGCACGCTCCACTTCTACCTAGAACATAACATAAAATTTTCATGTCTATCTTCGCTGTGTGTGTTCTTTGTCTTTTAATAGCTACTATCATGCTCTGCTCTTAGTATTCATGCTTATCTTTTCAATGAGCTTTTGTTTAGTTGGTTGCTTGAACTCTCTTTAATTATCATGCTCACCTTATTAAGAGAGTTTGCTTCCGTTGCATTGGTTGATATGTCTATGATAAATATGCTACGTGCATAATGGCGCTTAGTAGTTCAGGTTTTCTTATGGTTAGTCTCAAATAGCTGGGGGATTCCCAATGTGTCATTGGAGTACCAACTTGATTTGTTTGCCGATGATGTGGTATGGTTTAGTAATATCTTCCTTCGAGAATTTATTTTGATTGACTTGGCGTATGCTCACGCATATTTAAGACTGTAAAGAAAGTCTGTCAAGCCTTGATGATCTTTTATTACTGAGTAGCGATATAACTACCATGCCTGATTCAATGTTGCTTTGTCGCTCTGCATGAGTATGACCGTCATTGCTCTCTTAGTTGGTCGCTCCCAGTCTTTTGCTAACCTCCACCTGTACTAAGCAGACTAACTTTGCAATACATAGCTCATGGGAAAGTAGCTTAAAAACTATTGTGGTAAAGAATATGTTGCTTATGTATCTTATTTCTTATAAGTTGCTTGCTGAGCGGTAACCATGTTTCTGGGGACGCCATCAACTGTCACACTTTTGTTGAATATCATGTGAGTTGCTATGCATGTTCGTCTTGTCTGAAGTAAGGGTGATTTGCCATGGGTTGAATGAGTATGCATATTGTTAGAGAAGAACATTGGGCCGCCAACGAAAGCCATGTATCATGGTGGAAGTTTTAGCTTGGACATAATCCTCAATCTCTTATGAGAATATGCTTATGCATTAAAGAGGAGTCCATCATCTATTGTCTATGTTGTCCCGGTATGGATGTCCTCAAGTTGAGATCTATCAAAAACGAGAAATCAAATGCGATTTATCTCCTTGGACCTTTGTACAGGTGGCATAGAGGTACCCCTTTGGGACACTTTGTTGAAACATATGTAATGCAATGATAACCCATGGAAATCTGAGCTAATTAGGACAAGGTGCGAGCACTATTGGTATTCGGTGCATGAGGCTTGCAACTTATAGGATGTCTTATGCATGACACATATGAAGTACTACTACCGTTGACAAAATTGCTTCTATGTTTTCAAAATAAAAAAGCTCTAGCACATAACCATTCTTTTACTTTTCGAGTCTCCACCTTCTTTCTTCAAGCACCAACTACTGAGAGCATGATTGTCATTCTGAGTGTAATGTGCATTGTCCCAAAGTAGCATTGTCTTTTGCATGATTGTGATATCGTTTATTTTGAAATCATTGTATCTAGTCATCACTTAAACCTTGAAGGTGCCCCTGCATTTATGTTTTGCTTCACTAAAGGGGGCAAGCTAGATATCACTTTATCATATTTGCACATCATGTTCATTGCAAATCTTTTTGATGCTTCAATATCATGTTGTAAAACTTTCAGTCATTTGTGATTTTCTCATGAGGCAACTTAATTACTATAGAATCATTGTCTCAGTAAGCTTTTGTCATATGACTATGAATAAGTCCTATATGGTTAATAGCATGTCACCACAGAAATTATTCTTGTTATCATTTACCTACTCGAGGACGAGCAGGAATTAAGCTTGGGGATGTTGATACGTCCAAAATGTATCTATAATTTCTGCTTGCTCCATGCCACTTTTGGGTGATATTGCTATGATATTCATACACTTCCATACACTTTTGATCATATTTGGACTAACCTACTAATCCAGTGCACCCCGGTGCCAGTTTATGTTTTCGGCTGTTTTTGTATTTCAGGTTTTCACGTTACGAGAACTGCCAGGAAGAATCCAGAAAAATTATATAAAAAATCAGCGTTCTAGAACCTACCTTGTGCCCGAAGGACAGCCCGGGGGGGGGCACCAGGGCTCCAGGCGCCCTGGCGGCGCGCCCCCCCCCCTGGGCCGCACCGGGGGGGGCGCCTGGGCCCCCCGAGCCCCGTCTGGTGCCCCCCTTCGGCATATATTTAGAGCGTCCTTCGAAACCCTCGGGACGGGAACTCTTTTTCGTGATCTCATCTCTGTTCTGCTGCCGCCGCCGCTTCCAAGATCGGGAGCACCAGGAGAACTCTTCCCGGCACCCTGCCGGAGGGGAGGATCACCATCGGGAGCCTCTCCACCACCATGGACGCCTCCCGGATGAGTTGTGAGTAGTCTCCCTTGGACCATGAGTCCATGACCAGTAGCTATGTGATGTTCTCCTCCCGTTCTTGTGCTTCACTAATTAGTCCTCGTGAGCTGCCCTACATGATCGAGGCACATATGTAATCCTTATGCTGTTGCTATGATGAGTTTGCTGGGATCCGATGGATTATGAGATTATGTTCAGATTGTTCTTTAGTAATATATTTGATCTACCTCTTTTATATTTATGTTCATAAGTAATTCTTGCATGTTCTCCGTTGTTATTTATTGCTTTGGCCAAGTAATAGGTAGTGACTCCAAGAGGGAACGTTATGCTTGATTGTGGGTTCATGCCCCTCGATGACTAGCTTGAGTGACAGAAACATGAGTCTAGGGGATGTGCTGTTGCCACAAGGGGGAAAACAACGGTGCTTGTGCCCGCGGGTGCAAGGATTGTTTACTTTACGCAAAGTTCTTTTAATGCAGTTGTCTGTTGCTTTGAGTTTACACTATGGGTGGGGCTCGCAACTTAATACCAGCGAGATGTTCTGGATAGATATCTCAAGGTGGATGATTAGTAGTAGATATTGATGGATTTCGGTCTATTTACTTTGGCGTACCGCCCATGCTTTGAACCTCAACCTTTCTTGCAATGTAGTCAGCATTGGTTTGCGTTCGTGGTCCTGTCAATTGCCCAGCTGTAATTCGTTTACCTCACATAGCTGTTTTATCGTCTTTTGGGAGAGAGACATCACTAGTGAACATCATGAGACTCCGGTCCATATTATCATCATTGATCACATCCGCTATTTACTTTTCGCTTTTATTTACTATTGCAAACAGTATCTATAACTACTATCATTTTCGTTTAATCCTTTGTGAACTACAAGGCCGGAGGGATTGACAACCTCTCTGTACTCGTTGGGAGCAAAGTTATTTGTATCTATGTGCAGGTCCACGTTGATTGCTAATCCGGCGCCATTAGCAGTTGACACCTACTTGTTGAACCTAGGAGTCTCTGGGGATTCGATCCTTGGCATCTTTGCTAAGGGAAAAAACTTCCACAACACTGCATCTTACACCTTCCACTTGGGGTAACCAACGAGGGGTTAGAGGCCCATCAGCACTCGTTGCTTAAAGGTGACCGGCGGGTGTCTGTCTCTCTCACTTTAGTTGAATCGAGTGTGACTACGGCCGGTCCTTGCGAAGGTTAAAACAACACACTTGACGAAAAATCGTTGTGGTTTTGTATGCGTAGGTAAGAATGGTTCTTGATAAGCCCGTACTAGCCACGGAAAACTTGCAACAACAAAGTAGAGGACGTCTAACTTGTTTTTGCAGGGCATGTTGTGATGTGATATGGTCAATATGTGATGAGTTATATGTTATTGTATGAGATGATCATGTTTTGTAAATTACCGGCAACCGACAGGAGCTTTAAGGTTGTCTCTTTATTGTATGAAATGCGAAGTCCATGTAATTGATTTACTTTATCACTATGAGTTAGCGATAGTAGTAGTAGCAATAGTTGGCGAGACGACCACGATGCTACGATGAAGATCATGGTGTCAAGCCGGTGACGATGGAGATCATGACGATGCTTTGGAGATGGAGATCAAAAGCACAAGATGATGATGGCCATATCATGTCACATATTTTGATTGCATGTGATGTTTATCTTATTTTACTTCTTATTTTGCTTAGTACGACGGTAGCATTATAAGATGATCCCTTACAAAAATTTGAAGGTACAAGTGTTCTCCCTGAGTATGCTCCTTTGCGAAAGTTCGTCGTGCCGAGACACGACGTGATGATCGGGTGTGATAATCTCTAGGTTCAAATACAACGGGTGTAAGACAGTTTTGCACATGCAGAATACTCGGGTTAAACTAGAGGAGCCTAGCATGTACAGACATGGCCTCGGAACACTGGAGACCGAAAGGTTGAGCGTGAATCATATAGTAGATATGATCAACATAAGATGTTCACCATTGAAAACTACTCCATCTCACGTGATGATCGGACATGGTTTAGTTGATTTGGATCACGTGATCATTTAGATGACTAGAGGGATGTCTATCTAAGTGGGACTTCTTTAGTAATATGATTAATTGAACTTTAATTTATCATGAACTTAGTCCTGATAGTTTTTGCATATCTATGTTGTTGTAGATCAATGGCCCGTGCTACCGTTCCCTTGAGTTTTAATGCATTCCTAGAGAAAGCTAAGTTGAAAGATGATGGTAGCAACTACACGGACTGGGTCCATAACTTTAGGATTATCCTCATTGCTGCACAGAAGAATTATGTCCTTGAAGCACCGCTAGGTGACTAGCCCCCTCCCGCTAATGTAGATGCTTTGAACGTCTGGCAAACGTGGTCTGATGACTACTCGATAGTTCAGTGTGCCATGCTTTACGGCTTAGAATCGGGACTTCATAGACGTTTTGAACATCCTGGAGCATATGAGATGTTCCAAGAGTTGAAGTTAATATTTCAAGCAAATGCCCGAATTGAGAGATATGAAGTCTCCTATAAGTTCTATAGCTTCAAGATGGAGGAGAACAGTTCTATCAGTGAACACTTACTTAGAATGTCTGGGTACTATAATCACATGACTCAACTTGGTTACAAAGTTGACGAAGATTGTGTTATTGATCGAGTTCTTCAATCACAGCCACCAAGCTATAAAGGCTTTGTGATGAACTATAATATGCAAGGGATGCAGAAGACGATTCTTGACCTCTTCCCTATGCTCAAAGCTGCGGAGGTAGAAATAAAAAAAGGAGCATCAAGTGTTGATGGTTAACAAGACCAATAGTTTCAAGAAAAAGGGCAAGGGAAAGAGGGGGAACTTCAAGAAGAATAGCAAGACAATTGCTACTCCCGCGAAGAAACCCAAGTCAGGAGCCAAGCCTAAAACTGAGTGCTTCTACTGCAAAGGGACTGAACACTGGAAGCGGGACTGCCCCAAGTATTTGGCGGATAAGAAGGATGGCAAAGTGAGCAAAGGTATATTTGATATACATGTTATTGATGTGTACCTTACTAATGCTCGTAGTAGCACCTGGGTATTTGATACTGGTTCGGTTGCTAATATTTGTAACTCGAAACAGGGGCTATGGATTAAACAAAGATTAGCTAAGGACGAGGTGATGATGCGCGTGTGAAATGGTTCCAAAGTTGATGCGATCGGCGTCGGCACGCTACCTCTACATCTACCTTCGGGGTTAGTTTTAGACCTAAATAATTGTTATTTGGTGCCAGTGTTGAGCATGAAAATTATATCCGGATCTTGTTTGTTGCGAGATGGTTATTCATTTAAATCAGAGAATAATGGTTGTTCTATTTATATGAGTAATATCTTTTATGGTCATGCCCCCTTGAAGAGTGGTCTATTCTTGTTGGATCTTGATCGTAGTAATACACATATTCATAATATTGAAGCCAAAATATGCAAAGTTGATAATGATAGTGCAACTTATTTGTGGCACTACCGTTTAGGTCATATTGGTGTAAAGCGCATGAAGAAACTCCATGCTGATGGATTTTGGAATCACTTGATTATGAATCACTTGGTGCTTGCGAACCATGCCTCATGGGCAAGATGACTAAAACTCCGTTCTCCGGAACAATGGAGCGAGCAACTGATTTGTTGGAAATCATACATACTGATGTATGCGGACCGATGAGTGTTGAGGCTCGCGGCGGGTATCATTATTTTCTGACCTACACTGATGATTTGAGCAGATACGGGTATATCTACTTGATGAAGCACAAGTCTGAAACATTTGAAAAGTTCAAAGAATTTCAGAGTGAAGTAGAGAATCATCGTAACAAGAAAATAAAGTTTCTACGATCTGATCGCGAAGGCGAATATTTGAGTTACGAGTTTGGTCTTCATTTGAAACAATGTGGAATAGTTTCACAGCTCACGCCACCTGGAACACCACAGCGTAATGGTGTATCCGAACCTCGTAACCATACTTTATTAGATATGGTGCGATCTTTGATGTCTCTTACCGACTTACCACTATCATTTTAGGGTTATGCTTTAGAGACAACTGCATTCATGTTAAATAGGACACCATCTAAATCCGTTGAGACGACACCTTATGAACTGTGGTTTGGCAAGAAACCAAAGTTGTCGTTTCTTAATGTTTGGGGCTGCTATGCTTATGTGAAAAAGCTTCAACCTGATAAGCTCGAACCCAAGTCGGAGAAATGTGTCTTCATAGGATACCCAAAGGAAACTATTGGGTACACCTTCTATCACAGATCCGAAGGCAAGATATTCGTTGCTAAGAATGGACCCTTTCTAGAGAAGGAGTTTCTTTCGAAAGAAGTGAGTGGGAGGAAACAGGAACTTGATGAGGTAATTGTACCTTCTCCCGAATTGGAAAGTAGTACGTCACAGAAACTAGTTCCAGTGATTCCTACACCAATCAGCGAGGAAGCTAATGATGATGAACAAGAAACTTCAGATCAAGTTACTGCTGAACCTCGTAGGTCAACCAGAGTGCGTTTCGTGCCAGAGTGGTACGGTAACCCGGTTCTGGAAGTCATGTTACTAGACCATGATGAACCTACGAACTATGAGGAAGCGATGACGAGCCCAGATTCCGCAAAATGGCTTGAGGCCATGAAATCTGAGATGGGATCCATGTATGAGAACAAAGTGTGGACTTTGGTGGACTTGCCCGATGATTGGCAAGCCATTGTAAATAAATGGATCTTTATGAGGAAGACTGACGTCGATGGTAATGTTATTGTCTACAAAGCTTGAGTTGTTGCAAAAGGTTTTCGACAAGTTCAAGGAGTTGACTACGATGAGACTTTCTCACCCGTAGCGATGCTTAAGTCTGTCCGAATCATGTTAGCAATTGCCGCATTTTATGATTATGAAATCTGGCAAATGGATGTAAAACCTGCATTCCTTAATGGATACCTTAAAGAGGAGTTGTATATGATGCAACCAGAAGGTTTTGTCGATCCGAAAGGTGCTAACAAAGTGTGCAAGCTCCAGCGATCCATCTATGGACTGGTGCAAGCATCTCGGAGTTGGAATATACGCTTTGATGAGGTAATCAAAGCATATGGTTTTATACAGACTTTTGGAGAAGCCTGTATTTACAAGAATGTGAGCAGGAGCTTTGTAGCATTTCTGATATTATATGTGGATGACATATTGTTGATTGGAAATGATATAGAATCTCTTTATGGCATAAAGGGATACTTGAATAAGAATTTTTCAATGAAACACCTCGGTGAAGCTGCTTATATATTAGGCATCAAGATCTATAGAGATAGATCAAGGCGCTTCATTGGACTGTCACAAAGCACATACCTTGATAAAGTTTTGAAGAAGTTCAAACTGGATCAGTCAAAAAAGGGTTCTTACCTGTATTACAAGGTGTGAAGTTGAGTAAGACTCAATGCCCGACCACTGCAGAAGATAGAGAGAAAATGAAAGTCATTCCCTATGCCTCAGCCATAGGATCTATCATGTATGCAATACTATGTACCAGACCTGATGTGTGCTTTGCTATAAGTTTAGCAGGGAGGTGATGTCTACACACGCTTCTACTCTTGTAGACTATGTTGGGCCTCCAAGCGCAGAGGTTTGTAGGACAGCAGCAATTTTCCTCAAGTGGATGACCTAAGGTTTATCGAACTCAGGGAAGTAGAGGTTGAAGATGGTCTCTCTCAAGCAACCCTGCAACTAAGATACAAGAAGTCTCTTGTGTCTCCAACACACCTAATACACTTGTTAGATGTATAGGTGCACTAGTTCGGCGAAGAGATGTTAAATGGCAAGTGGTATGGATGGCAAAACAAAGTAATATAAATCTGTAATAAAAAGTGCAGCAAGCAAACAAGTGGTAAACGTGAGCACAAATGGTATTGCAATGGTGGAAACAAGGCCTAGGGATCATACTTTCACTAGAGGCAACTCCCAACAACATTAACATAATCGAATCACATCATATTTCCCATAAAACATGCAATGGAGACGCACCCGGAGGTCATTCCTTCGTGGTCAAGAGAGGACGAGAATTATGTAGGGCTACAAAAGCACACCTCAAAATTCGTAGTTCTCAATCTAAGGATTTCCCAATGTCACCGCGGCCATCCAAAGAGAGTCCCACAATCACCACAACATATCTAAAGGATAGTCAAAGACAAGCACCAAGAGACTCTCAATCTTCAATCAACACACAAGAGAGGAAATCACTCATGAAAATATTTTTCTAATCCATGTCCAATAGACCGCTGTCACCTTGGTCTCGGGGATTATACTAGATAAAGACAAGTGAGTACATCAATCCAATACATAGAGGAAGGGGAAATATCATGGGATCACCCTAGATTAACATAGCCTATGATCACAACGAAGATCACATCATGGGAGAGAGAGATAACCACATAGCTACACGTACGAGCCCTCGGCCCTGAAG
>LR738713.1:564750186-564800351 GCA_902687465.1 Secale cereale | reverse complement strand
ATGAATGTCGCAGACTCGTTGACTAAGCCTCTGCCACGAGCAAAACATGATCAGCACGAGGACTCCATGGGTGTTAGAATCATTACTATGTATTCTAGATTATTGAATCTAGTGCAAGTGGGAGACTGAAGGAAATATGCACTAGAGGCAATAATAAAGTTGTTATTTATATTTCCTTATACATCATGATAGATGTCTTTTATTCATGCTAGAATTGTATTAACCGGAAATTTGATACATGTGTGAATAGTGAATACATAGACGAAACAGAGTGTCCCTAGTATGCCTCTACTAGACTAGCTCATTAATCAAAGATGGTTATGTTTCCTAACCATAGACATGAGTTTTCATTTGATCAATGGGATCACATCATTAGGAGAATGATGGGATGGACAAGACCCATCCGTTAGCTTAGCAATCTGATCGTTTAGTTTTTCTACTATTGCTTTCTTCATGACTTATCCCTGTTCTTATGACTATGAGATTATGCAACTCACGAATACCGGAGGAACACCTTGTGTGCTATGAAACATCACAACATAATTGGGTGATTATAAAGATGCTCTATAGGTGTCTCCGAAAGTGTTTGTGGTGTTGGTATAGATCGAGAATATGATTTGTCACTCCGAGTGGCGGAGAGGTATCTCTGGGCCCTCTCGGTAATACACATTGTAATAAGCCTTGCAAGCAAACGACTAATGGGTTAGTCACGAGATGATGTATTACGGAACGAGTAAAGAGACTTGCTGATGATGAGATTGAACTAGGTATGATGATATCGATGATCGAATCTCGGGCAAGTAACATACCGATGACAACGGGAACAACGTATGTTGTAATGCAGTTTGACCGATAAAGATCTTCAAAGAATATGTAGGAACTAATATGAGCATCGAGGTTCCACTATTGGTTATTGACCGGAGATGAGTCTCGGTCATGTCTACATAGTTCTCAAACCCATAGGGTCCGCACGCTTAACGTTCGATGATGATCAGTATTATGAGTTTATGTGTTTTGATGCATCGAAGGTAGTTCGGAGTCCCGGATGTGATCACGGACATGACGATGAGTCTCGAAATGGCCGAGACATAAAGATTGATATATTGTAAGGTTATATTCGGACACCGGAAGGGTTCCGGGGGTCACCGGATAAATACCGGAGTATCAGGAGGTTACTGGAAACCCGCGGGGAGTATATGGGCCTTAATGGGCTTTAGGGAAGAGAGAGAGAGAGAGATAGAGAGAGGGATGGCTAGGGCTGGGCCACGCACCCCCAAGCCTAGTCCGAACTGGACTAGGGGGGAGGGGCGGCGCCCCCTCCTTTCCTTCTCCTCCTCTCCTTCCTTTCCCCGTCTCCTACTCCTACTAGGAGAAGGGGAGTCCTACTCCCACTAGGAGTTAGACGTCCTCTACTTTGTTGTTGCAAGTTTTACGTGGCTGCGACGGGCTTAGCAAGAACCGTTCTTACCTACGCATCAAAACCATAACGATTTTTCATCAAGTGTGCTGGTTTAACCTTCAACAAGGACTGTGCGTAGTCACACTCGATTCAACTAAAGTTGGAGAAACTAACAACCGCTAGCCACCTATGTGCAAAGCACGTCGGTAGAACGAGTCTCATGAACGCGGTCATGTAATCTCGGTCCGGGCCGCCTCATCCAACAATACCGCTGAATCAAAGTATGACATGCTGGTAAGCATTATCACTATTATCTCCCACAACTCTTTGTGTTATACTCGTGCAAATCATCTACGCATAGACCTGGCTCTGGTACCGCTGTTGGGGAACGTAGTATTTCAAAAAAAATCCTACGATCACGCAAGATCTATCTAGGAGAAGCATAGCAATGAGCGGGAAGAGTGTGTCCATGTACCCTCATAGACCGAAAGCGGAAGCATTTAGTAACGCGGTTGATGTAGTAGAACGTCTTCACGATCCAACCGATCCAAGTACCGAATGTACGGCACCTCCGTGTTCAGCACACGTTCATCACGATGACGTCCCTCGAGCTCTTGATCCAGTTGAGGATGAGGGAGAGTTCCATCAGCACGACGGCGTGGCGACGGTGTTGATGATGTGATCCGCGCAGGGCTTCGCTTAAGCACTACGAAAATATGACCTGATGTGGAATCTGTGGAGGTGGGCACCGCACACGGCTAAGACAACTATTAACTTGTGTGTCCTAGGGTGCCCCCATGCCCCCGTATATAAAGGAGCAAGGGGGAGGCTAGCCGTATAGGGCGCGCCCAAGTGGGGGCAATCCTACTCCTAGTAGGAGTTGGATCCTCCCGTTCCTAGTCAACCTAGGAGAAGAAGGAAGGAGAGGGGAAGGAGAAGGAAGGAGGGGGCGCCACCCCTCCCCCTAGTACAATTCGGACTAGGCCCATGTGGGGGGGGGCGGCCATCCCTTGGCTGCTCCCTCTCTCTCCCTTTAGGCCCAATAAGGCCCATAACTTCCCCGGTGGTTCCGATAACCCTTCCAACACTCCGATATTTATCCGGTGACCCCCGGAACTCATCTGGTGTCCGAATAACATTGTCCAATATATCATTCTTTATGTCTTGACCATTACGAGACTCCTCTTCATGTCCGTGATCTCATCCGAGACTCCGAACAAACTTCGGCCATCAAAAACACATAACTCATAATACAAATCGTCATCGAACGTTAAGCGTGCGGACCCTACGGGTTAGAGAACTATGTAGACATGACCGAGACACATCTCCGGTCAATAACCAATAGTGGAACCTGGATGCTCATATTGGATCCTACATATTCTACGAAGATCTTTATCGGTCAAACCGCATAACAACATACGTTGTTCCCTTTGTCATCAGTATGTTACTTGCCCGAGATTTGATCGTCGGTATCATCATACCTAGTTCAACCTTGTTACCGGCAAGTCTCTTTACTCGTTCTGTAATACATCATCTCGTGACTAACTCATTAGTCATTTGCTTGCAAGGCTTATTATGACGTGTAGCACCGAGAGGGCCCACAGATACGTCTCCGACACTCGGAGTGACAAATCATAATCTTGATCTATGCCAACACCACAAACACTTTCGGAAACACCTGTAGATCATCTTTATAATCACCCAGTTATGTTGTGATGTTTGATAACACACAAGGTGTTCCTCTGGTATTCGGGAGTTGCATAATCTCATAGTCAGAGGAACATGTATAAGTCATGAAGAAAGCAATACCAATAAAACTAAACGATCATAGTGCTAAGCTAACGGATGGGTCTTGTCCATCACATCATTCTCCTAATGATGTGATCCCGCTGATCAAATGACAACACATGGCTATGGTTAGGAAACTCAACCATCTTTGATTAACGAGCTAGTCTAGTAGAGGCATACTAGGGACACTCTGTTTTGTCTATGTATTCACACATGTGTCAAGTTTCCGGTTAATACAATTCTAGCATGACAAAAGACATTTATCATGATATATAAGGAAATACAAATAACAACTTTATTATTGCCTCTAGGGCATATTTCCTTCATTCAGCCACACCTAGAGATTAATTATCTACAACAAAGTGATCAGTAGCACAATAATTTGACAGTTTTGATAGTAGCGGTAGCAGCAATGGTAACGGTAACAGTGATAGCAGTAATTTTTTAGCAGTAGCAATAGTAACAGCAATAGTAGTAACTTAGCAAGATCAATAATTAGTAAATTCATAGGCATTGGATCGGCAATTTGTTGGATGATATTCATCATGTAACAGTCACAACCTAGGGCGATACAAAACTAGCTAGCTCCAGTTCATGAATGTAATGTAGGCATGTATTCTGTAAATAGTTATATGTGCTTATGGAAAGAACTTGTGTGACATCTTTTGTCCTACCCTCCCGTGGCAGCGGTGTCCATAAGAAAACTAAGGGACATTAAGGCCTCCTTTTAATAGAGTACCGGAACAAAGCATTAGCACATAGTGAATACATGAACTCCTCAAACTACGGCCATCACCGGAAAGTACCCCGAATATTGTCACTACGGGGTTTACGGATCATAACACATAGTAGGTGACTATGACTTGCAAGATCGGATCTAGAACATAGATATAATGGTGATAATATAAACGGTTCAGATCTGAAATCATGGCACCCGGGCCCAAAGTGTCAAGCATTAAGCACATCAAAGTCATAACAATATCAATCTCAGAACATAGTGGATACAAGGGATCAATCTGTAACAAAACTAAGTCGATTACATGATGAATCTCATCCAACTCCTCACCGACCAGCAAGTCTTTGAAGGGATTAATCACTCCCGATGGAGATTATCATGGAATTGGCGATGGAGGAGGGTTGGTGATGACAAAGACCGAAGATTCTCCTCTTCGAAGCCCCAAACGGACTCCAGATCTGGACTCCCGATGAAGAACAGGAGCTGGCGACGACTCTGTATCACGAAACAAGATAATTCTCCCTCCCTGATTTCTCTGTCCAAAAATGTGAATTTATAGTATTAGGGTTGAGGTTTGCGGAGCCACCAGGTGGGGACAACCCACCTGGGCGCGCCAGGAGGAGGGGGGGTGCCCTGGTGGGTTGTGCCCACCCAGGTGCCCCCTCCGGTGGTTCTTTGCTCCAGAAATTCTCTTTTATTGTATAAAAATCTTCACAAAGTTTAGTTCCAATCCGAGAACTTTTATTTTTGCAAAAAAAAAACACGATGGTAGTTCTGCTGAAAACAGCGTTAGTCCGGGTTAGTTTTATTCAAATCATGCAAATTAGAGTCCAAAATAAGAGGAAAAGCGTTAGGAAAAGTAGATACGACGGAGACGTATCAACTCCCCCAAGCTTAAACCTTTGCTTGTCCTCAAGCAATGCCATTGATAAACTAAAAGGGAAAAGGAAAAACTTTTACGAACTCTTTTGCTCTTGTTTACATAAATAAGCGTAGATAGCACTGAGGTTTTCAGCAAAGATTATAACTAACCATGTCGTCAATAACTCTTAAAAATTATATTAACTCATATAAATAGTATAAACAACTAGAGAGCAATAATAAGATATCTCAAATGTCAACACTTTGTCAAAACAACGATGATATAATATGACAACAGGGGTATATCGCTAGCCCTTTCTGAGACCGCAAAACATAAATGCAGAGCACCTCCAAAGTTCAAGCAGCGACTAAACATTGTAATTCATGGTAGAAAAGATCCAGTCATGCTAACACCCAACATTCACTATACACAATGCATGAGTATGACAACAGCGCTCTCAGATATGGCGCTTATTTGAGAAGGGAATGACTCAACATAAAAGTAAATATATAGTCCCTTCACAGAGGGAAGCAGTGATTTGCAGAGGTGCCAGAGCTCAAGGTTTTAAAACAGAGATAAATGTAGTTTTGAGAGATGCACCCTTCATATTTACTTCGTGACCATCAGTTATCAATATCTTCCATGTTAAACACATTAGTAGCGGTTCCGAAGCGTAAAAGTAAAGGTTTCACTCCGCAGGAGTTTTGTTTGATTATTTGTAAATCCCCCTTTTTCCTTTTTTGAATTTGGGACTGTGAATCCCTATTGCCGCCCCTCTCGTGCAAGGACAAGTGAGTAAACACTCGCCGTGCAAATAACCCGCTTAGCATGGAAGATATCGACTACCTCCTGTCACTCTCCGAACATTTGAGGCACACAAAAATGATGTTTATTTGATGTTTTTAGAGATGGCACGTGCAAATTTACTTAGGACGGCATGGTAATACCGCATATAGGTAGGTATGGTGGACTCATCTGGAATAACTTTGATTTTTGAATTTGATGCACGAGCAGTATTTCCGCTTAGTAGAAACATTCGGAGGAGGATACCATATCATCATACTACATCACAATCATTTTAACGCAATGTTGACCTCCAAGATAAATCATTATCCACCCCTAGCCATTTAAACATGGCAAGAGAAACTATAATCTCTAATAATCATTGCAAACATGTTTGATCATAATAGGCTGAATCATGGATACTAGATTAAACATATTTACAAAAATAAAAACAAGTTGAGTTCATACCCGTTTGGCCGTTTCTCTCTGCCATAGTCAGTTCACGAAATATCGTCATTATTGCCTTTCACTTGCACGACCAAATGATATGAACATAATAATTATGCAAGAGTGCCATGGACTAAGCTGAAATCTGCAAACTTTTATTCAAAAGGAGAAGACAAGGTAATATAAGCTCTTCATTAGATCGATAGTAATGTAAATGAGAGCCACTCAACATTTTCATCGTGGTCTTCTCCTTGGCATAATTCAAAAACCAGAAAAGAAATTCAGAGAAACACACTGAAATAATTTTTGGAGTTTTGGTAGATGGCAAAATGAAGAAAGAAAACAAAAACAAGAAAAACTATTTACACGGGAAAGCTCCCAACAAACAAAAGAAGAATAGAGAAATATTTTTGGGTTTTCTTTTAGTACCACGGCTAACTAAACCAGAAAGAAAGACCGAAAAGAATTTTTGGGTTCTCTCAAGGTTTTTCAAGCACGTAAAAGGAAAGCAAGGAAAAATAAATTTAGCTTGGATAATACAATGAAAAAGTGTGAACACCGACAAGTGGAATGAAATGTGTGAACATGAATATAATGTCGGTGGAAACACGTACTCCCCCAATGAAAGAACATGCGGTGCCCCCATGTTTGGTTTTGGTAATTGATGACAATCTCTATGGACTAATGGTTGCCTTGATTTATATTTGAAGGGTTTGTCCATAGGCTTTTCTTGGAATCCATGTGTTGGTTTGAAGGAGAGTTTGTGATGGCCAAGATGCTATTAAGGAATTATCCAAAGATTGCTCTTGTGAGTGTTGAGCTTATTGCAAGCATGTCTTGAAGAAGAAGAAGAGTGTGTTATCATTAATGTTTACCTTCAAGACATCATCCAAATGAAGAGAGTTGAGAAGATTCAAGGTTGATCAAGACTAAGTCAAAGAGTGAATCAAGTTGATCAACACACAAAGCATAGAAGATGTACCGAGAGGGATCAGGCGATCCCATGGTATGGTAAGCATTGTCAATTACGCTTTGTGTTCTAACCCATGGTCTTCGTGAGAGTTCTTTGTGGGGTTAGGTTGCGGTGTGCAAGTTCAAGTAGGATCATCACGAATAGATCATATGCTTGAAGCTTGCCGTCCATTGTGGTGGCAATGGACTTGTGAAGATATGCCGAAGAGTGACTCACCCATAGTGGAGTATGGGGGAGCAATCAACTAGTCTTCACCTAGCCAACGCAATCAAGATAAGTGGTCCAAATTTGAGGAAGTCAAGATCGTCATCATCTAGCTTAAGTGGACTATGTGCAAGGCAAAGGTTTGCCTTTTGAAAGTGCAGTATATCGACTAGAGGGGGGGTGAATCGGCGATTTTTATGAAATGCTTCACAACATGGTAGTTTCGAAGACAAAGGATAAATCCAATCCTATTTGTATGCAGCGGAAGGTAGACTACACTAGATAGGCCATAGTCAAGTATTCAATGAAGTGAAAGCATGAAGACTAATAGCAGCTAGGCAGTAAGGATCAGGGTGGAAGATGGAATGAAGCCAATCAGAACAAGTAGTCACACAGTGAAGTCAATCAGATAAGGCAAGCAGGCAATGACTTCACAACATAAGACAGTAAGTAAAGGGAAGGAAAGGATAGAACTAGTAGCTCGGGGAAGACAGTGATTTGTTAGACCAGTTCCAGTTGCTGTGACAACTATACATCTGGTTAGGGAGGCTGAGATTTAACTCAGAAGACCGCGTCTTCACCTTATTCCCCTTGAGCTAAGGACACCTAGTCCTCGCCCAATCACTCTGGTAAGTCTTCAAGGTAGACTTCCAAACCTTCACAGACTTCGTTCACCGATGATCCACAATGACTCTTGGATGCTCAGAACGCGACGCCTAACCGGCTGGAGGAAACACAGTCCTCAAGTGTAATAAGTCTTCAGGTCACACAGACAGAAAGACTTCAGTGATGCCTAACACTCTTTGGCTCTAGGTGTTTTGGCTTTGTCCTCGCAAGGATCTCTATCTCAAATGCTTCGGAGGTGGGTTGCTCTCAAACGACAAAAGCCGTGTAATAACTCTGAGCAGCCACCAATTTATGGTGTAGGGGGTGGGATACTTATATCCACTGGGCAACCGACCTGATTTGTCCGAAGTGACCCTAGGTCACTAAGGAACTGACACGTGTTCCAACGGTCAGATTTCAAACACTCACACGGCAACTTTACTTGGGCTACAAGCAATGTTCAGGAAATCGGTAATCGGTAACTGCTCGGTCAGTTAGGGAGTAGGGATTAATCGTGAATCGGCCAATTAATCGGAATTAATCGGTCGAGCATTAATCGGTCAATTTTTTTATAAATCTCAGAATCCCGGTGTTGAGACCAGATTTTCGCCACACAAAAATGAAATTTAAATGGCCTCATATGAAAAAGTACCCAATACGAAGGAAAAATGAACATGAAAGTTATTTGTACCAGCAAGGCGAACAACTTTTATGCTTTCGATTATTTTGATCCAAGGTCATATGTTACATGTGAGTTCAAAAAAACAAACTGTTATATGAGTGTACGTGTGTATGACAAGTTGACAACAATGCTCTAAAATATGATACATTCAACAAGTATGGCAACAATCATTATATGCTCTATCTATAAGACTTGTAATAACTTAATAACAAATAATCATAGTTCTTGCATTTCCATAACATAACAAGGTCCACAAGTATGTATCACAGTTGACAGTATGACATAGCAAGGTCCACAAGTATCAAGTATGTATGATATGCCAATATAACATAACAAGGTCCACAAGTATCAAGTATGTATGATATGACAGTATGACATAACAAGGTCCACAAGTATGCATGATAGTATGACATAGCAAGGTCGACAAGTGACAATTCACAACAGCCATAAAACACAAATAATCATAGTTCTTGACTTCTTGCATAAGTGCATAACATAACAAGGTCCTCAACCATAAAACACAAATAAACATAGTTCATGGCTTCTTGCAATCAGAATCCCACAAGGCCAAAACCAAAATAAATTACTAGGTAAATACTAAATAGCAAGGCCCAAAGAATTTAATCAATTCTACACAACAATCATTTAATCAATTCATCATTCATCAAGCATGAAGTTATACAAAAATACAAAATACAAAACATAAAAGATGAAGAGGCAGCAACCCCTGTGCTTGCTGCTACGTTGTTGTGATGCTGTTCCTTCTCCCCCAACCCAGTCACCGGCGTGAAGAGGCAGGAAGGAGAGACCGGAGAGGGAGGTGAGGCCACCTGCTTGTTGCTGCCCAGATCGATGGTGTAAGGAGGCAACAAGGGCATGACGGAGGAGGACGGCCACCTACTTGCTTGCCACAGCCACGGGTGAGGATGGGGGACGGGGTAGATGCGGGAGGAGGGGGAAGCAACGAGGAGGGGCGGGAGAGGAAGGGCCGCTGTTGGCCGGCGGCAGGGTAATGGCGGGTGGAGGCCACGGTAAGAGGTGAGCCACGGGTGAGGAGGGGGACAGGGTAGATGCAGGAGGAGGGGAGCGGAAGAGGGGGGCCTGCGAGGAGAGGAGGGAGAGGGAGGGCCGGCCACGCCGTTGGCCGCCGGTGGGGGGGCGGCGGTGCTAGGTGGGTAGCGCAGGCGGCGGTGCGGGGTGGACTTCTCTAGTCTGCCTGACCTAACACCACGTACGGGTCAGGATTGAGGAGAGATGAGGGGGGCTGATATTTTACTTTTACAGTATGCCCCCTGGGAGTCCAGCGATTAATCGGTCTGCAGCAGATTAATCGGTTGTCAGACGATTAATCGGCCGATTAATCCCCAGGCCGAGTAACACTCGCGAGTACATGTAATTTACAAGGTGGATGGCCGAGCATCAATTAATCGGCCGATTAATCATCTACTCGGCCGATTTTTTGAACAATGGCTACAAGTAAAGCTGACTCATCCAGCTCTGGATAAGATTTGCTCTCATTGTCTTCGCTCGAAGACATAGGATTTGGTTGAGCATCACTTCAGTCACTCTGACTTAGTTCACTTGGACCCCACTTAATAGTACGGTGGTTCCTATGACTCAACAAAGAAGAAAAGGAAACAACGAAATATCTAAGTCTTCGCGCTCCATAGTCTTCACACAATGTATTCTCTTGTCATAGTATTCAATAAGATTATCTTCATGTACCACCACTGTTGTCAATGTCTTCATACATTTTTAGGGGTCATCTCCGGCAGGTAAACCGAATCAATGAGGGACTACTACCTGTGTTTGAAGGAAATATGCCCTAGAGGCAATAATAAAGTTGTTATTTATATTTCCTAATATCATGATAAATGTTTATTATTCATGCTAGAATTGTATTAACCGGAAACTTAGTACATGTGTGAATACATAGACAAAACAGAGTGTCCCTAGTATGCCTCTACTAGACTAGCTCATTGATCAAAGATGGTTATGTTTCCTAACCATAGACATGAGTTGTCATTTGATCAACGGGATCACATCATTAGGAGAATGATGTGATGGACAAGACCCATCCGTTAGCTTAGCACTATGTGTTGGGGAACGTTGCATGGAAAACAAAAAATTTTCTCTACGTTCACCAAGATCAATCTAGTAGATGCAACTACGAGGGGAGAGTAGGATCCACATACCCTTGTAGATCGCTAAGCGGAAGCGTTATGAACGCGGATGATGGAGTCGTACTCGCCGCGATTCAGATCGCTGAAGATCCAAGCACCGAAGCAACGGTGCCTCCGCGTTCTTCACACGTACGGCTCGGGGACGTCTCCTCCTTCTTGATCCAGCAAGGGGTGGAGGAGAGGTTGATGGAGAACCGGCAGCACGACGGCGTGGTGGTGATGGTGGAGAAGAACTCCGGCAGGGCTTCGCCTAAGCACCGCGGGAGAAGAAGATGTGATGGGAGAGGGAGGGCAGCACCGAGGCACGAACTTGTGTTGGCTGCCCTCCCTCTACCTCTCTATATATAGGGGGAAGGAGGAGAGGGGGGCGCCCCTAGGGTTTCCCCTAGGGGGGCCGGCGGCCAGGGCATGGGGGGGGCGGCGGCCAAGGGCCAGGCCCTAGGGTTTCCCCCCCTAGGTGCCTTGTCCCCTACTCCAAAGGGGTGCGGCTGCCCTAGGGGGTCCCACCCTCCTTAGCCGCATGAGGAGAGGGCCCAGGGGGTGGCGCACAGCCCCCTAAGGGCTGTGGTGTCCCCCCTTGTGGCCCATTAGGCCCAGAACTTCTTCCGGACCCCCCGAAACCCTTTCCGGTACTCCGCCGATTTCCCGATGCTCCCCGGAACACATCCGGACTCCGAAACCTTTCATCCTATATATCAATCTTCGTCTCCGGACCATTCCGGAGACCCTCGTCATGTCCGGGATCTCATCCGGGAATCCAAACAACCTTCGGTAACCATACACTTTTCTCACTAACAACCCTAGCGTCACCGAACGTTAAGTGTGTAGACCCTGCGGGTTCGGAAACCATGTAGACATGACCGGGACACTCCCAGGTCAATAACCAATAGCGGGATCTGGATACCCATATTGGTTCCCACATGTTTCTCGATGATCTCATCGGATGAACCACGATGTCAAGGATTCAGGCAATCCCGTATACAGTTCCCTTTGTCTCGTCGGTATGTTACTTGCCCGAGATTCGATCGTCGGTATCTCTATACCTAGTTCAATCTCGTTACCGGCAAGTCTCTTTACTCGTTACCGTAATACATAATCCCGTGACCAACTACTTAGTCACTTTGAGCTCATTGAGATGACGTATTACCGAGTGGGCCCGGAGATACCTCTCCGTCACACGGAGTGACAAATCCCAGTCTCGATCCATGTCAACTCAACAGACACCCTCGGAGATACCTGTAGAGTACCTTTATAGTCACCCAGTTACGTTGCGACGTTTGGCACACACAAAGCACTCCTACGGTGTCGGTGAGTTACATGATCTCATGGTCATAGGAACTTATACCTGACATGCAGAAAACTATAGCGATAACTGATACGATCAAAAGCTATGTTTAACGTTTGGGTCTCGTCCATCACATCATTCTCCTAATGATGTGATCCCGTTATCAAATGACAACTCATGTCTATGACCTGGAAACCGCGGTCATCTTTGATCAACGAGCTAGTCCTGTAGAGGCTCACTAGGGACACTAAGTCTGTCTATTCATCCACACATGTATTTGAGTTTCCAATCAATACAATTATAGCATGGATAATAAACGATTATCATGAACAAGGAAATATAATAATAACTCTTTTATTATTGCCTCTAGGGCATATTTCCAACAGTCTCCCACTTGCACTAGAGTCAATAATCTAGCATTACAAGGTAATGAATCTAACACCCATAGAGTCTTGGTGTTGATCGTGCTTAGCCCGTGGAAGAGGCTTAGTCAACGGATCTGCAACATTCAAATCCGTGTGTACTTTGCAAATGTTTATGTCCTCCTCCTTGACCGAATCGCGGATGGAATTGAAGCGTCGCTTTATGTGTCTGGTCCTCTTGTGAAACCTTGGTTCCTTGGCTAGAGCAATGGAACCAGTGTTGTCACAGAACAGAGTCATTGGGTTCAGTGCACTAGGCACAACTCCAAGATCTGTCATGAACTCCTTCATCCAGACACCTTCCTTTGCCGCCTCCGAGGCAGCGATATACTCCGCTTCACATGTAGAATCAGCTACCACGCTCTGCTTGGAACTGCACCAGCTTACCGCTCCCCCGTTGAGAATATATACGTATCCGGTTTGAGACTTAGAGTCATCCGGATCAGTGTCAAAGCTTGCATCAACGTAACCCTTTACGACGAGCTCTTGATCACCTCCATAAACGAGAAACATATCCTTAGTCCTTTTCAGGTACTTTAGGATATTCTTGACCGCTGTCCAGTGATCCATACCAGGATTACTCTGAAACCTTCCGGCCATACTTATGGCAAGGCTGACATCTGGTCTCGTGCACAGCATTGCATACATGATAGAGCCTATGGCTGAAGCATAGGGGACGACACTCATCTTTTCTCTATCTTCCGCAGTCACTGGGCATTGAGTCTTACTCAACTTTGTACCTTGCAATACCGGCAAGAACCCCTTCTTGGATTGATCCATTTTGAACTTCTTCAAAACTTTATCAAGGTATGTGCTTTGTGAAAGTCCTATCAAGCGTCTTGATCTATCTCTATAGATCTTGATGCCCAATATGAAAGCAGCTTCACCGAGATCCTTCATCGAAAAACTCTTGTTCAAATACCCCTTCACGCTATCCAAAAATTCTATATTGTTTCCAATCAGCAATATGTCATCCACATATAATATTAGAAACGCTATAGAGCTCCCACTCACTTTCTTGTAAATACAAGCTTCATTGTAAACTTGTATAAACCCAAAAGCTTTGATCACCTCATCAAAGCGAAGATTCCAACTCCGAGATGCTTGCACCAGCCCATAAATGGAACGCTGGAGCCTGCATACTTTGTCAGCATTCTCTGGATCGACAAAACCTTCTGGTTGCATCATATACAACTCTTCCTTAAGAAAACCGTTAAGGAACGCTGTTTTGACATCCATCTGCCAAATTTCATAATCGAAATATGCAGCTATTGCTAACATGATTCGGACGGATTTAAGCATCGCTACGGGTGAGAAAGTCTCATCGTAGTCAATCCCTTGAACTTGTGAAAAACCCTTTGCCACAAGTCGAGCTTTATACACGGTGACATTACCGTCAGCGTCCGTCTTCCTCTTAAAAATCCATTTATTCTGAATGGCCTTCCGCCCTTCAGGTAATACTTCCAAAGTCCATACTTTGTTTTCATACATGGATCCCATCTCGGATTTCTTGGCCTCTAACCATTTGTCGGAATCCGGGCCCACCATCGCTTCTCCATAGCTCGTAGGTTCACCGTTGTCTAACAACATGACCTCCAAGACAGGGTTACCATACCACTCAGGTGCAGTGCGTACCCTTGTCGACCTACGAGGTTCGGTAGTAACTTGATCAGAAGCTTCTTGATCATCATCATTGGCTTCCTCTTCAACCTCTGCAGGCTCCACAAAAACATCTTTCTGTGCTGCGCTACTTTCTGGTTGAAGCAGAGGTTCAATAACCTCATCAAGTTCTACCTTCCTCCCACTCAATTCTTTCGAGAGAAACTCTTTCTCGAGAAAGGACCCGTTCTTAGCGACAAACACTTTGCTCTCGGATCTGAGATAGAAGGTGTACCCAACTGTTTCTTTTGGGTATCCTATGAAGACACATTTGTCCGCTTTGGGTTCGAGCTTTTCTGGCTGAAGCCTTTTGACATAAGCATCGCAACCCCAAACCTTGAGAAAAGACAACTTTGGTTTCTTACCAAACCACAGTTCATACGGTGTTGTCTCAACGGACTTAGATGGAGCCCTATTTAAAGTGAATGCAGCTGTCTCTAACGCATATCCCCAAAACGATAGTGGCAAATCGGCAAGAGACATCATAGAACGTACCATATCTAATAGGGTTCGATTACGACGTTCGGACACACCATTACGCTGTGGTGTTCCAGGTGGCGTCAACTGTGAAACAATTCCACATTTTCTTAAGTGATCACCAAACTCATAACTCAGATATTCTCCCCCTCGATCAGATCGTAGGAACTTGATCTTCTTGTTACGATGATTTTCAACTTCACTCTGAAATTGCTTGAACTTTTCAAAAGTTTCAGACTTATGCTTCATCAAGTAAATATACCCATATCTACTTAAGTCGTCAGTGAAGGTGAGAAAATAACGATATCCACCGCGCGCCGTCTTGTCATCTTGCCCATGAGGCACGGCTCGCACGTGTCAAGTGATTCAAAATCAAGAGACTCCAGAAGTCCATCAGCATGGAGCTTCCTCATGCGTTTCACGCCGATATGACCGAGACGGCAGTGCCACAAGAAAGTGGTATTATCATTATCTACTCTACATCTTTTGGCATCAATGTTATGAACATGTGTATCATCACTATCGAGATTCAATAAGAATAAACCCCTAACTTCGGGTGCATGACCATAAAAGATATTACTCATATAAATAGAACAACCATTATTCTCTGTCTTAAATGAGTAACCGTCTCGCAATAAACAAGATCCAGATATAATGTTCATGCTTAACGCAGGCACTAAATAACAATTATTCAGGTTCATAACTAATCCCGATGGTAATCGAAGAGCGAGCGTGCCGACGGCGATCACATCAACCTTGGAACCGTTTCCCACGCGCATCGTCACTTCGTCCTTTGCCAGCCTCCGTTTATTCCGCAGTTCCTGTTTAGAGTTGCAAATGTGAGCAACCGAACCGGTATCAAATACCCAGGCACTACAACGAGAGTTGGTAAGGTACACATCAATAACATGTATATCACATATACCTTTGTTGTTGTTGGCCCCCTTCTTGTCCGCCAGATACTTGGGGCAGTTCCGCTTCCAGTGGCCGTTCCCCTTGCAATAGAAACACTCAGTCTCTGGCTTGGGCCCAGCCTTGGGTTTCTTCACTGGATTAGCAACTGCTTTGCCACCCTTCTTAGAGTTACCCTTCTTGCCCTTGCCGTTCTTCTTGAAACTGGTGGTTTTATTGACCATCAACACTTGATACTCCTTCTGGATGTCTGCCTCAGCGACTTTCAGCATCGAAAACAGCTCGGCGATGGTCTTGTTCATCCCTTGCATGTTATACTGCTGCACGAAGCTCTTGTAGCTTGGAGGGAGTGACTGGAGAATTCTGTCAATGATAGCCTCATCCGGGAACACAAGTCCCAGATCGGCTATGCGGGTATAGTACCCAGACATCTTCAGTAAGTGCTCACTGACAGACGAATTCTCCTCCATCTTGCAAGCGAAGAATTTATCGGTGGTCTCATACCTCTCGATCTTAGCATTCTTCTCAAAGATGAACTTCAACTCCGTGTACATCTCATATGCACCATGACGTTCAAAACGCCTTTGAAGTCCTCCTTCCAAGCCGTACAACATGGCACACTGCACTATCGAATAGTCATCCGAACGCGTCTGCCAGACGTTCATAACGTCCGCAGAGGCTCCAGGAGCGGGGGGTTCACCTAGCGGTGCATTTAGGACATAAACCTTTTGGGCAGCTGTGAGGATGATCCTCAGATTGCGGAGCCAGTCCACAAAGTTGCTCCCGTCATCTTTCAGTTTAGCTTTCTCTAGGAACGCATTAAAATTCAGGGGAGCTACTGCGCGAGCCATCTACAACCAAAATTTGCAAAGACATTTTAGACTATTGTTCATGATAAGTGAGTTATTACCTAATCAAATTAATCATAACTCCCACTCAAATTGACATCCTTCCGGTCATTCGAGCGTGACATGATCCAAATTCACCAACCCAAGTCCGATCATCACGTGAGATGAGGTGGTGTCAATGGTGAACATCAACATGTTGATCATATCTACTATATGACTCATGCTCGACCTTTCGGTCCTCCGTGTTCCGAGGCCATGTCTGTACATGCTAGGCTCGTCAAGTCTAACCCGAGTGTTCTGCACGTGCAAAACTGGCTTGCACCCGTTGTATGCGAACGTAGAGTCTATCACACCCGATCATCACGTGGTGCTTCGAAACGACGAACCTTCGCAACGGCGCACACTCGGGGGGAACACAATTTTATCTTGAAATTTTAGTGAAGGATCATCTTATAATGCTACCGTCGTCCTAAGCAAAATAAGATGCATAAAAGGATTAACATCACATGCAAATCATAAGTGACATGATATGGCCATCAACTCGTGCTTTTGATCTCCATCTCCAAAGCACCGGCATGATCTCCATCGTCACCGGCGCCACACCATGATCTCCATCATCATGATCTCCATCATCGTGTCGTCATCGGGGTTGTCGGCGCCCACCATGCTCTTACTACTATTGCTACCATTTAGCGATAAAGTAAAGCATTACAAAGCGCTTAATGATTGACACGCAGGTCATACAAAAATTAAAGACAACCCTATGGCTCCTGCCGGTTGCCGTATGCATCGACATGCAAGTCAATATTAACTATTACAACATGATCATCTCATACATCAAATATAATTCATCATGTCATTGGCCATATCATATCACATGCATACCCTGCAAAAACAAGTTAGACGTCCTCTAATTTGTTGTTGCATGTTTTACGTGGCTGCTATGGGTATCTAGCAAGAACGTTTCTTACCTACGCAAAACCACAACGGTGATATTCAAGTTGCTATTTGACCTTCTACAAGGACCGCCTTGTTCTATTCCGATTCAACTAAGATAGGAGAGACAGACACCCGCCAGCCATCTTATGCAACAAAAGTCACATGTCTGTCGATGGAACCGGTCTCATGTACGTGGACATGTAAAGTTGGTCCGGGCCGCTTCATCCTATAATACCGCTGAATCAAGAAAGACTAAGGAGGGCAGCAATTTAAACATCAACGCCACAAACCCTTTTGTGTTCTACTCGAGAAAGCATCTACGCAAGATCCTAGCTCATGATGCCACTGTTGGGGAACGTTGCATGGAAAACAAAAAATTTTCTCTACGTTCACCAAGATCAATCTAGTAGATGCAACTACGAGGGGAGAGTAGGATCCACATACCCTTGTAGATCGCTAAGCGGAAGCGTTATGAACGCGGATGATGGAGTCGTACTCGCCGCGATTCAGATCGCTGAAGATCCAAGCACCGAAGCAACGGTGCCTCCGCGTTCTTCACACGTACGGCTCGGGGACGTCTCCTCCTTCTTGATCCAGCAAGGGGTGGAGGAGAGGTTGATGGAGAACCGGCAGCACGACGGCGTGGTGGTGATGGTGGAGAAGAACTCCGGCAGGGCTTCGCCTAAGCACCGCGGGAGAAGAAGATGTGATGGGAGAGGGAGGGCAGCACCGAGGCACGAACTTGTGTTGGCTGCCCTCCCTCTACCTCTCTATATATAGGGGGAAGGAGGAGAGGGGGGCGCCCCTAGGGTTTCCCCTAGGGGGGCCGGCGGCCAGGGCATGGGGGGGGCGGCGGCCAAGGGCCAGGCCCTAGGGTTTCCCCCCCTAGGTGCCTTGCCCCCTACTCCAAAGGGGTGCGGCTGCCCTAGGGGGTCCCACCCTCCTTAGCCGCATGAGGAGAGGGCCCAGGGGGTGGCGCACAGCCCCCTGAGGGCTGTGGTGTCCCCCCTTGTGGCCCATTAGGCCCAGAACTTCTTCCGGAACCCCCGAAACCCTTTCCGGTACTCCGCCGATTTCCCGATGCTCCCCGGAACACTTCCGGACTCCGAAACCTTTCATCCTATATATCAATCTTCGTCTCCGGACCATTCCGGAGACCCTCGTCATGTCCGGGATCTCATCCGGGACTCCGAACAACCTTCGGTAACCATACACTTTTCTCACTAACAACCCTAGCGTCACCGAACGTTAAGTGTGTAGACCCTGCGGGTTCGGAAACCATGTAGACATGACCGGGACACTCCCAGGTCAATAACCAATAGCGGGATCTGGATACCCATATTGGTTCCCACATGTTTCTCGATGATCTCATCGGATGAACCACGATGTCAAGGATTCAGGCAATCCCGTATACAGTTCCCTTTGTCTCGTCGGTATGTTACTTGCCCGAGATTCGATCGTCGGTATCTCTATACCTAGTTCAATCTCGTTACCGGCAAGTCTCTTTACTCGTTACCGTAATACATAATCCCGTGACCAACTACTTAGTCACTTTGAGCTCATTGAGATGACGTATTACCGAGTGGGCCCGGAGATACCTCTCCGTCACACGGAGTGACAAATCCCAGTCTCGATCCATGTCAACCCAACAGACACCCTCGGAGATACCTGTAGAGTACCTTTATAGTCACCCAGTTACGTTGCGACGTTTGGCACACACAAAGCACTCCTACGGTGTCAGTGAGTTACATGATCTCATGGTCATAGGAACTTATACTTGACATGCAGAAAACTATAGCGATAACTGACACGATCAAAAGCTAAGTTTAACGTTTGGGTCTCGTCCATCACATCATTCTCCTAATGATGTGATCCCGTTATCAAATGACAACTCATGTCTATGACCTGGAAACCGCGGTCATCTTTGATCAACGAGCTAGTCCTGTAGAGGCTCACTAGGGACACAAAGTCTGTCTATTCATCCACACGTGTATTTGAGTTTCCAATCAATACAGTTATAGCATGGATAATAAACGATTATCATGAACAAGGAAATATAATAATAACTCTTTTATTATTGCCTCTAGGGCATATTTCCAACACTATGATCGTTTAGTTTTACTGCTATTGCTTTCTTCATGACTTATACATGTTCCTACGACTATGAGATTATGCAACTCCCGAATACCGTAGGAACACCTTGTGTGCTATCAAACGTCACAACATAACTGGGTGATCGTAAAGATGCTCTACAGGTGTCTCTGAAAGTGTTCGTGGTGTTGGCATAGATCAAGACTAGGATTTGTCACTCCGAGTGTCGGAGAGGTATCTCTGGGCCCTCTCGGTAATGCACATCATAATAAGCCTTGCAAGCAAAAGACTAATGAGTTAGTCACGAGATGATGTATTATGGAACGAGTAAAGAGACTTGCCGGTAACGAGATTGAACTAGGTATAGAGATACCGACGATCGAATCTTGGGCAAGTAACATACCAATGACAAAAGGAACAACGTATGTTGTTATGCTGTTTGACCGATAAAGATCTTGGTAGAATATGTAGGAGCCAATATGAGCATCCAGGTTCCACTATTGGTTATTGACCGGAGATGAGTCTCGGTCATGTCTACATAGTTCTCGAACCCGTAGGGTCCGCACGCTTAACGTTTGATGACGATCGATATTATGAGTTTATGAGTTTTGATGTACCGAAGGAGTTCGGAGTCCCGGATGAGACCGGGGACATGACGAGGAGTCTCGAAATGGTCGAGACGTAAAGATCGATATATTGGACGACTATATTCGGACATCGGAAAGGTTCCGAGTGATTCGGTTATTTTTCGGAGTATATGGGCCTTATTGGGCCATACGGGAATAGAGGAGAAAGGCCAAAAGGAAGGAGGCGCGTGCCCCCCCTCTGGTCCGAATTGGACAAGGGGTGCAACCCCCTTTTCCTTCTCCCTCTCCACCTCTCTCCTTCTCTCCTACTCCGGAAAGGAAAGGGGAATCCTACTAGGACTTGGGAGTCCTAGTAGGACTCCCCACACTTGGCGCGCCCCCTCTAGGGCCGGCCTCTCCCTTGCTCCTTTATATACGGGGGCAGGGGGCACCCTAGGACACACAAGTTGAATTGTTCTAGCCGTGTGCGGTGCCCCCCTCCACAGAAACACACCTCGGTCATACCGTCGCAGTGCTTAGGCGAAGCCCTGCGCCGGTAGATACATCATATCCGTCACCACGCCGTCGTGCTGGCGAAACTCTCCCGTGAAGCTCAACTGGATCAAGAGCTCGTGGGACGTCATCAAGCTGAACGTGTGCTGAACGCGGAGGTGTCGTACGTTCGGTGCTTGATCGGTTGGATCGCGAAGAAATTCGACTACATCAGCTGCGTCACTTGACGCTTCTGCTTCCGGTCTACGAGGGTACGTAGACACACTCTCCCCCTCGTTGCTATGCATCTAGTAGATAGATCTTGTGTGATCGTAGGAAAATTTTGAAAATACTACGTTCCCCAACAGTGGCATCATGAGCCAGGTCTATGCGTAGATGATATGCACGAGTAGAACACAATGAGTTGTGGGCGATACTAGTCACACTGCTTACCAGCATGTCATACTTTGCTTCGGCGGTATTGTGAGATGAAGCGGCCCGGACCGACATTACGCATACGCTTACGCGAGACTGGTTTCACCGTTACGAGCACTCGTTGCTTAAAGGTGACTGGCGGGTGTCTGTCTCTCTCACTTTAGCTGAATCAAGTGTGGCTACGCCCGGTCCTTGTGAAGGTTAAAACAGCACATACTTGACGAAACATCGTTGTGGTTTTTGTATGCGTAGGTAAGAACGGTTCTTCCTAAGCCCGTAGCAGCCACGTAAAACTTGCAACAACAAAGTAGAGGACGTCTAACTTGTTTTTGCAGGGCATGTTGTGATGTGATATGGTCAAGACATGATGAGTTATACGGTTTTGTATGAGATGATCATGTTTTGTAATGTTATCGGCAACTGGCAGGAGCCATATAGTTGTCGCTTTATTGTATGAAATGCAATCGCCATGTAATTGCTTTACTTTATCACTAAGCGGTAGCGATAGTCGTAGAAGCAATAGTTGGCGAGACGACAACGATGCTACGATGGAGATCAATGTGTCGCGCCGGTGACGAAGGTGATCATGACGGTGCTTTGGAGATGGAGATCAAAAGCACAAGATGATGATGGCCATATCATGTCACATATTTTGATTTGCATGTGATGTTTATCTTATTATGCTTCTTATTTTGCTTAGAACGACGGTAGCATTATAAGATGATCCCTTACAAAATTTCAAGATACAAGTGTTCTCCCTGAGTATGCACCGTTGCGAAAATTCTTCGTGCTGAAACACCATGTGATGATCGGGTGTGATAAGCTCTACGTTCAAATACAACGGGTGTAAGCCAGTTTTGCACACGCAGAATACTCGGGTTAAACTTGACGAGCCTAGCATATGCAGATATGGCCTCGGAACACTGGAGACCGAAAGGTCGAGCGTGAATCATATAGTAGATATGATCAACATAAGATGTTCACCATTGAAACTACTCCATCTCACGTGATGATCGGACATGGTTTAGTTGATTTGGATCACGTGATCATTTAGATGACTAGAGGGATGTCTATCTAAGTGGGAGTTCTTAAGTAATATGATTAAATTGAACTTTAATTTATCATGAACTTAGTCCTGGTAGTATTAGCATATCTATGTTGTAGATCAATAGCTCGCGATGTTGCTCCCCGTTTATTTTTTATATGTTCCTAGAGAAAACTAAGTTGAAAGATGTTAGTAGCAATGATGCGGAATTGTTCCGTGATCTGAGGATTATCCTCATTGCTGCACAGAGAATTATGTCCTTGATGCACCGCTAGGTGACAAACCTATTGCAGGAGCAGATGTAGACGTTATGAACGTTTTGACAAAAGCTCGGTATGATGACTACTTGATAGTTTAAGTGCACCATGCTTTACGGCTTAGAACCGGGACTTCAAAAACGTTTTGAACGCCACGGAGCATATAAGATGTTCCAAGAGTTGAAATTAGTATTTCATACTCATGCCCGTGTCGAGAGGTATAAGACTTCTGACGGTACTTTGCCTACAAGATGGAGGAGAATAGCTCAACCAGTGAGCATGTGCTCAGATTGTCTGGGTACTACAATTACTTGAATCAAGTGGGAGTTAATCTTCCAGATAAGATAGTAATTGACAAAGTTCTCTAGTCACTATCACCAAGTTAGTAGAACTTCGTGATGAACTATAATATGCAAGGGATGACGAAAGGAATTCCCGAGCTCTTCGCAATGCTGAAGTCGGGGAAGGTAGAAATCATGAAAAAGCATCAAGTGTTGATGGTTAACAAGACCACTTGTTTCAAGTAAAGGGCAAAGGGATAGAAGGGGAACTTCAAGAAGAATGACAAGCAAGTTGTCACTCCCGTGAAGAAACCCAAAGCTAAAACTCAAGCCTGAAACTAAGTGCTTCTACTGCAAAGGAAATGGTCACTGGAAGTGGAACTGCCCTAGATACTTGGCGGATAAGAAGGATGGCAAAGTGAACAAAGGTATATTTTGATATACATATTATTGATGTGTACTTTACTAGTGTTCATAGCAACCCCTGGGTATTTGATACCGGTTCAGTTGCTAAAATTAGTAACTCGAAACGAGAATTGCAGAATGAACAGAGACTAGTTAAAGGTGAAGTGATGATGTGTGTTGGAAGTGGTTCCAAGATTGATATGATCATCATCGCACACTCCCTATACTTTTGGGATTAGTGTAAAACCTAAATAAATGTTATTTGGCATTTGCGTTGAGCATGAATATGATTTGATCATATTTGTTGCAATACGGTTATTCATTTAAAGTCATAGAATAATTGTTATTCTGTTTACATGAATAAAACCTTCGATGGTCATACACCCAATGAAAATAGTTTGTTGGATCTCGATCGTGGTGATACACATATTCATAATATTGAAGCCAAAGATGCAAGGTTAATAATGATAGTGCAACTTATTTGTGGCACCGACGTTTAGGTCATAATGGTGTAAAGCGCATGAAGAAACTCCATAGTGATGGACTTTTGTAATCACTTGATTATGAATCACTTGGTACTTGCGAACCATGCCTCATGGGCAAGATGACTAAAACTCCGTTCTCCAGAACAATGGAGCGAGCAACAGATTTGTTGGAGATCATACATACAGATGTATGTGGACCAATGAGTGTTGAAGCTCGTGGCGGGTATCGTTATTTTCTGACCTTCACCGATGATTTGAGCAGATATGGGTATATCTACTTAATGAAGCACAAGTCTGAAACATTTGAAAAGTTCAAAGAATTTCAGAGTGAAGTGGAGAATCATCGTAACAAGAAAATAAAAGTTTCTATGATATGATCGTAGAGGTAAAATATTTGAGTTAGCGAGTTTGGCCTTCAGTAAAAACAATGTGAAATAGTTTCACTACTCATGCCACTTGGAACACCATAGTGTAATGGTGTGTCTGAACATCATAACCGTACTTTATTAGATATGGTGCGATCGATGATGTCTCTTACCGATCTACCACTATCGCTTTTGGGGTTATGCATTAGAGACAGCTACATTCACGTTAAATAGGGCACCATCTAAATCCGCGGAGATGACACCGTATGAACTGTGGTTTGACGAGAAACCTAAGCTATCATTTCTTTAAGTTTGGGACTGCGATGCTTATGTGAAAAAGTTTCAACATGATAAGCTCAAACCCAAATCGGAGAAGTAAATCTTCATAGGATACCCAAAAGAAACTGTTGGGTATACCTTCTATCACAGATCCGAAGGCAAGGTCTTTGTTGCTAAGAGTGGATCCTTTCTAGAGAAGGAGTTTCTCTCGAAAGAAGTGAGTGGGAGGAAAGTAGAACTTGATGAGGTAATTGTACCTTCTCCCGAATTGGAAAGTGGAACATCACAGAAACTAGTTCCAGTGATTCCTACACCAATTAGTGAGGAAGCTAATGATGATGATCATGAAACTTCAGATCAAGTTTCTGCTGAACTTCGTAGATGAATCAGAGTTCGTTCCGCATCAGAGTGGTACGGCAACCCGGTTCTGGAAGTCATGTTACTGGACCATGATGAACCTACGAACTATGAGGAAGCGATGATGAGCCCAGATTCCGCAAAATGGCTTGAGGCCATGAAATCTGAGATGGGATCCATGTATGAGAACAAAGTGTGGACTTTGGTTGACTTGCCCGATGATCGGCAAGCCATCGAAAATAAATGGATCTTCAAGAAGAAGACTGACGCTGACGGTAATGTTACTGTTTACAAAGCTCGACTTGTTGCGAAAGTTTTTCAACAAGTTCAAGGAGTTGACTACGATGAGACTTTCTCACCCGTAGCGATGCTTAAGTCTGTCCGAATCATGTTAGCAATTGCCGCATTTTATGAAATCTGGCAAATGGATAACAAAATTGCATTCTTTAATGGATTTATTAAAGAAGACTTGTATATGATGCAACTAGAAGGTTTTGTCAATCCTAAAGGTGCTAACAAAATGTGCAAGCTCCAGCGATCCATCTATGGACTGGTGCAAGCATCTCGGAGTTGGAATATACGCTTTGATAAGTTGATCAAAGCATATAGATTTATACAGACTTGCGGTGAAGCCTGTATTTACAAGAAGTGAGTGGGAGCACTACAACCTTTCTAATAAGTATATGTGAATGACATATTGTCGATTGGAAATGATGTATAATTTTCTGGAAAGCATAAAGGAGTGTTTGAAAGGAGATTTTCAAAGAAAGACCTTGGTGAAGCTGCTTACATATTGGGCATCAAGATCTATAGAGATAGATCAAGACGCTTGATAAGACTTTCGATGAGTACATACCTTGATAAGATTTTGAAGTAGTTCAAAATGGATCAGTCAAAGAAGGAGTTCTTGCCTGACTTATAAGGTGTGAAGTTGAGTAAGACTCAAAGCCAGACCACGGCAGAAAAATATAGAGAGAATGAGAGTCATTCCCTATGCCTCAACCATAGGTTCTATAAAGTATGCCATGTTGTGTACCAAACATGTTGTGTACCTAGCCATGAGTTTGTCAAGGGGGTACAATAGTGATCCAGGAGTAGATCGCTGTACAGCGGTCAAAATTATCCTTAGTAACTGGATGACTAAGGAAATGTTTCTCGATTATGGAGGTGATAAAGAGTTCGTCGTAAAGGGTTACACCGATGCAACCTTTGACACTAAATCCAGATGACTCTAAGTATCAATCTGGATGCGTATTGAAAGTGGGAGCAATTAGCTAGAGTAGCTCTATGCAGAGCATTGTAGACATAGAAATTTGCGAAATACATACGGATCTGAATGTGACATACCCGGTGACTAAACTTCTCTCACAAGCAAAACATGATCACACCTTATTACTCTTGGGTATTAATCACATAGCGATGTGAACTAGATTATTGACTCTAGTAAACCCTTTGGGTGTTGGTCACATGGCGATGTGAACTATGGGTGTTATTCACATAACGATGTGAACTATCGGTATTAAATCACATGGCGATGTGAGCTAGATTATTGACTCTAGTGCAAGTGGGAGACTGAAGGAAATATGGCCTAGAGGCAATAATAAAGTTGTTATTTATATTTCCTTATATCATGATAAATGTTTATTATTCATGCTAGAATTGTATTAACCGGAAACTTAGTACATGTGTGAATACATAGACAAAACAGAGTGTCCCTAGTATGCCTCTACTAGACTAGCTCATTGATCAAAGATGGTTATGTTTCCTAACCATAGACACGAGTTGTCATTTGATCAACGGGATCACATCATTAGGAGAATGATGTGATGGACAAGACCCATCCGTTAGCTTAGCACTATGATCGTTTAGTTTTACTGCTATTGCTTTCTTCATGACTTATACATGTTCCTACGACTATGAGATTATGCAACTCCCGAATACCGTAGGAACACCTTGTGTGCTATCAAATGTCACAACGTAACTGGGTGATCATAAAGATGCTCTACAGGTGTCTCTAAAAGTGTTCGTGGTGTTGGCATAGATCAAGACTAGGATTTGTCACTCCGAGTGTCGGAGAGGTATCTCTGGGCCCTCTCGATAATGCACATCATAATAAGCCTTGCAAGCAAAAGACTAATGAGTTAGTCACGAGATGATGTATTATGGAACGAGTAAAGAGACTTGCCGGTAACGAGATTGAACTAGGTATAGAGATACCGACGATCGAATCTTGGGCAAGTAACATACCAATGACAAAAGGAACAACGTATGTTGTTATGCGGTTTGACCGATAAAGATCTTCGTAGAATATGTAGGAGCCAATATGAGCATCCAGGTTCCGCTATTGGTTATTGACCGGAGATGAGTCTCGGTCATGTCTACATAGTTCTCGAACCCGTAGGGTCCGCACGCTTAACGTTTGATGACGATCGATATTATGAGTTTATGAGTTTTGATGTACCGAAGGAGTTCGGAGTCCCGGATGAGACCGGGGACATGACGAGGAGTCTCGAAATGGTCGAGACGTAAAGATCGATATATTGGACGACTATATTCGGACATCGGAAAGGTTCCGAGTGATTCGGTTATTTTTCGGAGTATATGTGCCTTTTTGGGCCATACGGGAATAGAAGAGAAAGGCCAAAAGGAAGGAGGCGCGTGCCCCCCCCTCTTGTCCGAATTGGACAAGGGGTGCAACCCCCTTTTCCTTCTCCCTCTCCACCTCTTTCCTTCTCTCCTACTCCGGAAAGGAAAGGGGAATCCTACTAGGACTTGGGAGTCCTAGTAGGACTCCCCACACTTGGCGCGCCCCCTCTAGGGCCGGCCTCTCCCTTGCTCCTTTATATACGGGGGCAGGGGGCACCCTAGGACACACAAGTTGAATTGTTCTAGCCGTGTGCGGTGCCCCCCTCCACAGAAACACACCTCGGTCATACCGTCGCAGTGCTTAGGCGAAGCCCTGCGCCGGTAGATACATCATATCCGTCACCACGCCGTCGTGCTGGCGAAACTCTCCCGTGAAGCTCAACTGGATCAAGAGCTCGTGGGACGTCATCAAGCTGAACGTGTGCTGAACGCGGAGGTGCCGTACGTTCGGTGCTTGATCGGTTGGATCGCGAAGAAGTTCGACTACATCAGCTGCGTCACTTGACGCTTCCGCTTCCGGTCTACGAGGGTACGTAGACACACTCTCCCCCTCGTTGCTATGCATCTAGTAGATAGATCTTGTGTGATCGTAGGAAAATTTTGAAAATACTACGTTCCCCAACAGTGTTATCCTGCAATTCTCACAAAACACATTAGTCCCTCAACCAGGTTTGTCGTCAATACTCCAAAACCAACAAGGGGTGGCACCAGATGCACTTACACCCTTGATAGGTTTTTGTATTTTACCGGTCTCATGGTAGTTGTGGGAGACTGGGTTATAGGATCGATTACCGTACTATCAAGGGGGGCTCTCGATGAGTAGCTCGATTGTATCGTTCACAGAGAGCTCAAACCATTGCATCCTTGCATCATCTTTATTGGTTCTTGTTTGGTTTTTCTCCTTGTGAGATTTGGAGCTTATGGTAATCTTGATGACAAGCTCGAGTTCATCGAAAACGGAGTTCACTCATGCATCTTCTATGATGTTTTCGATGTTGGAGGTTATGCCGGTTCTCCTCTGATAGAGGGTTCACTCCTCTATATCATACGCATACCTCCCCTGCCTCTTCTTACTATAACAAACAAGCTACTCGATGTTGGAGGTTTTCAATGTTTTGATGCTACTCGTCTTCGTCTATCCAACAAGCGTGAGTTTGCTCAATTCGGAGCTCATTTGCAGAAGTTATGGCAGTTATGGGCTTTCTTGTTGCTCCTGCGGTAGTACCATTGAGCCGGAGCGGTAGTACCGCTTATAGCCACAAGCGGTAGTACCGCTAGTTCACAGCGGTAGTACCACATATGGCTACATGCGGTACTTCGGCTTCGGTTTCGCGCTAGTACCGCCTCGTTTCGAGACCGTCGCTTCTCGTGTTGGGTTGGGCGGCAGTTGCTACTTCTCGAGCTTGCATTGTATTCCCTCGAAGAGGAAAGGGAGATGCAGCACAATAGCGTAAGTATTTCCCTCAGTTTTTGAGAACCAAGATATCAATCCAGTAGGAGACCACGTGTGAGTCCCTCGTACCTGCACAAACAAATAAGAACTTCACAACCAACGCGATAAGGGGTTGTCAATCCCTTTACGGTCACTTACGAAAGTGAGATCTGATAGAGATGATAGTTTATATTTTTGGTATTTTTGTTTATAAGAACAGAAAGTAAAAGCGGAAAAAGTAAAGTATATGTAGATTGATATGTTGAGAATAGACCCGGGGGCCATAGTGTTCTCTAGTGGCTTCTCTCATGATAGCGATATTCTACGACGGGTAAACAAATTACTGTCGAGCAATTGATAGAAAAGCGAATAATTATGAGACTATCTAGGCATGATCATTGTATATAGGCATCACGTCCGAGACAAGTAGACCGACTCCAGCCTGCATCTACTACTATTACTCCACACATCGACCGCTATCCAGCATGCATCTAGTGTATTGAGTTCATAAGAACAGAGTAACGCCTTAAGCAAGACGACATGATGTAGAGGGATAAACTCAAGCAATATGATATAAACCCCATCTTTTTATCCTCGATGGTAACAATACAATACGTGCCTTGCTGCCCCTACTGTCACTGGGAAAGGACACCGCAAGATTGAACCCAAAGCCAAGCACTTCTCCCATTGCAAGAACTGTAGATCTAGTAGGCCAAACCAAATCGATAATTCGAAGAGACTTGCAAGGATATTATGAGTACACATAAAGATTTAAGAAAATAACCAAATATTTCTCATAGATAATCTTGATCATAAACCCACAATTCATCGGATCTCGACAAATACACCGCAAAAAGAGATTACATCGAATAGATCTCCTCGAAGACCGAGGAGAACTTGGTATTGAGATCCAAAGAGAGAGAAGAAGTCATCTAGATACTAGCTATGGACCCGAAGGTCTGTGGTAAACTACTCACAACTCATGGTGAGGCGATGATGATGATGTAGAAGCACTCCGTGGTAGATCCCCCCTCCGGCGGAGCTCCGGAACAGGCCCCAATATGGGATCTCACGGGAACAGAAGGTTACAGCGGTGGAACTAGGGTTTTCTCTGTTTGTCTGATGGTTTCGGGGTACGTAGGCTTATATAGGAGGAAGGAGGGCACTGGGGGCCTTACGTGGGACCCACGAGGCAGGGGGGCATGCCCTGGGCAGGGGGCGCGCTCCCACCCTCGTGGGCACCACGTGGCCCCTACTCTGTGGTTCTCAAGTCTCCCGTGCGTGATTTTCTCCAAAAATATCTCTCCTGAAGGTTTCATTCCGTTTGGACTCCGTTTGCACTCCGTTTGATATTCCTTTTCTGCAAAACCCTGAAACAGGCAAAAAAACAGCAATCTAGACTTAGCCTTTGGGTTAGTAGGTTAGTCCCAAAAATAATATAAAAGTGTATGATAAAGCCCATTAAACATCCAAAACATCATAAATAATAGCATGGAACAATAAAAAATTATAGATACGTTGGAGACGTATCAAGCAAACCCAAGCTTAATTCCTGCTCGCCCTTGAGTAGGTAAATGATAAAAACAGAATTTTTGATGTGGAATGCTAACCAACATAGTTTTTCAATGTAATTCTCTTAATTGTAGCATGAATGTTCAGATCTGAAAGATTCAAGATAAAAGTCTATATTGACATAAGAAATAATAATACTTCAAGCATACTAACAAAGTAATCATGTCTTCTCAAAATACTATGGCTAAAGAAAGTTATCCGTACAAAATCATATAGTCTGGCTATGCTCCCTCTTCATCACACAAAATATTCATATCATGCACAACCCCGATTTTAGCCAAGCACTTGTTTTCATACTCTATTGTTTCAAACCTTTCAACTTTCACGCAATACATGAGCGTGATCCATGGACATAGCACTATGGGTGGAATAGAGAGGTGGTTGTGGAGAAGACAAAAAGGAGGGAGATAGTCTCACATCAACTAGGCGTACCAACGGGCTATGGAGATGCCCATCAATAGATATCAATGTGAGTGAGTAGGGATTGCCATGCAATGGATGCACTAGAGATAAATATGTATGAAAGCTCAACAAAAGAAACTAGTGGGTGTGCATCCAACTTGCATGGTCACGAAGACCTAGGGCATTTGAGGAAGCCCATCGTTGGAATATACAAGCCAAGTTCTATAATGAAAATTCCCACTAGTATATAAAAGTGACTAAGCATGAGACTTTCTATCTAGTGTATGAATCAGAAGTGTGGGAAAAAAGATAGTAGCAATTGTCCTTTTTTTCTTTCTTTTTCCTTTTTTGGGCCTTTTTTTCTTTGGCCTTCCCGTTTTTTCTTTTTTTTGTGGAGGGGCTTTATTGATTTAGCCTTTCCTCCCATGGGACAATGCTCTAATAATGATGATCATCGCACTTTCATTACAACTCAATATTACAACTCGATAATACAACAAAGTATGACTCTATATGAATCCTTTCGGCGGTGTACCGGGATGTGCAATGAAACAAGAGTGACATGTATGAAAAATTATGCATGGTGGCTTTGCCACAAATATGATGTCAACTGCATGATCATGCATGGCAATATGACAATATGAAGCGTGTCATATGAACGGAACGGTGGAAAGTTGCATGTCAATATATCTCGGAATGTCTATGGAAATGCCATGATAGGTAGGTATGGTGGCTGTTTTGAGGAATATATATATGGTGGCTGTTTTGAGGAAGGATATATAGTGGGTGTATGGTATCGGCGAAAGTTGCGCGATACAAGAGAGGCTAGCAATGGTGGAGGGATGAGAGTGCGTATAATCCATGGACTCAACATTAGTCATAAAGAACTCATATACTTATTACAAAAATCTACTAGTCATCAAAACAAAGAAAACAAAGCATGCTCCTAGGGGGGAGGTTGGTAGGAGTTAACCATCGCGTGCCCCCGGCCTCCACACAAAGGTCGACACTTTATAAATACCTCATGTTCTAATTTCGTCACATAGCAGTTCACCATACGTGCATGCTACGGGAATCACTAACCTTAACACAAGTATTTCTCAATTTCATAATAACTCCACTAGCATGACTCTAATATCACTATCCTTATATCTGAAAACATTTATCAAGCATCCAACTTCTCATCATATTCAATGCACTTAGTGTGAAAGTTTTTACTACATTGATATTGGATGTCTATCATGTGAAGACTAGTTTTTTAGCCTAAACACATTACCATGCTGTTTTAATAGACTCTCAAAAGGATATAAGTGAGCATGAGAGTTAAACTATTTCTTCAAAATATTATCACCACCGTGCTCTAAAAGATATAAGTGAAGCACTAGAGCAAAAACTATTCAACTCAAAAGATATAAGTGAAGCACATAGAGTGTTCTAACAATTCCTAGGCCATATTTAACTCTCTCAAATAGGTGTTTCCAGCAAGGATAATTGCGGCAAACTAACAAACAAATACTTAGATTATACAAGACGCTCCAAGCAAAACACATATCATGTGGTGAATAAAAATATAGCTCCAAGTATAGTTACCGATGGATGAAGACGAAAGATGGGATGCCTTCCCGGGGCATCCCCAAGCTTAGGCTTTTGATTGTCCTTGAATTTTACTTGGGGTGCCTTGGGCATCCCCAAGCTTAGGCCCTTGCTACTCTTTGTTCCATAGTCCATCAAAGCAATACTCAAAACTTGAAAACTTCACAACACAAAACTTAGACAAAAATTCTCGTGAGCTCCATTAGTATAAGAAAGCAAACCACTACTCAAAGGTACTGCAATGAATTCATTATTTGTTTATATTGGTGTTAAAACTACTGTATTCCAACTTCTGTATGATTCATACTTCCCAATACTACTCATAGATGCATTGAAATAAGCAAACAACACACGAAAAACAGAATCTGTCAAAAACAGAACAGTCTGTAGTAATCTGCAGGTTTCGCATACTTCTGTAACTCCAAAAAATTCAAACTAAATTTGTAAACGTGAGTAATTTTTCTATTAATCATCTGCAAAAAGAATCAACTAAATAGCACGCTCTAGTAAAATATGATGACCATTCTAGCAAGCGCCAATGATTCTGTTTTTCACAGCAAGATCACATAAACTTCACACAAGTCTTCCCAAAGGTTCTACTTGGCACAAACACTAAACAAAAGTACAAAACACAAAACCACATTTAAACAGAAGATAGATGCAATATTTATTCCCTAACAGCAGCAAAAACTAAAAATATAAAATTGGGTTGCCTCCCAACAAGCGCTATCGTTTTACGCCCCTAGCTAGGCACGATACATGGATAGATCTAGTGAATGCCATAATGATACGATATGTCGCGAAAGCTCATCTCATATTCCCTACGTTCCTCAGCAACATTTCTTTGTGGCAAGACAAAGTAATCAAAAGGGCTAAATTTAATGGGACAAAAGTCCCCCACATCAATCTCAGGAGGAATAGGTTCCTCTTTTGGCCCTTTGTAGTGGACAACCAATTCATCGTTATAGGCATTCTTTTGGCAGAAGGTCATAAGCCTTCGATCAAGGGAGAAGCCTAACCCATTGTTTTGATAGAAAAATCATCGTTCATCTCAGAAATTCTATCAATCAAGACATCGGTAGGAACCTTTTTTCTAAGGTTTTCATTAAAAGCAACATGATCAGGAGATCGCAACCGCATTATGTCTTCTTGATTGAACAAGATAGCCTCTATGGAAGGTCGACCGGCATCTACTCCGTAATGAGCAAATATTTCTTTGGCCTCTTTCAAGATAAATCTAAATTCATGAGCCAGAAAGATAGTAGCTGCACGCTTAACAGAAGAATGCTCAATATTGGAAAACTCCAAAAAGATTCTCTGAATACATGGATGCATATGGATAAATTGCCTTCCAATTTCTGCTATAAGCATAGATACAGCATCCGCAAGGCTACTAGTTCTATGAAGAATAGATCCACCCCTAGTGGGCAGAGCACCAGCACAAGTAAATAAGTCTTGAAGAACTCCTTTTCCAATGATATTACCACTACCAACCCGGAACTTCTTAATATGTAAAGTGGTAGCTTCATCCGGGGGGTCAACATAGATGTTTCCCTCGACATTACTACTCTTCTCGATAAAATCGTCCCCCATCTCAGACATGAGGGCAAGCAAGCAAGCAACACACAAGCAAACAAGAGGCAAGCGAACGGTAAACACACGGCAGAAGAAGGGCAAATAAAACGGCAAGGGTGAAGTGGGGGAGAGGAAAACGAGAGGCAAAAATGTAATGCGAAGGATAAGGGTTTGTGATAGGTACTTGGTATATGACTTTTGCATAAGCCTCCCCGGCAACGGCGCCAGAAATTCTTCTTTCTACTTTTTGAGCTTGCGTTGTATTCCCTCGAAGAGGAATGGGAGATGCAGCACAGTAGCGTAAGTATTTCCCTCAGTTTTTGAGAACCAAGGTATCAATCCAGTAGGAGACCACGCGCGAGTCCCTTGCACCTGCGCAAACAAATAAGAACTTCGCAGCCAACGCGATAAGGGGTTGTCAATCCCTTTACGGTCACTTACGAAAGTGAGATCTGATAGAGATGATAGTTTATATTTTTGGTATTTTTGTTTATAAGAACAGAAAGTAAAAGCGGAAAAAGTAAAGTAGATGTAGATTGATATGTTGAGAATAGACCCGGGGGCCATAGTGTTCTCTAGTGGCTTCTCTCATCATAGCGATATTCTATGGCGGGTAAACAAATTACTGTCGAGCAATTGATAGAAAAGCGAATAATTATGAGACTATCTAGGCATGATCATTGTATATAGGCATCACGTCCGAGACAAGTAGACCGACTCCTGCCTGCATCTACTACTATTACTGCACACATCAACCGTTATCCAGCATGCATCTAGTGTATTGAGTTCATAACAATAGAGTAACGCCTTAAGCAAGATGACATGATGTAGAGGGATAAACTCAAGCAATATGATATAAACCCCATCTTTTTATCCTCGATGGCAACAATACAATACGTGCCTTGCTGTCCCAACTGTCACTGGGAAAGGACACCGCAAGATTGAACCCAAAGCCAAGCACTTCTCCCATTGCAAGAACTATAGATCTAGTAGGCCAAACCTAACCGATAATTCGAAGAGACTTGCAAGGATATTAGGAGCACACATAAAGAGTTCAGAAAAGAACCAAATATTTCTCATAGATAATCTTGATCATAAACCCACAATTCATCGGATCTCGACAAACACACCGGAAAAAGAGATTACATCAAATAGATCTCCTCGAAGACCGAGGAGAACTTTGTATTGAGATCCAAAGAGAGAGAAGAAACCATCTAGATACTAGATATGAACCCGAAGGTCTGTGGTAAACTACTCATAACTCATGGTGAGGCGATGATGATGATGTAGAAGCACTCCGTGGTAGATGCTCCCTCCGGCGGAGCTCCGGAACAAGCCCCAAGATGGGATCTCACGGGAACAGAAGGTTAGGACGGTGGAACTAGGGTTTTCTCTGTTCGTCTTATGGTTTCGGGGTACGTAGGCTTATATAGGAGGAAAGAGGGCACCGGGGGCCTTACGTGGGACCCACGAGGCAGGGGGCGCGCCCTGGGCAGGGGGGGGGGCGCCCCCACCCTCGTGGGCACCACGTGGCCCCTACTCCGTGGTTCTCAAGTTTCCCGTGCATGATTTTCTCCAAAAATATCTCTCCCGAAGGTTTCATTCCGTTTGTACTCCGTTTGATATTCCTTTTCTGCAAAACCCTGAAACAGGCAAAAAACAGCAATCTGGACTGGGCCTTTGGGTTAGTAGGTTAGTCCCAAAAATAATATAAAAGTGTGTGGAAAAGCCCATTAAACATCCAAAACATCATAAATAATAGCATGGAACAATCCAAAATTATAGATACGTTGGAGACGTATCGGCAGTAGGAGCGGCAGTGGGTGCAGTAGTACCGCTTATAAGAGGTAGTACCGCCCTACCACCGCTGCTAGTGCCGCTCGGGGGCTCTCTCTCTTGTTCTTTCTCTTGTTGGTGCTATGCGAGGTCCCAGCGGTAGTACCGCTGGGCCGAGCGGCAGTAGCGCTGCTGCCAGTGGTAGTACCGCTCGCTGCGGGCTGGTTGGTGGGGATAACAGTTGGATTTTCTCCCCCCTATAAAAGGGGGTCTTCTTCCCCTTTGAGCCCGATCCTTTGAGCTCGTTTTCTTCCCCCATTGTTGACCTTCTTCGAGCTTTCTATATCTCAATTCCTCCATGGATTCTTGCTAGTTTTAGGGGGGAAAGAGAGAGGAGATCTAGATCCATGTTTCCACCAATCACTTTCTCCTCTATGTGAGGGGAACCCATCGGATCTAGATCTTGGAGTTCTTCGTGTTCTCTTCTTCATTCTTCCTCTCTTTTCCCTCCCTAGCATTAGTCGCTTTGGTGGGATTTGGGAGAAAAGGACTTGGGCACTAAGTGTGTCCTTGCCATTGCATTTGGTGCATCGGTTTGAGTTCTCCACGGTGATATGTGGAAGTTGCAAGTTGAGAAGCTTATTACTCTTGGGTTCTTGGTACCCTTGAGCTTGTTCCTCTTGGGTGCTTGGGCGCCCTAGATGGTTGAGATCACCTTGGAGCCATATTGCATTGTGGTGAAGCTTCGTGGGTCGTTGGGGGTCTCCAATTAAGTTGTGGAGATAGCCCCAACCTTTGTGGTGTTCGGAGCTCAATCATTGTGGTGCAAAGCTCCAGGAAAGCGTCGGGGTCTCCAATTAGGTTGTGGAGATCGCCCCGAGCTTTTTGATGGGTTCGGTGACCGCCCCCAAGGGTTGCCATTTGTACGGGTTCAGTGACCGCCCTCAAGGGTCCTTTAGTGGAATCACAACATCTTGCATTGTGCGAGGGCGTGAGGAGATTACGGTGGCCCTAGTGGCTTGTTGGGGAGCATTGTGCCTCCACACCGCTCCAAATGGAGATTAGCATCCGTAAGGGTGTGAACTTCGGGATACATCGTCGTCTCCGTGTGCCTCGGTTATCTCTTACCCGAGCCCTTTACTTATGCATCTTACTTTTTGATAGCCATATTGTTTCTTGCCATATATCTTGTTATCACATGGTTGTTTATCTTGCTTAGCATAAGTTGTTGGTGCACATAGGTGAGCCTAGTTGTTGTAGGTTTTGTGCTTGACAAATTAACCGCTAGGTTTATTCCTCATTTGTTCAAGACTCTACCGTAATTATTTTAAAGCGCATATTCACCCCCCCTCTAGGCCATATCCACGGTCTTTCACCCAAGCTTAAGCTTTTGTCCTTGCTTGGCATTCATCTTTAACGGCCTGCATAATAGTCAGCTTGGTAGCTTATGGAGGCTCTTGGTGCAACCATATCAGCCCACCGAGCAGCCACGACCTCCGCATTGTGTGCACGAGCTTCACTCTCAGAAACATAGTATCTTCCTTTACTGTGGAAATCAAAGAGAACATGCGCAGGCAAAAAGGTATCCACAATATGATTTTTTATTAAACCTAAGGTTATAAGTATAATCATCATTTTTTCCATGTAAACCGCCATTGTACAGTATCTTCATTCTAAAAATAATATCAATGAAATGAGGCGACACATAGTTCGAACTAACTTTATTCATCTTATTATAGAACAAGACTAGGACACCGGCCCTACCATTATTCTCCTCTACAATCACCGAATCAAAATATAACAAACGACGAGCTCATGAGCTTTACATTTATTCAAGTGAGACTTTGAAAGAAATATCAAATCCACCTTGATACACCTTTGGAGCTCCAATAGCTCGCGAACTGTCGTGGGGGATAGCATACCACATCAGTTCCAGCCTAGGATCTTCATTTGGCCCGGCGGACCCCCTCCTGGAGGCCGCCGATGCGCCATCATCTCCAACTGATTCCCTTCTCTGTTGCATGTAGGCTTCCTCCTCCTCTCTTTCCTTTGCTACATGTGTGATTACCCCGTCCACACCCTTCACATATTCTACCCTATCCATACATATTCGCTTTGAAGAACAACTTGATGACAATACTAAGTTATCATCGTTACCGGTTTTGTTCTCTTTTCTCGTTTCCATATTGCAGCATCTCCATGATCACACCGCGTTGTGTCTGGCCAGGCTTTGATGGATATGATAAGATCGAGAGGCCCCAAAGAGTATCTCTCCATTGTCGGAGGATCAAATCCCAGTCTTGAACTATCGAGCCTCTAGACATACTTTTCCGATGTACCCGAAAGTTGCCGTTATAATCACCCTGGTACGGGTAACATTTGACAACACCCAAGCAAACATGTGTCATGAAGGTACTCAACATTCTCATGGTCTATGGACGTGAGTATACCTTAACACTTTGATGATTATACTTATAACAAGGTGGCGATGTGATCTCATAGCATATTATTTTGTTGGGTCTGTCCAATACCATTTTTCTATTAACAATGTGCTCTCATTGTTCCTAGCATCTTTATAACTTTAACAATGCCCTATGATCAGTAAAACGGGATCATCGTGAAACACATGAGCTAGTCTCAGAGGCTTGACCAGGAAACTATTTGGCGTTTACGTTTCTACATACGAATGGGTTTTCCTCTAAATCGAATATTCAATTACTACCACACTTATAGCACAGAAATATAAACATTAATTACAAGCATGGAAATAAATAAGAACTTTTATTATTGCCTTTTGGACATATTTCCAATAGATCGACACCTACATTATGTCATAAATACTTTGACAATTGCTCAGCTCCCAACATTACTCTTGCAAAAACCACAATTGTGGCGTACTTTATGCACGGGACCAAAGTTTCAACAACAGTTTATCGTGTAATGCCGGAACCGAAATTACATTCATCCATAATATAATCAGAACGAGCAATCTAGCATCATGAATAGCTTTGCGTATTGTTTCACAATAATATGCCCACATCATGGCCCAATCACTTGCTTATGCACGGATTATCTTTAATTGTATAGATACAAAAGAAATTTGAGAATGCAACGAGCACACTTTTGTTTATGATCATGTGAACCTCAAACAATTTAGAAATATGGAGTATACAAGATATTATATAATTCCTAATTGATATGCAGATTTTTTAGTTTGAGAAACTTTATTGGCATATGCTTTTGACCTTTGCGCCTAGGTGCCGTGTAAAACCCAAAAGTTATTATGAACTCTTGCGTGAAATATGACAAATAAACTAAACAGACTGACGACACACCATTTGAAATGTTGTGTGGTTTATAATGGTCATCACCACATGTCTTGGGACATAGCACCAGATATATAGTTGTGTCATTCTGACTAACCTTTCGGACAATATTTTTTTTCCTTTTTCTTTCACATTTTTTTCCTTTCAAAATAGAGGCTTTCATTACACTTGGTCTCTGCATCTTGTAATGCTAGAACAGTAAAATATCCCCCGTTTGCTCTCGAGTGCACAATTCTTGTATTTAATTCTAGAGATTCAAAACGATATTGTGAATACGTCAGATACACTTCCCTTTATTGTCATGCAGACCTCTAATGCTTTGGAAATCTAAAGTGCACTAGATGTGCATGAAGTAATTGCCATGGAGATTTGTTATAAAGGAGCTACTTTAGTATTACCTCTTCTGACCTTTGCTCAAGACGAGGCGCAAAACTAAAAGCTATAATATGAAGTTTTGCTCGAGACAACAAATCAATCAAATAAAACGAGAGGCAACACAAGTCTATACATCATCTAGAAAGTTACATAGTTTATAAAGCGTGATCATCACGATTGCAGCTCACTGCATGGGGCCTAAGTTCATTACAAAATTTATCATGTACTGCTGGAAATGATATTATCTTTGACCAAAATTCAGAACCAACAATCTAGCATCGTTAATAGCTTTGCCGTACTCATTTCACCATAATATGTTGGTTGTATACTGATTATGTACTGCTGGAAATGGTATTATCTTTGACCAAAATTCAGAAACAACAATCTAGCATTGTAAATAGCTTTGTCATATCTATTTCACAATAATATGCCAGCATCCTTGATCGATCGCTCGGTTGCATACTGATCATGTACTGCTGGAAATGATATTATCTTTGACCAAAATTCATGACCAACAATCTAGCATCGTAAATAGCTTTGTCGCATTCATTTCGCAATAATATGCTAGCATCCTCGATCGATCGCTTGGTTGCGTACTGATTATCTTTAATTGCAAAGATTCAAGAGAAACTTTATTGATATACACGTTTGACCTTTGTGTGTAGGTGAAGCGCAAATCCAATAGTGATTGTGACCTCTTGAGTGAATTATGACAAATCGATCAACCGGACTGACAACACATCGTCTAACAATTGAGAAAATCTAGAGTGCGGAAGATATTCTTAATTACTAGTTGCTATATGCAGATTGGATTTTTCCGAGAAACTTAATTGAGTACATATTTGACCTTTGCGCCTAGTGAAGCGCAAAACCCCAAAGTGACTATGACCTCTTGCACGAAATATGACAAATTGATCAAACGGACTGACAAAACATCATATAACATGACCACCACCTATGCTGGGACATAGTACTGGTAACCGACCGCCTAATCGCATCGTAACAAATTCTAAAGTTGAAGGAATTGACACGCAACAATATAACCAATGATCGTCTAGAAGTTTTGTTTTCGTAGAAAAAAGTAATTTTTGACATGGCCACATCGACCAAGGAGAAGAACCCACATTCACACAAAGTTCTCCCCACAAAACTCTACTTAAAACCCAGGACCATAGTTTCATAAAACACAATCAATTCCCAGAAATATATGGTACTATACATATGCAACTTGACAATATTAATATCTAAGCAGAGGTGTTCATTTCGGGTTAGTATCTGCGTGGTCGAGAAAAGCAACAAGGTTTGCTACACCATAGTAGCATGTCACGCGGAGAGATCGATGTACCGAAATGGGCGGAAACGAAACGATTTCGGCGCAAAAACGTGTAGTAGAGAAACAAATCTAAAAGTGGCAACCCAATTGTGCAGTTGTGTTTCACCTGCTCCCCCTCCCCGTGGAGAGACCAGAGAGAGCTAGCCAAGGCCTAAGGGGGGTTAAAGCAAAAGCAAAGAAGGGGGAGGAAGAGAGGGAGAAAAGCGGGGTGTTTGCAAGCGCGCCATTAGTTGCAAGAGGGCATGGAGCCGAACAGAAAGTCTGTTTCGCCATTAATGGCCTCTCAGCCCTTCTGGAACCCATAGACGACCTACAGTCAGTCCCACACACAGCGCACACACACACACACAAGCAAGCAAAAGGAGATACTACATGTAGACAAGAGCGTCATTAGAGAGAGGCGAAGGGGGGGAGAACTGGTAGTAGTTTGTTGGCAAAGCGCTAGCTAGCTAGGCTCCAAGGCGCCATCACGAGCTAGGAGAGATAGATCGACCGAGGTCATGCCGGGCGCCCGGCCGGCTGGTGTGGAGAAGATAGATAGCTAGGTAGATAGATAGATAGAGAGGTGGTGCCTTGGCAGCTAGCCCCCCCTAGAGTCAAACCCCAGCCGTATTTAGGTCTCGCCCGGCCGGAGATATACATACGTAGACGCAGACGCAGACGCAGAGCGAAATAGAGAGAGAGAGAGGAAGCTGTAGCCCCCTCCCTCTGTGTGCGTGTGTTTCTTCCGTGCCGTCGTCGGCGTCTGTCTCCCTCGAGATGATGATGAGTGAAGGCCAGGGACAGCAGGAGATCATCACCCAGCAACATCAGCAACAGCAACAGCCGCTGGAGATGGACATCACCTTCGGGATGAGCAGCCATCAACATCACCATGCCCCCCCTTCCTCGTCCTCCTCCTCCTCCATGCACGCCGCCGCCGCGAGCTTCATGTGCGGTTCTCAATTCACCTGAATCCAATTCAATTTTTTTTTTTAATTTGCTTCCCTCTTCTGTTCTCTCATGCCTTCGATCTATCCTTGTCGATCCGGTAATTCGATTGGATTTTATCATGCTTTTCATGGTTTCTCTGATTCTTCAACTCTTCCTTCTTCTATTGGCGAAATTTCTTCGGCTGTTCCTTAATTTGCTCGATTTGTGTGGTTCTTGCATCGGGTATACATACTTGATCTTGCCTGTCTTAATTGGTTTCTATCTTTGTTTCTTGATAAACATGAACTAGCTACTAGAAAGGCAAGGGAACCTGCCTTCTTCTACTGAATTTTTCCATTCGTGTTCATCTATCTCCTCCTTTGTTTGCCAATGTAAATAACTTGGAAAGTCAAGTGATGATTCTTAGATTAGGAATATGGTCGTGATATGACAGATCCAAGTACTTTGACAATTTCGTCGATTCTTTATTTCTTTGTGTTTTACTCCGAGAGGAGGAGAAATTCTAGACGATGGGCGAAACAAGTTTCTATTCTAAATCGGCGCCTCTCTTTTTAATATTTCGGTGCAGATGGTTGAATTGTTATGTTCTGATAATTAGAGCCGGAACGCTGAATTGTCATGGCTTGTTAATTCGGTCCAGATAGCTGAATTGTTGTGGAAATTAACAACTCACTAGTCTCCCCTTTGGACATTAGGTACACTAATTAGCACTAATTGTTTTCCGAATGACAACAAGAACACCTGTAATTAATTAAGTGATTAGGACAAAGCATTATTTGTACATAGTAAGTGCCAAAAATATGTACTACTCTATACATGCATGCTTTTACATATTTTTCAATGAGCATATCTTGCACACAAGAAATTCCGGGGCTAGCCATGCCATGCATGCATATATTTCCTGGGCTGCCAAATAAATGCCTCCTACTACTCCTACTCCTACTAGTAGTAGTAGTGCTGCAAGGCTAGAGAAGATTCCACAATACCCTCCTGTTCCCACTCCTCCTGCAGCGAGCGCAGAGCAGGGAGGAGGGGTTGGAGTTGGGCCAGGCCACAATAATAGCATCACACATTCATAGGCTAGCTTATGGCAGCACGCATGATTTCATGATGATGATGTGTGTGTGGTTACTGGTTCCTCAAACCCTGTGCATGCATGCATGATTCAGCAAATCACCTGTTTCTTTTCACCACCCATATTACTTAATACTGATATATAAGTATATTCTTATGAGTTTTGTGTTGCACAACCATGCATGCAGGAGCAGCAAGGAGGCATCAGGCGCGTATGACCATCTGGGGGAGCTGGACCAGGCCCTGTTCATGTACCTCGACCACGGCCACGCCTCCGCGCAGCAAGAGCAGCGCCGTAAGTGCATGCACCAATACAATCTTTGCCCAAAAACGGGGTCAATTTCAGTTTCTCTTGCAGTTTTGCAGTGGTTAAATGCAGGTGTTAATTTCTCGTGTAGCATTATTATGATGGAGTGACAGTTAAAGTTGTTTGGCGCTTTATTAATTAATTGCGCGTTTAATCGGGAGAAGCGGTAGTTAATGGGGGCGGTGTAGGTAAGAGCATCTCCAACAGCGGCACAAAAAATCGGCGCCCAAAAAAAGTTTTAGTGCGCGCCCAATGCACTTTTAGCGTGCCGGACCCAACATTGCTTTAGCAGATGCACAAAAACGCGCGCCCAAAAAACCACGCAGTGTAAATTGTGAAGCGCGCGCAATCCGGCGCCTCAAATTTAGAGCTTTAGATGGCGCTTTTCAGCGCGCGCCCAATCCTTTTGCGCGTCCGCACTATTTACAGCTTCTGTTGGAGCTGTCCGGCGCCCAAAAAACTCGAATTTTAGCGCGCGAAGCACTTTTTGGGCGCCTGTTGGAGATGCTCTAAGGCCCGGAAACTGATGTGTCGACATTGGCACGTACGTACTATATTCCTCCATGTAAAAAAAAAGGAATGCTTTGGCACATATAGGAAGAGGAATATAGATGTGACGGGAGTAGCTAGAGACAGAGATCGATGCCTCCTCCTAGCCATTAGCTCTGATCTGGTGCATGCAAAAAGGCGCATGCATCTTTTTCCGGAGTTCAAGGGGAAAACGATCGTATGGCCGGCCTGCGGCAGATTCTCAGGCAGGTACACCATTTTGACCATGATCCGCTGCTGCAAATCTGCAGTGTCCGGCCTGCCCTTGCAGAGGACCATGTGGTGGTGTGGAATCCCTCCAAGAACACATATGCTTTGCTTGCCTGCTTGCTCGAAGTCGTCCATGGAACGTACGCATGCAACACAACAAAACTCTCTCTCTCTCTCTCTCTCTCTCACCCCCCGTTCTCTCTCCTCCTTTGCGGTTTGGGCGGTCGGACCGTGAGTGTGACATGTAACAGACGCCGCTCAATCATTCCGCGGCGAGCCATGGAGCTGCCGCATGTGCCCGCGGCAGACACATGCACGCAGAGGGGGTGATCTCCGCCTCCGGACTCCACTACCGCCACCGCTGCGCCTGCAATGGCGTGCGTCCGCATCTGTGGCGTTTGTTTGACCCGATCCGAGCCCCTATCCACTCCCCGGCCCTCTTCTCTTCCGGTTCGGGCGCAGGCAGGACAGGAGCATGCATGCATGCCTAAGCTGTGCGCGTCCCTCCTGCCCCGGCCCCGCTCCCACTGCCCCGTATCTCCCCGTACGTACCCCGCCCCAGTGCCCGGCCCAGCTTTCTCGTGTGTCGCGCGCCAGGACGGCCAGACCACCAGCTCGTACCGCCAGAGCGCCACTGCCAGCGATCTCGCTGCCGCTGTACGCGCCTGCCATGATTATTTTGTTCCCGTCCGCGCGAGAACGTACCACAGCAACCTCCATAGCTCCAGTGGCTAGCGGGCGAGCTCCTGTATATGTGCATCAACCTCTAGCTAGCTCGCTCGGTTCCTCCATCAGCTCACTCATTTGCCCCTCTCTTCATCTTGTTCATGGATGCAGAGACCCTGAACATCTTCCCCTCCCAGCCGATGCATGTGGAGCCATCACCAAAGGTACGTACTTACGCCACAACTCCATCGATCTCACGCACTGCTTGCTCAAGCTCATGATTGGTTTTGTTGCTTGCTGATTTGGTTTTGTTTAACATCGAACCTTGTGTTGTGATTGGTGTGCAGGGGGAGCTTGGTCTAGTCCTGTCGCCAGCGCCCGTGGGATCAAAGATGCCGTCACCGGACCACCATCACCACCAGCAGCAGCAGCAGGCGGCCGCCGCGGCCATGGAGGAGTTGGCGGCCGGGAGCAGGAGGCAGCAGCAGGAGCACCACCTCCACCTGCAGCATCAGCAACAACAACCCGCCTTCGCCACCGCCGAGTCCGCAGGGGTCAGCAACAACAAGGATGTCAAGCCGCTGACCAAGGTGAGTCTGACTCTGACCGTGGCAAATAGTTAACCTCACCTAATTACCTAACCTGGCTAAGCTAGCTAGATTTTTGTTGCTAATTCAGCTGCCCCATGTCATATATATTGCTGTTTTAATTGACTGACAATATCGATGTCTTTTGGTGTGGTTGCAGAAGGAGCACAAGAGGGGCTTATCCACGGGCGAACGCGACCCAAAAGTAACAACTAACTAAGCTTGTCTCGATTGTCAAGTGTCTTCATGAAAATTCAAGCATATGTAGGCAGTAGTGCTGCTAGCCAGTGTTTCTTTCTGTAGCTGTGTTGGACATGCAACTCAATTTCTGGTAATTGACGAAATGCAGACGCTGAGGAGGCTAGCCCAGAACAGGGAGGCGGCAAGGAAGAGCAGGCTGAGGAAGAAGGTGAGTGAGCCAAGCAACAGTTTTGTAACACCCAAATGGCAAGAAAGAAACACAAAGTGGCAGAAAAGGCAAAATATTTGCTATACTACATGAAAACGAACTTTAATTAGTTAGCATTCTTCTCTCTATGAGCAATGCCGGCCTCATTTTGCACAGTGTTGATTAATCTCTTACTATTTCACCTTGGATGCAATGCAACAGGCTTATATCCAGCAGCTCGAGTCCAGCAGGATCAGGCTGGCTCAGATCGAGCAAGAACTCCACAGCGCAAGAGCTCAGGTACAAGAAAATCAAAGCCGCTCTCTCCTCATTCTCTATCCAATCTGTGTATGCACATTATTCACGTGTGTATGTGTGTACAGGGAGTGCTCTACCCCGGCAGCAGCCTCCTCGCCGAGCAAGGCATCGCCGGAAAAGGTCTCGGCGGCATCGACGGCCTCAGCTCAGGTACGCACCCGTCCGTCCATCCCCATCCCCGTCCTTGAGCAATTCAGAATTTCAGATGCATGTCGTCGCGCTGCTAGTCCTACTAGCTAATCCGACACAATTGGCCAGCAGAGGCGGCGATGTTCGACGTGGAGTACGCGCGGTGGCAGGAGGAGCACAACCGGCTGATGTACGAGCTGCGGGCGGCGCTGCAGCAGCACCTGCCGGAGGGGGAGCTGCAGATGTACGTGGAGAGCTGCCTGGCGCACCACGACGAGGTGCTGGCCATCAAGGACGCCGTCATCAAGGGCGACGTCTTCCACCTCATCTCCGGCGTCTGGAGGAGCCCCGCCGAGCGCTGCTTCCTCTGGCTCGGCGGCTTCCGCCCCTCCGAGGTCATCAAGGTACGTCCGCTTACAATTGCGCGCGTTTCTTTCTTCAGATCGGATCAGCCCTAGCCCTAGATCTGGCTAGTGTCGGTCCCAGTCACCACCTCGGTTTGCAGCAACTCTTGCCTCCATCATGGAGTGAATTTTCTTGCTTTTTGTGGAAACATAAATAGTAAGACATATTAATGTGAGTGTCGTTCTGAACACCTGAAAAATATTTATCTGTATTTTTAAGGAACCAAAAATACTTTGTTCTAGACCACCTATATATGAATGTGATGTGTGGTTGCAAGCACGCACATAGTACACAAATCCTCCCATAGTACCTCAGCTAGAAATGTTCATTTTGAATAAGTCTAGTTACACTAAATCCCTTCCTAAAAAACAAGTATAGTTCACTGGAACCATAGTACCCTTATTTTTTTTTAGATTTGAGATATATTTTGCTTTTTATTTAAGGTAAAAAGGCAAAGGGTTTCTGTTTAAAAAAGGCAAATGATTTGAACTTTTATCAATTCGGAATTCATCGGGAATTATTACATCTTTGAATGCTGACCATTTAATTTATAACCAAATGAGCCATTTTGACCATTTAATCTTTGTATAATTATAAAACAAATAAAAAATAGTTGAACATTTGAACATTTTTTCTGTTATGAATCTGAAGGTAAAACAAAAATCTAAACAACATCCTCTATTCCTAAATAGCTACAATATCTACCTAATTTTTGTATGCATGCAACCATGCCACATCAACACCTATGCATGGCAACAATCACAAATCATAAGTTCTATTTGTTTTCATGCAATCCACTACCTAATTTTTCTAAGCGTGTGGCATGCCACATCAGCACCTATGCATGTCAAATACTCCCTCCGTTCCTAAATATAAGTCTTTGGGGGAGATTTCACTATGGACCACATACGAAGCAAAATGAGTGAATCTACACTCGAAAATGCATCTATATACATCCGTATGTGGTTCATAGTAAAATCTCCCCAAAGACTTATATTTAGGAACGGAGGGAGTATAAGTTATACTTTTGCATTCATTTAACCCAACCACATTAGTAAGGAATGCATGACATTATATTTATTGAGTTAATTTTATATTGTCATATACGATATATGTGTCCTATACTTGGAGGATATATACTTACATAGTTCATGGCTCATATATTTATTTTATAGAAAACCACATTCTGTTTGAATCCTTACATAGTTCATGGTTCGTATGTGTCCCATACTTGGAGCATTTACATAGTTCATGGTTCATAGTGTAAATCGATCGAGAAACATCTTAAAATTTGTTTTCGCATTATTTTTAGTTTTTTTTCCAGCGCTTATATTAATAAAATTATTTTAACTAGTTTCCGACGGCAACACTTTGGGATATCGTCTAGTGTTATTAATTACTCCCTTCGTAAACTAATATAAGAGTGTTTAGAATACTAAAATAGTGATCTAAACACCCTTATATTAGTTTACAGAGGGAGTACTTATTGGTAAAATATAAAGAGGTTTTGGCGTTTTGCTACAGGCTTCCTAGGAAAATCATGTACTCTTACTTGGATACAAAGCTAATGCATGTTTGTTCATGTCCTTCTACTCATGTGGCTTTGCTAATTCTTAGTTGTTTAATTTTTTTTTATAGAACTTCACCATCTAAAATTGTAAATCACCGAGTTAAAAAATAGCCTGGAATTGGGCCATTTATTTTGCAAAATATTTGTGCGAGTTACGGTAAACAGAGGAGAGTTGTAGTGGGGATGAGTTAACTAATACTTCTTTCATGATGGAAAAAAATATATATGCTTTTCCTGCAAAACAAATGTTTTATCTTATACTCCCTCCGTTCATAAATATTTTTATTTAGATATTTCAAATGGACTAGAACATACAGACGTATGTATTCATAATTTAGAGTGTAGATTCACTAATTTTGCTCCGTATGTAGTCACTTGTTGGAATCTCTAAAAAAACTTATATTTGGGAACAGAGGAGTACACATTAGCTAGCATGGTTTCAAAGAAAAAAAACATATAGCTAGCACGTCCTTTTACAAGATTTTTTTTGCGGGGGTCCTTTTACAAGATTAATTGCGACATGCATGGATTCACCAAAACAAAACGCTCCATATGCATGCATGCATTGCACATACAGCAGACTTGGCCGTATATAGCTATCCTAAAAATACTCTCACATGATCACATCCGGCCGGAAGTGACGGCCATGCATGTCTCGCGGCATTCAAGTCGTACTCGGTAGGTACTCGAACGGTATGGTGAACTCGGCGGCATAGTCCATCATCATGCGCATTTCGGCGCCGGGTGACGCGGGCCTGGAGGAACCCTCTCGTTTTCAGCAGCTACGGGCCGGCCTAGGCAGGGGGAGGGCACCTGCCATGGATCCGGGCCGGCCGGGCGATTCCCTCCCGCCGCGCGCATTGAAGAGCTTAACCAGCCAGCCCTCGATCCCCGCTGCGCCGCGCAGCCAGGCATGCCCCGCCGTCTCCGCGGCGCGTGCGGCGGGCACGATCGATGGCTCGCGGTGCATGCGTTCCGAGGCAGTATTAAATGGCGTCTCCTTCTGTCCTTGCTCCTGTTTGTGGAAATGCCATGCGTAGCTCGATCAGACTGTAACTGAATTATTTTTCTCTTGTGTTGATCGATCTGTTATTATCTTGGTTTAATTTGAGCGTGGTGGCATGCAGATGGTGCTTTCGCACGTGGACCCGCTGACGGAGCAGCAGATCGTGGCGGTGTACGGGCTGCAGCAGTCGGCGGTGCAGACGGAGGAGGCGCTGAGCCAGGGCCTGGACACGCTCTACCAGGCGCTCTCCGACACCGTCGTCTCCGACGCGCTCACCTGCTGCACCACCCCCAACGTCTCCAACTACATGGGCCAGATGGGCCTCGCCGTCCACAAGCTCACCACCCTCGAAGGCTTCGTCAGACAGGTCACCATCACTATCATCATCTCCGTTAATTTGCATTTCATGTCGCTCTAGTGTTTCTGTTAGAACTGCGACCGATGGATCGATCGATCAGGCCAAATATACATATTCCTTGATTAGTTGAAAGGGCACAACCGATGGTTCACCTAATCTAGATCGATCGAGACTGCGTTTGATTAGATTATATTTTGTCAGCGTGCAGGCCGCTAGCAAGCTAGGTAGCCACAATTAATATAAACTAATTACAATCCAGATTGAACTGTAGAAAAGTGCCCGACTGTCGCCATCCCGAAAATGGACACAGATGAGGTAGTAGCTAGGATTGACACGACACGCGTGATTATAGTTAACTATGAAAATACAATCCTGCTGCAGGGCTAACAAATAAAGACAGTAGTAGGATCTAGCTAATCTGTTCACCGACCTCCGATTTCCTTGTTGGGTATAGTGGGTGCATGCATTGTTTAGGCCGCCCTTCACCTGCTCTCTCATGGATTCCGCAAACAGAACCACACGCATCGATCATATGATATGCTTGCTGTTAATTAAGGCCGCCTGCCGTCGCATTGTAATTAATCAACTGCTGCTTGCTGATCCTGGCGTGACGAGGGCAGAACGTCAAATGCTGATAAAAACTAATCTACTTCCATGATTCATCAGTAACATGTATGCCTTGTGCGTTTGTGTATGCTTTGATCTGGCACTGATCGTCGTTGTATCATGGATGTATGGATGCAGGCGGAGAAGCTGAGGCAGCAGATGCTCCACCGGCTGCACCAGGTGCTGACGGCGCGGCAGATGGCGCGGTCGCTGCTGGCCGTCTCCGACTACTTCCACCGCCTCCGCGTGCTCAGCTCCTTCTGGGTCAACCGCAACAGGATGGCGCCGCAGGACCAGCAGCTGGAGGCCGGCCCTCACACCTAGCTCTCAATCTTTTCGTTCGACCACCATGCCTGCGTGCATGCGTGCATGCATCTCGCTCAGCCTATGCATGCATGCATGGCGCCGGCATGCATGTCTCTGAGAAAGTTGAAGGAAGCGCGCGGCTGACCGTGCAGGCTTATATTAGCAGCGCAGAGGGGAAGACAGGGAACCGTATCTGAATGATAACCCTCTAACAAAGAATGATCTACCGTGTGTCTTGGATTTGGATTAATTAGTAGTAGTGGCTAGATAGTATGGTCCATGGACTGATGTACTCGATCGTGGCTAATCGACCTGAATTGATTAGCTTGTCTTGCCTCCGGTTGCATGCGATTCGACTCTCCATCATATAGATCCAGCGTTTACCGGTTCATTCTAGGTCTGGCACGAGGGAGATTTCGAGTGAAAGCTCCACGTTCCCGTGGCAGCGATGCCCGTGGGT
>LR738713.1:564696067-564741566 GCA_902687465.1 Secale cereale | reverse complement strand
AACGCAGGTGCCAAGTGAGAGAGAGAGAGAGAGAGAGAGAGAGAGAGAGAGAGAGAGAGAGAGAGAGAGCGGACGTGGGAGATAGGGCTCGCGCGGCACTAGCCGTGGTGGTAGCCGCGGTACTACCGCTTCTACTATCGCTACCACTGTCGCCGAACCCGACATGAGAATCCCCGTCTCGAGTCGAGGCGGTATCAACGCTGAACCAGAGCCGCACTATCGCTCATGGCCATGGACGGTACTACCTTGGGCCAGCAGTACTACACCAAGTGGTGATAGGTAGTACTGCCGCTTTGGACCAGCGGTACTACCACTAGCGCCTTCCTTATGCCACATCCACGAAACCGGAAAACTCCAATGAGGCGGGAAGGAGTTGGGGTGAGAAAATACGTGCACGTGTTGATTCCACCCTAACCTCTCCGATACGGACCCCCTCTTGATAGTACAGTGTTCCCTACAACTCAAGTCCACCAAAACAGAAACGAAGGAAACAACACCGTCTTCTCTTTGAACACCGAGGGGTAGTAATAGTCACGTGCCATATAGATGAATATCTGAAATGCTCAATGCACATGATTAGTCTGTAAAAGCATTGTCATCAATCACCAAAACCACTTAGAGAGAGACATGCCCTAACAATCTCTGTCATGCCCAAGATGCGATTCTATCCCGATCATGTGGTGAACTCGTGATTAGGGCACAACCGCATTTCGGGCGCTTAGCAAGATGGATATCATTACATCGTACCATTACATAAATAGACGGGGATACATAGAAGTCATACAATAGTCACATGGATACAACATCATCATACACAAGGCATCCGACTATGGATAAAACACATGAAAAGCACATGACATCCATCCTGCTATCCCAGGCTGCCGACCAGGAGCCTATTCCAAGACCGACAAAGAAGAAAAAGAAAGAACTTCAACAGAAGGAAACATCGCTCTCACGTCAAGTCATCGGAAACCTGTACCTGGAACTGTTGTTGTAGTATCTGTGAGCCACGAGGACATAACAATCCCATAACCATGGGTATCAAGACTAGCAAATCTTAATGGGTATGGAGAGGATAAGTGGTGAAGTTGCAGCAGTGACTAAGCATTGTATGGTGGCTAACTTACAAGTACAAGAATAAGATAAGCATCTACGCAAACGGTCACAAACTAGTAACGATCGCTAAGTGATCCTTAACTACCTATGAGTCAAACATAACTGAGGGAGTCCTGTATTCACGGGTCCTCAGCCATCCGGGTCATTGAAGCTGGGCCGCATGAAGAAGAAGCAGAAGGCCTTCCCCCGTATTCGGTCAGGACTCCTATGTACGTAGAAAGGCAGGTGTAGAGTCCGGATGTATCAATTAGTTCGTCCCCAAGTCACCCTTGTAACCCTAGGTCCCCTCCAGTGTGTATATAAGCCGAGGGGTTTAGTCTGTAGAGGGGATCATCTTTACAATATCCTCATAGGCTAGACCTAGGGTTTAGCCATTACGATCTCGAGGTAGATCAACTCTTGTATACATATTCATCCATACTAATATAGCAGGAAGTAGGGTTTTACCTTGATCGAGAGGGCCTGAACCTGGGTAAACATCGTGTCCCCAGCCTCCTGTTAGCATCGATCCTCTAGACGCATAGCTTGGGCCCCCCTACCCGAGATCTGCCGGTTTTGACACCGACAATGGTGCTTTCATTGAGAGCTCCGCTGTGCGGTCACAATGAGCGATCGATGGCGCGTATCGTTATCAACGACGGGATCACCCTCGAAAACAACTTGGCTATCGGCTAGGTCCTCCAGCTCGGTGGGTTTGCTATATGCGTCTGCATGGCCTCTGGGCCGGTCGCACTCCCCGCGGCCGTCGAGCATCACATTTATGCCGATTCCGGCTATTCCGATGACGTGGCTATGGTAGAACTCTCGCCCATAAACGAGCTATTGGATCACATCGCCGTCCTGGGGCTTTCATCGCTAGGAGATCAAATCGGACTTAAATCTGGCCATGATGAGATCGGCCCTTCTCCAATCACTCATCTGGTAGTAGAAGTGGAGGATGGAGCCATAGAGGGTTCTCCTCTCCAGACAGAGACCGCAATAGTCCGGATCTCTGAACCCATCGAGCCAAACACCTCCCAGTCAGGAGGCGCACTATGTTCTATGAGCTCTAGGACCGACGCCGGACACGAAGGGCAATTAGACCCCATCGAATCTGGATTGTCACCATCGGAGGTTGCTAAAACACCGAATATCACTCTGGGTCGGGAATCAAAATTTTCAACACCCACCCACCCTGGGAAAAACTCTTCAAGTAAATTCGGAATCCCGGACATAGATGACCTCGTGAACATACAACAGCAGCCCGAGGAAACGGTAAACCACTTCTGGGCCAGATTCCTACTTGTTAAAAACAAGGTCAGGGACTGCTGCAACGACAAAGAGGTTTCTCTATTTCACAGTAATTGCACGGACGAGGGAGTCTTGAACGCCCTCAACCGACATCGTGTTCTGAGTTTCACAGAATTATCGCAGTTAGTACGGAAGTACTGCGCAATGGAAAATACTTGGAAATCCCAGAATACACCTCTAGAACAGTCTATATCCGGATAGTACGTCACCAAAGCTAAACGGACTTACCCTAGTTGGTCATCTGATAGCATTCCTATTAGCAAGAAGAACAAACCTCTTTTAAGGCACATGTCCGTACTGGACGAACTACTTGATACACCTTGCCAAAGACATGCAACCCCAGACAATGTCCCAAACCATCACCTTAGAGCATGTTGGGTACTCCGGCAGGTAGCAAAGAGCGGTACGACAATTCTTGCCACCACTGCACCAAGGGAGAAAGACATCGATGTCTTCACTGTCTTCGAGATGTTCCCCTCAAATAACCGTCGCAAGAGAGCAAATCGCGAACTTGCCGAGGTTTACCAAATTAGCTCTGCAAGCCCATGGAGCGACACGACAATTAGTTTTTCTGCTGAAGACGCACCTCGAGTCCGGTAGATCCGAGCATCAACAACTCTTGTACTAGACCCAATAGTAGATGGCTTGCGCCTCACTAAAGTACTTATGGACGGAGGAAGCGGACTAAACCTCATATATGAGGAAATGCTTGCAAAAATGCAGGTCGAGAAATCCCGCATTGAGCACACCAGCACAACCTTTAGAGGAATTGTACCAAGCCGCGAGGCCAAGTGTTCGGGAAGCATTAAGCTCGATGTAGTGTTCGGCTCACCCGACAACTACAGATCGGAGGAACTACTATTTCACATTGTGGCCTTCCATAGCGGATACCACGCCCTTCTAGGACGGGCGCTTTCTCACGCTTTCAAGCTATACCCCATTACGGGTACATGAAGCTTAAAATGCCAGGGCCCAAGGGGGTGATCACAATAATAAGTGATCCGGATAGAGCACTCCTCGCCGAAAACAAAACGGCATCCTTAGCCTTAAAGGCATTATCCGAAGCTCTCGCGACTAAAGAACTAACCACCCTACGATCAAAGGCGGATGCCAACGATGTCATCCTCGCCAAAAGATCGAAGTCTACCTCCTTCAAACCAGCTGACGAAACCATCAAATTCCAAGTGCACCCAATAGACCCTAACAAGACGGCATCCAACAGGGCTCAGCTGGATCCGGCGGTAGACAGCACGTTACGCGCCTTCCTTCAGGAAAATTGGGATATATTCGCCTGGCACCCTTCAGACATGCCGCGAATCCCACGTAGGCTGGCAGAACACAGCCTCAATATTATCAAGGGGCTCAAACCAGTCAAGCAGTCACTGCGACGATTTGTCGAACCCAAAAGACAAGCAATGGGAGAAGATTTAGCCAAACTATTGGTAGCCGGATTCATCAGAGAAATTAAACATCTAGATTGGCTAGCCAACCTAGTCATGGTACCGAAGAAGGATAAATCCTGGCGCCTCTGTGTCGATTTCCCAGTCCTGAATAAGGCTTGCCCAAAGGATCCCTTTCCTTTGCCCCGCATTGACCAAATTATCGATGCGACAGCCGGACACGACTCACTGTGCTTCCTAGCAGCTTATTCTGGATACCATCAGATAAAGATGAAGGAATCCGATCAGGGCGCAACGACATTTATCACCCAGTATGGCCCCTTTTGTTTCAACACTATGCCCTTTGGACTCACAAACGCTGGCGCCACATATCAACACATGTTTCAAACATGCTTAGGAAAACAAATTGGCAAAATAGTGGAGGCATATGTTGACGACGTAGTCGTAAAGACCAAACACGTCGAGACCTTGGTGGATGATCTCCGCCTTACGTTTTCCAACCTCCGAGAATATGACATAAGGCTCAATCCGGAAAAATGTGTCTTCGGCGTTCCAGCCGGAAAGCTATTAGGGTTCATCATATTCCATAGAGGAATCGAAACCAACCCAGCCAAAATCCGGGCCTTGTCAGAACTCAAAATACCAACCGATCTCAAACAAGTGCAAAAACTAGCAGGCTGCGTAGCGGCTTTTAAGCCGCTTCATCTCCAGGTTAGGAGAAAAAACATTGCCACTTTACAGATTGCTACGGCGCACTGACAATTTTGAATGGACAAATGCGGCCACAGCCGGATTGGAAGAAATAAAGCTCCACTAGCAAGCAACCCAATCCTAGCCGCCCCCGGTGTTGGCGAACCAATGCTGCTGTACATATCAGCCGCTCACCAGGTGGTGAGTGTCGTGCTCGTCGTCGAACGAGCCGAAGAGGGACATAAATTCCCTATTCAAAAACCCGTATACTATGTATCTGAGGTTCTAACACCATGTAAGTCACGGTACCCCCACTATCAGAAAATTTCCTATGCGGTCTTCATGTCATCTCGGAAACTCCGACACTACTTTCAAGAGTGTTCGATCACAGTGGCATCCGAGGTACCACTCAATGATATTATCAATAATAAAGACGCCACGGGACGCATAGCCAAATGGGCCATTGACCTCTTACCATTCAAAATATCCTGCAAGCCGCGCCAGACTATTAAATCCCAGGTGTTGGCCGACTTTGTCGCAGAATGGACCGAAGCCGAACTCCCTAAAGAGTATGGCTCATATTCCCACTGGACAATGTACTTCAACGGTTCCAAAATGCTAGCCGGGCTGGGGTCCGGCTTAATACTGACATCTCCAACAGGGGATACGGTTCGGTATGTTTTACAGATTATGTATACGGACTCGAACAATGCGGCCGAATATGAGGCCCTATTGCATGGTCTCCGACTAGCTGTATCCATGGGCATACAATGCCTCGAGGTACCCGAAGACTCAAACCTCGCCATCTCCCAAATCAATGGGGATTTTGATGCGAAGGATTCAAAAATGGCAGCTTATCGCAATGCCATATTGAAAATATCGTCTCGATTTGAGGGGTTGGAATTCCATCACGTAGCCTGGGATAATAACCAGGCCGGTGACGTATACGCACGGATGGGAGCTAAACGCGACACTGTCCCACCGAACACATTTGTGGAATGGTTGTTTAATCCATCAGTAACATGGCAGGACGCGAGCGGTGATACAAATACAGATCCAAACACACCCCTAGCCAAACTCAATCACGATGTCATCGGAGATCCAAGCAGGGAGATTGCTCCTTCGGCTCATGAAATCATGGCTGCCATAGCCCCCTGGAAAGAGCCTTTCCTAGCTTACCTTAATAGGCAGGAACTCCCTGATGATCAAAATGAGGCCCGCCGCATAGTCCCGTGCTCGAAAGCCTACAAAGTTCACGAAGGTGAACTATACAAGAAAAGCACAACTGGTATTCTCCAAAGGTGCATCTCCAAAGAGGAGGGAAGGCGAATTCTCACTGAAATACACGCTGGAATGGGCGGTCACCATGCCGCAGCAAGGGCGCTCGTAGGCAAAGCTTTTCGCACTCGCTTTTACTAGCCTACTGCCCGAAAAGATGCCCAAACCTTAGTCCAACACTGCGTTGGCTGCCAGCTCTTTGCAAATCAAAGTCACATGCCTCCCACCGCACTGAGAACAATCCCCATTACTTGGCCTTTTGCGGTCTGGGGGCTTGATATGGTCAGACCCCTTAATGGATGAAGTCATAAAAGAAAATACTTACTGGTGATGGTAGACAAATTCACTAAATGGATAGAAGCCAAGCCAGTAAAAACAGCTGAAGCAGGGCCTATGATAGATTTTATATCCAGCATAGTACACCGTTATGGTGTCCCGCACAGTATTATCACAGATAATGGCTCCAATTTCACAGCTGACGAGGTAAAAAATTGGTGCGCAAAGTTGGGTATAAAACTCAACTACGCTTCCGTATACCATCCTCAAACAAATGGCCAGGTCAAAAGGGCCAATGGTCTGATTATGAGCGGCATTATACCCCGACTAGTGCGCTCCCTACGGGAGTCTGATAAACAATGGGTCAAAGAGCTCGACTCTGTACTCTGGGGGCTTCCGACCACTCCCAATCGTACGACCGGATATACACCCTTTTTCATGGTGTACAACGCAGAGGCTGTTCTGCCCTACGACATTATTCATGACTCACCTAGAGTGCGCATGTACGAGGAGAGGGAGGCCGAGTTAGATCGGCAGGATGACCTAGATGGACTTGAGAGGAGCGCGATACAGCGCTAGCACATTCCGCATTTTACCAACAACAAGCTAGGCGATACCAGAGCAGAGAAGTGCGGGCCAAGATATACAACGTAGGCGAACTCGTTTTACGCCTCCCGGAGAAGAAAAAGGACAAGCTCAAACCAAAATGGGAGGGGCCCTTCATTATTGATGAAGTACTCACCGGTGGAGCTTATCACCTTCGCAATGCATAGGACAACCACCTTGAGCCGAACCCGTGGAACGCTGCCAGGCTCCGACGATTTTATGGATAGTTCGATAGCAATTTCTTCCTCTTTATAAGTTAGGTCTTGTCTTTTACTTTTTTGTTTCTCTCCCTTTTTCTCTTTACATTTTCTTGGCAAATATTCGGCTCACCCTAACTGCCACAAGACGAGTACGTCCTCAAATATACCTGGGGGCTTCTTTAACGAAGCCCATTACCAATAAAGCTTCTTGCTTAAAAATGACGCGTATTTTAGAGTTCATCCTTGCCATTATATGCACCGATATGACTTAAGTTCTGGCCAAGCTGGCTTGCCTGGCTCCTATGCTTACCCCTACGTTTCTGATTGTTTGGCTAGGGCATAAAGGGAGCACCTCTGCGATTGTTACAACCGGGTAATCCGGATATGTACCTCAGACTGGGTGAAGCCGAAAGCTAGCGCTCTTAAGGGGATAATTGGTCGGCGGATACACGACATGTCGCATTCTAAAGTGTACCTTAAACTATCACAGGAGATGGCTTCCTAATATCCTTCTCATAAGATTGAAATCCTAGGCCCGCATCTTTATGCACGCCGACCCAGGGAAAGGAACCCCTAACGGAACTATTCTCTCTGGAAGATGTTTCTTACATTAAATAGTAATATAACATAACTCCCCAAACTCAGTTCGTCTGTTCAAGCAATTATGACCGGAATGCCTAGTTTCCGAACATATCACGTGCTTTACAACAGATATAGTATTCGAAAACACTCCAGCCTTTGGGTTTATGGAGGTCGAAGCAGATGGTCGGCCATGACAAACTTTATATAAATTTGGCCGGAGATAAATTTGATGGTAAAAGTACATTAATACATAGAATCAAACGACTACTCATTTTCTATTCCCTCTATCAGGCTGTCTAGCTTACAGTCCTGTTGGGAAAGCTTAGCAGCTACCTCTACTTGGTTATAAACCAAATGCGGAGGAATTTCCAGTCCATCGGACCCTCAAGGTCCCACGCGGGCCATGTGATTTGGATCAAGACGAGTGTAGCACGTCTTCACCATAGCTAATGCTTCTCGAGCACCCACGCGGCATGCCGATGCTTTCCATAGTTCGAAGCGGCGCCGAGCCCCTTTGAACAAGTCCGCCAAATCCTCCATAGTTTCTGGAGGACAGTCGCCAGGCTATAGAGCTTTGGCCATACTCTTCATGGCCTTCCGAGCCCGTTCATGGACCCTGGAAAGCTCTTGCAGCACATCGCCCTCAAAAATGGATACTCCGCCTTTAGGCTGACCAGTCAATAAACCTGCATGAAAAGTTTTTATAAGAAACTTTCAAACTAAGAGACTACTAGGAGATCTAGGTATAAGAGACATACTAAACATGCCGCTTTTTAGCCTCCGGTTCTCTTCGAAGGCGCTTGAGAGTTGGGCCTTTACGCCCTTTAGCTCCTGTTCGAGCCTAATATTTCCTTCATGCGCTTGGTTCCTTTTTTCCATAGCTTGCGTTAGTGCACGCTCGCCAGCGGCTTTTTCCTCTTCGGCAAATTTCTTGTCCGCTAGGGCAGCTCTTAGCTCCCTCTCCAGTTGGTCGGTCGATCATGTTCCTGTATTACACATTAGTATATATATCATAGTAATCAACAGAACTATCATAGCTTCCGTACACAATCATTCTTACCAACAACATCCTTTCCGGATTCCCTCGAATTTCTCAATTCGGCGAGCTGAGTCCGGCGCTCTTCGAGTTCCTTGAATATAGAGTTATTCTTTTCCCGAATGACCTATAAAAATACAACGATCCTCAAATCAGTTGTACCAACTGCTTTAAGTCTCGGGGGCTACTGGCATGGGAATACTCAAACTAAAAACTTACTCTCATATCTTTTGAAAGCTGATGAGTGGCTCCCGCGAGTCCCTCTTGAGCGGCTCGGATATAGACATCTGCAGAGTTGAGGGCGTTAAACGCCTCCTCAGAAAAAGTAGGGTCACGCATGGCCGCTTTTCGCCGTCGATGAATCATCGCGACCTCCACTTTGGAATTGGTAGCTGATACTTCATCTGAATCCTCCTGGAGAGGACAATCCGGCACAGTATTAGTATTCACCCTTGACGGGCCTGATGCCGGATTGGCTGAAGCTTGGCCCGCGTCGCCTCCGGAGACAGTCCGGCTTGAATTCCTCCTAAAAGGAAGAAACAATGCGGAAAGTTATAATAACAATTTCACCGCCCAACGCATGATAAAACAAACAGTTCGTGGTCCTTTTTCGCTTCAAAGCCTCGCCCAACGCGGGCGCTGCCCTCTGGGTTGGCAGTCTACGCGCAGTTCGACGTGAGGAGCACTGTCCCTGTTTAAGTATGATAGAATACAGTGCGTAAATGCGCACTGGGAATCTTCTCGTTGGTGAGATATCCCCTAAATTACTTACACGGGAAGAAGGAATGAGGCCTGGGTAATCGGCTACTATAGCCACCAAGGTGCCCCCACGGCAGGCCTGATAGAAGACTCCCTCTTCTAACTCTACGCCTATATCCGGGTCCTCTTCATATCCGAGGCCCGTCTTTTGGAACGGGTCCTCTGGCTGCTCGCGGGATTGTTAATCCCCTTGACTACCTTCCTCCCCTCCTGTTGGGAGACGACGAATATAGTTCGGTCAATACATCATAACAAAGAAAAATGGAGCGGTCAAAGAGAGGGACTCACCCAGTCGGGAAGATTGTACATAGAAAGACCTTCCCGGCATGTTAAATGGATGAAGTCATGCTTCTCTCCTTTGTAGAGGCCTTCCAGGACAGCGTCTAGAATGGCAGGGACATCTAGATCCAGGCGTAGGTGGCGCGAGGCATCATTCTGACCATTATAATGATACATTGGAAGTCCTCTGGCTTGGAGCGGCTGCACACGTCGCTTCATTGAAATGGCCATCACTTCGATTATAGTTAATCCCGACCTGGCAAGAAATTTGATCTTGCTGGCCAGTCGGCTAACCTCCGCTCTCTCTTCTTCCGAAGGACCGCAGGGACGCCAGTTAAAAAGCTTCTTTGGCGGAGCACTGGAATACGTGGGGAGTCCGCGCCAAACTGGATCCGGCAAAGCGACATCTTCAATGTAAAACCACTCCGAGGGCCACTCTTCGGATGCCTTCTTCGGAGTACCGGAGAGATAGCCTCTCCCGGCTATGCTCCATACTTCGGCGCTCCCAACTTCAAATATGGATCCTTCTTCCGACCGAGGGACGAGGCAGAAATACCTTCTCCATAGCTCAAAATGAGGCTCGCAGCCCAAGAACAGTTCGCATAAAGCGACAAAACCCGCAATGTGCAGAACTGACCCTGCAGTAAGATTGTGCAGTTGGGGGTCGTAGAACTCCAGGAGTCCCCTAAGAAAGGGATGGATAGGGAACGCCACGCCTCTTAAAAGGTAGGGGACGAGACATACCCTCTCTCCATCAGAGGGGTTGGGAAAGCTCTCTGCCAGGGCTTGGTTGTCGACAGACGTTAGTCCGGCCCGGGCGGGGACTAGATTCTTTGGACGGAGATACCCCTGCGCTTGTTGTGTCCGCAGATGCGCGTGGGACACATAGCAGCTTTTCAAATCTCCTGCACGAGGGCCATGAGGGCGCGAGGAGGAGCTCGGGGCACTGGCCATGTTTGAAGATTTTTTGCAGGCACTAGGGTTTCTTTCACGTGGAATGAGATGGAAAGACAGTTGGATCTATTCTCTTATATAGGCGCCTTCCCTGAACAGTCAAGGGGGTATTTCCAAAAGACGCCCAGACAATTCACATTCATTGGACACGCGGAAGACAAGACGGTGGCGGCAAGGAATCGGTGGATTATAATATTTGAAGAAGCCAAACTATCATCCAGGGGGACTCACCTTACAAGACCGAAGACATGAAGTCGGATACAAGCTTGTCCTTGAAGGCAAGTCCGGGGGCTACTAAGGGAGTCCTGTATTCAGGGGTCCTCAGCCATCCGGGTCGTTGAAGCTAGGCCGCATTGATGGGCTGCATGAAGAAGAAGCAGAAGGCCTTCCCCCGTATTTGGTCAGGACTCCTATGTACGTAGAAAGGCAGGTGTAGAGTCTGGATGTATTAATTAATTCCTCCCCAAGTCACCATTGTAACCCTAGGTCCCCTCCGGTGTGTATATAAGCCAAGGGGTTTAGTCTGTAGGGGGGATCATCTTTACAATATCCTCATAGGCTAGACCTAGGGTTTAGCCATTACGATCTCAAGGTAGATCAACTCTTGAATACATATTCATCCATACTAATATAGCAGGAAGTAGGATTTTACCTTGATCGAGAGGGCCTGAACCTGGGTAAACATCGTGTCCCCAGCCTCCTGTTACCATCGGTCCTCTAGACGCATAGCTTGGCCCCCTACCCGAGATCTGCCAGTTTAGACACCGATAATAACACCACCGTGTTCTCTTCTCAAATTGAAAAGAGACGGTCACGGTTACTCATGCGGTTGGTGTATTTTATTTCGGATCCTCTGTCAAGTTTTCTACAACTGGACACTAACAAATTCCAATCTGCCACATAACCATGGGCACGGCTTTCGAAAGATCATAATCCTGGAGGGGTGTCCCAACTTAGCCCATCACAAGCTCTCACGATCAGCAGAGGTAGAACCTCTTATCTTAGGGACAACCCGATCAGACTTGGAATCCCGATGCACAAGACATTTCGACAATGGTAAAAACAAGTCCATCAAGACCTCCCGGCGTGCCGACACCCTGATAGTAGCCGCGCGTATCTCGTATCAGGCCACGACCGGATGAGCTAAGTGTACAACGACCAAATACCCCAAGTTGCCAAGGGGCGGTGCCGCAAGGTGCTCTAGTTTGGACCAACACACATGAGGAGCACTGGCCCGGTTTGTAAATTAAGTCTGCGGGTAGCACTAACTCCCTATGCAAGTTTTAGTTATTAGGCAAATGGTAAAACCAATGTTGGGCCTTGCAGGACGAGTTTTATTCAAAGCGAACTGTCAAGGGGTTCCCATAAACCCAACCGCGTTAGGAACGCAAAATCAAGGAACGTAACACCGGTTTATCAGTTCCTAAGGCGGCATGAGTGGAACAAAACACCGAGCAAAAGGCCAAGCCTTCCACCCATTGACAAGTATATATGTGCACTAATTTAATTAAGAGATATTGTGATATTCCCAACATATCCAAGTTCCGACATGGAGCAAACTTCATCTTCACCTGCAACTAACAACGCTATAAGAGGGGCTGAGCAAGTGGTAACATAGCCATTCAATGGTTTGCTGTGGATGGTGTCAAAGGTTGGAGGTTTCATGGCAACAAAGAGAGGCTGACAAACAAATGGTGGGTAGCGCGACATATAGCGATAGCATCGAGACAACTAGCATAGCGATGATAGTAATGAGATCCAAGGTGACGGTCATCTTGCCTGAGATCCCGCTAGGAAGAAGAATGAGTCCATGAAGAAGAAGAAGCCATGAAGACGAACCAAGTGTAGACGGACGAATCCTCACGATCGCAACGAAACAGGAACTACCGAGAAGAAGCAAACAACATGATAAACACACCACACATAAAGAAGACGATATGCTCAACCAAGTATGATGCATGACAAGGCTACATGATGCAAATCATGGCAAGAGATGATGCGCAACCAATCAAGTGTAAATGAGGCTGGAAACAACCTATAACAAATCCGGTAAGTCCTCATATGCAAATTTCGAAATTGGTTCATATCTGAACAAACCTTAAGTTAAAGTTTTTAAACAGCGAGTTAACATGCACCATGATGATCTGCACGAAATTCTAGACAAGTTACATATAAAGTTCATTTAATTCGGAGCTACGGCCTAGAAGATATGAGCAAAACAAGTCAAGCATGGCATCGATGCAAAATGCATTCAAACATCAAGCACAACACTCAAAACATGGATACAACATGACATGATGCATCTACATGCAAAATCAAGAAAGTTTCATATACAACACGCTCAAAATGAAGCAATGGTTCAACACATACAGATGAAACAAGTTTAAAGGACAAGCTGTCCAAAACAACAACTAGTCACTTTGCAATCATCAAAACAACATGCCACAGGAACATTTCATGGCATCAAAGATCATGGAAAGCATGTACATGTCAAGCATTACAAAACATGATTACTGAGCTACTGCTAGAAATCACTAGATCATGCTCAAAACATCATGGCAAGATTACAAAAGATAACATATTCACAGACTTGGTGAAATAAACTGAACATGGTAGGAAAGCGACAAGTAGGCGTGTTTGCAAGCTTGCCAATATAACCAACATCAAGAAGACATGTTTATGCAGCTACTCATGTTAAGAACATGGTCATAGGATGCTTAGAACTCTAGCTATTCACATGGTAAAACTGAACTTACTGTTAAAAGGCTGACAGAAACATTATTTAGCAATTTGAGAACAAGGTAATGACAAGCTACAGCAGGCCATAATTGCAAACAAGGGCATGGATGGATAGAGCATTACATGGACAACAAAACATGATCACTGAACATCTCCAGATTATGCATTGATTTGACTATAGCATCAAGCAAACATGGCATCATAATATAATAGTTTGAGACTTAGCAGTTTTCAACAAGTCTCAGGATACAACAAACATCGAGTAGGTCACTTAACAAGCTTATTTCACACACCACAAGGCATATCATGAAAATTGGATAGCAACACAATAAAGATGACATGATTGTGCTTTTAAAACATGTTGACATGATGCTCAAACAAAATTCACACAAAAAGATATGAAGAAGACAAATCAGCAAGTTGTAACAGTTTTCAGTGCCTAACAGCAACTTGCACATTTGCAACAGGGATTAACATGTCAAAATTCATCCTATCATGAATGTAAATCACACCATCATGTAGAGCATCAAGAGATGAACATTCTGACATATTATATGCTCAATTTGGATCTACGTGCACAAAGTTACAACCACACAAACATGCACACATGATATGAGTTTTCAAGGACTTAGGCAAAATTTCACCTCGCAAAAAAACTAGGACGAAGATGTAAATGGACGACCGGGTGCAATAGGGCAGACGTTTGGATGGGGGGGTCGAGGATATCCCAGGACAGAGCCGTGCAGGGGATGACGCCGAGCGGGACGGGGCCATCCCAAGGTCGTTTGGCTCGGGGGATCCGTGGATCCAGACAAGGGGGTGGACGAGGCCGTCGGAGTGGGCAGAGGTGGCCGGGCCGGCGCGGAGGAGCTCGCCGACGAGGCGAGGGGGCGGCCGGAGGTCCAGATCCGGGCGGAGCCGCCGGATCTGGTCGAAAGGCGGCCGGATCTGGGGATCTCCGGCGATGAGACGTGGGCGCGGAGGCAGAGGCCTCGGTGGCGGGGAAGACATGACTGCGGCGGGGCACGGAGCCAGGTGGGGCTCCACACGCTGGAGGTGCGGGTTCGTCCGACGGCAAGGCGAGCTCGGAAGCAGGCGGCAGCAAGCGGAGCACGCATGGCGGCGGTGCTCGGGCTGGAGGCGAGGCGCCTCGCGCGCGGAAGGCAGGCGGCGGCGGCTGTGGGCTCGCATGGGCCCACGATGGGCCTAGCGGGCCGCGGTGGTGGGAGGCCCGGTGGAGGCGACGTGGCCGCCCGTGGTTGGCTGCGGGCGGCGGCGGGCTGACGTGGCGACCTCGGATTTGTCGGGCGACGTGGCTGGAGGCGGTGGACGCGTCCGGCGGCGGGGCGGACGTGTCCGGCGGCGCGAGGTGGAAGAAGACTAGGGTTTTTACTCGAATTATCAGAGGGGGAGGCTGTTTTATAGGTAGAGGGAGCTAGGAGAGGGCTATTGAGGTGCGGTTTTCACCCACACGATCATGATCTGACGGCGAAGAGCATAGACGGGGTTTATATGGGATAGTGGACAGTTAAGGAGGGGTGCTGGGCTGAAAGAGAAAGGCCTACCGGTGGTTAACGCTTTTAACCGTTGGGGCATCAAACGACCTCCGAATGGAATGAAACTTGACAGGCGGTCTACCTACACTATAATAAGACCACACGCCAAGTTTCAACCCAGTCCGAGAATGTTTTTAGGCCACTTACAAAATACGGTTTCGGAGGTGCCGCGGGCACGGGCAAATGTGATCTGGGCTCAGAACGGACAACAGAGAGATCGAACAGACCGGGTAACTACGAACAGATGCAAGTTTTGAAAACTATGCAGATGCAATGCACATGATGACATGGCAAAATGCAACACACAAGCAAATGACATGGCGACGACAACGAATAACTGGAAGACACCTGGCGCATCGGTCTCGAGGCATCACAACACTCCCCTACTAACAAGAGATCTCGTCCCGAGATATTAGGAACGAGACGAAAGAAGAATTGGAAGAACAAAGTTCTTCTTGGAGAAAAGAGTGAAACGAAAGAATCTTGAGAGGTTGAACAACTTGAAAGAAGAACACACCGGAGATGAACGAGATTGAGAAACTCCGTTAGAAAAGAGGAACAAGGTAGAGAACAAGAGCATTGACGGTTGAAAGACAAGAAACAAGAGCTTAATGATGGAGAAGGAATATGAAACCACACAGATATAACAAGATAGCCAAGGGACGAGAATGAAAGAATTCGGACAGCACTCCGACTGAAAATGGAAGGAATAGAACATGATCTTCACAAGATGGAGCGATATTTGACGAGAGGAACAACACAATGCCTCCAGAAAAAATAATGAAAGAATGGAATGAAAAGAACGGAGAAGAGAACAACAACTTCCATCACGAATGAATTAGAAAGCAACCTTAGAAGGAAGGATTGAACGGAGTTGTTGAGAGACTCAAGAACAAAAGAATAAGCTTGGTGTGGACTTATGGAAAACATGTGAAACTTGAGGTGAATTTCTGCCACTACTAAAGATTGATTAGCTGAGAAAAACGAGGAAATGGAAAACTCCATTTTAAAAGAATACGGAGAATTAATTGCATCTTGAGGTGTAAGAATAATAATGCTTGAGCTTCTCCACAAGAATTTGATGAACACTTGAAGAATGATTTGAATCACGATGAATTACCCTGAAGAACTCCGGTAAAAAAAATATGATGATGATGGATGAAAAGAATAAGATTAAAGCTTTGCGATGATTTAGATGGGGGTTCCGACGAGATAGCCGAGAAAAACTTTGAACTCTGGAAAATAAAAGATGGTATCACTTCAAATTAGAATTTATTCATCATGAACAAATTCCGGAGGAAGAGATTACTTAACTTGATGAAAGAAGAATAAAAAATTTGTTATGCTTATCCCTCACCAATTAATTGATGAGAAGCAATGGATTTGCATAACACTTATTCTTGTTTACAAAGATTAAAAGGAGATATAGCGCAAACTTGACAAAGTCTTCATGAACCACCGGTGGGATTGGAAAGAACGAATGAATTAACATGAACAAAGAAAAGAATTCTGAGCGAACCACCGTAAGAATTTAAAACGAGCGATGAAGGAGGACAAACAACCCATGAAGAATTGAAATTGAACGAAGGAAATAGAATGAATTGCCGAAAGAATTAGAAAACGAATAAAGAGCTTGAGAAAATTAGATAGAAGAGAACGAAGAGATCAGAACTGATTAAATAATGCTTGAACGAAACACCGGAAGAATATGAAGACGAATGAAGAGACATCAATTGAGAATAGTTCGAAATGGAAAACAATTCCTGAAATACTCTGTATGGGTAAGGAAAAGAATTTATGACATTCGAGAGGATAACATGAAGCTAGAACCACGAATCTTCACAATAACGGACAAGATTTAGAGTGAAAATCTTCTTCGGTCTTCAAATGTTGAGAATGACAACGAGAAACAACACCAAAATTGTTGAGATACTCTGGACGAATGAAAAGAGGGAAGATTGAACCGAACATGAAAGAATTGAGAGTGATGTTGGATAAGGCATATGACTGATGGAATCCATACTTACGTCACACTTGAAAAGAATTTGGGAATCACTCCAGAAATAATTAGAAGAGTCAGGTAAGATGCTGGGAAAAGACATATGGGTTATGAGCCCACCGAAAGGAAAACACCATTGGAAAAGGATTATACAAATGAGAAATGATGCACCAGAACGGTTGAAGACTCGAATGAGGTAACAACCTCGAATTAATTGGAACATAGACAAATCTCCTGAGATGTCTTCGGCACTCCGGAACGATTAAATAGAGAGTGGCGAACGAGCAAGGGGAAACATCTGAGCCGAGGGAAAGAATGTGAAGAACACTGAAAACTTGAATTGAATCCACCGTAGAAGAAAATGAGATGAAGAATGATGAACTAGACGAGAATTCACCAGTTGAAACAATTGAGGAAAAAAAGCAAAGCATTCGCACGAGTAGGATGGATACTCGATTAAGGACTCCGACTCCGAGAAGAAAAAGGGTGGGCGGGTGGGAAAACAGAAAGACCACATCAGACGAGAGAAACGACGCCGCTTTGGAAAGAACTGAGGATATAACTCGCAAAAGACAAAGAGGAATGAATCAACTGGACGAGAAATGCACCAGATGAAAAGAACTGACATCACAACGAACGAAAACTAACTGCGTGATCCTAAAAAAAGTTTGAAGGGGCAGAGGAGTAATTCAAAACACCTACGTCAAGATTCCTCACCAGAGCGACGAAGGGGTTGAGGAGTAAAAAGAATTCCTACCCTCCGATATAACTAGACTCCGAAAAAGGTTTCTTCTAGACTCGAGATCGGCCAAACTACGATCAATCAAGGGGGCTCCTATGGTCGGTCGAGGCTCTGATACCAACTAGTCACGCCCAAGATGCGATTCTATCCCGATCACATGGTGAACTAGTGATTCGGCCACAACCGCATTTCAGGAGCTTAGCAAGATGGATATCATTGCATCGTACCATTACATAAATAGATGGGGATACATACAAGTCATACAATAGTCACATGGATAGAACATCATCATACACAAGGCATCCGACTACGGATGAAACACATGAAAAGCACACAACATCCACCCTGCTATCCCAGGTTGCCGACCAGGAGCCTATCCCAAGATCGAAGAAGAAGAAGAAGAAAGAACTTCAACAGAAGGAAACATCGCTCTCACGTCAAGTCATCGGAAACCTGTACCTGCAACTGTTGTTGTAGTAACTGTGTGTAGCGACCACGATCCGAATGGACCGAAGTCTCTGTGTTCTGTGTCATCCCTGGATCGGTAATGCTGACACACACAGTACTTGGAGGATTTATAACAGAGTGACAATCACACACTTATTACATCGAATGTCTCCAATGAGAACTTATTACAAAAGTCTATGGCTTAAGGCCATCTAACAAAATAACAGCGGAAGGCTTGGAAGATAAGTGAGTCCATCAACTCCAACGGCATAGCTGAGTGCATGAAAAACGACCTAGCACGTCTTATTCCTCGTCTGAAAAGTCTGCAACATAATATGTTGCAGCCCGAACATGGGTCAGCACATGGAATATGCTGGCAAGATAACACAGAAGATGCAAGTAACAGAATAAAGGCTATACTATATGCATATTTGGCTGGTGGCGGCTCTAAGGTTAAAGTTTTTGCGTAAACCCAATTTTTCTCTACAACAAAGGAATAAATTTTATTTTAACTATCATGGTAGTTGAAAATCATTGAGAAGGTACCCCCTTACTCAATCCCAAATTAAAGTTATCATTAACCCAACAATTAAATTATAGAGTGATGAGAGCAACCAATAATTCAAGTACCAGATACTCAAGATGTCCATCACAGGGGACACGGCTAATCATGATCAGTTTGTACACTCTGCAGAGGTTTGTGCACTTTTCCCACAAGACTCGATCGCCTCCGTTTGGTTTCTCGCACTGCATGGTGTTTGAGAAATGGATGACCGAGACACAGTCTTTCCGAAGAGGTACCCTTAACCGGATAGATAGGCCGGTACACCTACAATCCCTCTACATTTGCTAGCCCATCACGGAAAGGTTTCCCACAACTTACTCAACTATGCCAGAGCTCATATTGGCATGTGGCTGCACACGGAAGTTTCTAGCATGAATAGTTTTATGATCCCTTTGAGCCTGGGTGGCATTCCATAGGAAAAATCACACGGAACCCCGGGACTTCCTAGGACAACACTGGATTCCCCAGGTGCCCTGCAACCAATCCACCCAGATGTGTATTCAAGTAGCCACCTTAAGTTGAATCCTTAATTAACAACTCATATCTGTCATGGATTTCACTCAAACCCAAACCACGTCTACGAGCATAGCATAGCAACCTAAACAAACGTAGAAGTAACTCCCAAGGGTTTGAAAATAATGCAGGTAATAGGTTCTACCACAATCTACTTCCCAGTCCCACAATTTAAGAGATCCTACTCATGCAAAGTGTGAGGGTTTGATCTAATGCATAAAAACTGGGTAATAAAAGTATGATCAAAGTGTTACTTGCCTTGCTGACGATTCGCAAAACCTAGGGACTCGTAGTAGCACGCTTCACAGTCCGGGTATTCTATCGCAAGCAAACAATAGCATACATAAGCAAACAAGCAAATATGCACAAACAAAACTCCAAAAGATAAGATCTAACCAGAAAGTTCAACTTAATAACTCCGGTTTGTAGGAAAAATCAAATCGAAAGAAGCAACGAAACTCAAACTGCGAAAGAAACGGGCTCCGATTACTAATTGGTATAAAGTCAAATTTTTACAGTAGCCAAAACCTTGTTCAAGTTGGTTAAACGGAAAGAGGGCGTCGAGACGAAGATCTAGGATTTTGAATAACCCGATGCCGACTCTCGAGCGAAAAGAAAAACGAAAAACAAGATAAGGGCAGAAATCACGATCGAAATAATAGCGGATAAATACCCCAAAAAAGAAAACTGACGAACATGCTAACGAATGAACGTTCGCTGTTTTGGGTAACGGACGAACAACGTTCGTTAAAACGAACGTACTGACGAACGTCCGCTAAATAACTAAACCGAAAGAAAAACCGAACCGATCTATAAAAAATGAATCTAGGGTTTTACGAAAAGAACCGATCGGTTTAAAAAGAAAAACCGATGGCTACCTCGAAAACGACGATCTCCGGCGGCTACTCCGGCGGCGGCGGGCGGCGGGTCCGGCGGAGGCGGGCGGCTCGGCAGCGGGCGGCGGCAGCAGCGGCGGCGGCGCGCGGGCGGCGCGACAGCGGCGGCGGCGACAAGGCGCGCGGGGCGGCGGCGGCGCGTGGGCGGCGCGGCAGCGGCGGCGAGGCGCGCGGGGGCAGCGGCGACGCGGTGCGGCGCGGCAGCGGCTGCGCTGGCGGGCTACGGTTCGGCGGGGCGGCTGGGGGCTTAGCGGGCCGGCGGCTGGCGCTATATAAAGGCCAGAGTCCTGGCCTCTTACGGCCCGGAGTCGATTTGCCTTTTTTTTCTAAAAGAGTCCTGACGTAGCAAAACTAATGAAAGAAATACTAAACGGACTCCAAAAATCCCGAAATAAATTTTCGCCGTCCTCTAATAATATTTAGGACAAAGTGAACATTTTTCTCGGACCTAAATGCAATTTGAAAAACGCGCATTTTTCCTATGCAAATAAAATCCAGAAAAATACCAAAAGTGATTTTAACATTTTCCTCCAATATTTCTGTTAGTTTGGAGAAGTCATATTACCTCCGCTCATATATTGTACTTAGAAATATTTTTAGGAGAGAAAAATAATTAAAACCAACATTGTCCTCGTACGGGTATTCGAGTGAACTCAAATACGAAAACGATAGATTTCCCATCTCTCTCTGAAGGTCCTTGAGTTGCTTAGAATTTCGAGGCTCGCCACGAACAAAATTGCAAAAATCATGCAATGCAGTATGATCTATGGATAACATTCCAAATTGAAAATTTGGGATGTTACACTGTGAGACACGAGGACTCAGCAATCCCATAACCATGGGTATCAAGACTAGCAAAGCTTAATGGGTATGGAGAGGATAAGTGGTGAAGTTCCAGCAGCGACTAAGCATTGTATGGTGGCTAACTTACGAGTACAAGAATAATATGAGCATCTTGGCAAACGGTCGCAAACTAGTAATGATCGCTAAGTGATCCTGAACTACCTGCGAGTCAAGCATAACCCCACCGTGTTCTCTTCTCAAGTTGAAAAGAGACGATCATGGTTACTCACGCGGTTGGTGTATTTTATTTCGGACCCGATGTCAAGTTCTCTACAACCGGAGATTAACAAATTTCAATCTGCCACATAACCATGGGCACGGCTTTCGAAAGATCATAACCCTACCGGGGTGTCCCAACTTAGCCCATCACAAGCTCTCATGATCAGCAGAGGTAGAACCTCTTATCTTAGGGACAACCCGATCAGACTCGGAATCCCGGTGCAAGAGACATTTCGACAATGGTAAAACAAGTCCAGCAAGACCTTCCGACGTGTCGACACCCTGATAGTAACCGCGCGTATCTCGTATCAGGCCACGACCGAATGAGCTAAGCGTACATCGGCCAAATACCCCAAGTTGCCAAGGGGCAGCGCCACAAGGTGGTCTAGTTCGGACCAACACTCATGAGGAGCACTGGCCCGGGTTGTAAATTATGTCCGCGGGTAGCGCAAACTCCCTATGCAAGTTTTAGTTATTAGGCAAATGGTAGAACCAATGTTGGGCCTTGTGACACGTCTCCAACGTATCTATAATTTTTAATTGTTCCATGCTCTTATTTATGATGTTTTGGATGTTTAATGGGCTTTTTCATACACTTTTATATTATTTTTGGGACTAACCTACTAACCCAAAGGCCCAGTCCAGATTGCTGTTTTTTTTTCCTGTTTTAGGGTTTTGCAGAAAAGGAATATCAAACGGAGTCCAAACGGAATGAAACCTTCGGGAGAGATATTGTTGGAGAAAATCACGCTCGGGAGACTTGAGAACCACGGAGTAGGGGCCACGGGGTGCCCACGAGGGTGGGGGCGTGCCCCCCTTCCCAGGGCGTGCCCCTGCCTCGTGGGCCCCTCGTGAGTCCCCCAGTGTCCTCCTTCCTCCTATATAAGCCTACGTACCCCGAAACCATCAGAAACAGAGAGAAAACCCTAATTCCACCGCCATAACCTTGTGTTCCTGTGAGATCCCATCTTGGAGCCTGTTCCGGAGCTCCACCGGAGGGGGATCCATCACAGAGTGCTTCTACATCATCATCATCGCCCTCACCATGAGTTGTGAGTAGTTTACCACAGACCTTCGGGTCCATAGCTAGTATCTAGATGGCTTCTTCTCTCTCTTTGGATCTCAATACAAAGTTCTCCTTGGTCTTCGAGGAGATCTATTCGATGTAATCTCTTTTTGCGGTGTGTTTGTCGAGATCCGATGAATTGTGAGTTTATGATCAAGATTATCTATGAGAAATATTTGGCTCTTTTCTGAACTCTTTATGTGTGCTCATAATATCCTTGCAAGTCTCTTCGAATTATTGGTTTGGTTTGGCCTTCTAGATCTATAGTTTTTGCAATGGGAGAAGTGCTTGGCTTTGGGTTCAATCTTGCGGTGTCCTTTCCCAGTGACAGTAGGGGCAGCAAGGCACGTATTGTATTGTTGCCATCGAGGATAAAAAGATGGGGTTTATATCATATTGCTTGAGTTTATCCCTCTACATCATGTCATCTTGCTTAAGGCGTTACTCTGTTCTTATGAACTCAATACACTAGATGCATGCTGGATAGCGGTCGATGTGTGCAGTAATAGTAGTAGATGCAGGCATGAGTCGGTCTACTTGTCTCGGACGTGATGCCTATATACAATGATCATGCCTAGATAGTCTCATAATTATTCGCTTTTCTATCAATTGATCGACAGTAATTTTTTTACCCGCCGTAGAATATCGCTCTCATGAGAGAAGCCACTAGAGAACACTATGGCCCCCGGGTCTATTCTCAACATATCAATCTACATCTACTTTACTTTTTCCGCTTTAATTTTCTGTTCTTATAAACAAAAATACCAAAAATATAAACTATCATCTCTATCAGATCTCACTTTCGTAAGTGACCGTAAAGGGATTGACAACCTCTTATCGCGTTGGCTGTGAAGTTCTTATTTGTTTGTGCAGGTGCGAGGGACTCGCGCGTGGTCTCCTAGTGGATTGATAACTTGGTTCTCAAAAACTGAGGGAAATACTTGCGCTACTGTGCTGCATCTCCCATTCCTCTTTGAGGGAATACAACGCAAGCTCGAGAAGTAGCAAGAAGAATTTCTGGCGCCGTTGCCGGGGAGGCTTACGGAAAAGTCATATACCAAGTACCTATCACAAACCCGTATAATTCGCATTACATCTTTTGCCTCTCGTTTTCCTCTCCCCCACTTCACCCTTGCCTTTTTATTTGCCCTTCTTCTGCCGTGTGTTTATCGTTCGCTTGCTTCTTGTTTGCTTGTTTGTGCTAGATTGCTTGCTTGTCACTATGGCTCAGAACAATGCCAAATTTTGTGACTTCTCCAATACCAACAATAATGACTTTATCAGCACTCCGATTTCTCCTATTACCGATGTTGAATCTTGTGATTTCAATGCTGCTTTGTTGAATCTTATGATGAAAGATCAATTTTCCGGCCTTCCTAGTGAAGATGTCGCTACCCATCTAAACAACTTTGTTGATTTGTGTGACATGCAAAAAAAGGGATACATATAATGATATTGTTAAATTGAAGTTATTTCCGTTTTCACTTAGAGATCGTGCGAAAACTTGGTTTTCCTCTTTGCCTAGAAATAGTATTGATTCGTGGAATAAGTGCAAAGATGCTTTTATCTCTAAGTATTTCCCTCCTGCTAAGATCATCTGTCTTAGAAACGATATTATGAATTTTAAGCAACTAGATCATGAGCATGTTGCACAAGCTTGGGAGAGAATGAAATTAATGATATGTAATTGCCCTACGCATGGTTTGAACTTATGGATGATTATTCAAAACTTTTATGCTGGCTTGAATTTTGCTTCTAGAAATCTTTTAGATTCGGCCGCAGGAGGCACTTTCATGGAAACTACCTTAGGAGAAGCTACCAAACTCCTTGATAATATTATGGTTAATTATTCTCAATGGCACACCGAAAGATCTACTAGTAAAAAAATGCATGATATTGAAGAAATTAGTGTTTTGAGTGGAAAGATGGATGAACTTATGAAATTGTTTGCTGCTAAGAGTGCTTCTTATGATCCTAATGATATGCCTCTGTCCACTTTGATTGAAAATAACAATGAATCTTTGGATGTGAATTTTGTTGGTAGGAATAATTTTGGTAACAATGCTTATAGAGGGAATTTTGATCCAAGGCCTTTTCCTAGTAATTCCTCCAATAATTATGGTAATTCCTACAACAACTCTTATGGTAAGATGCCTTCTGAATTTGAAACTAGTGTTAAGGAATTTATGATCCCGCAAAAGAATTTCAATGCTATGCTTGAAGAGAAATTGCTTAAGATTGATGAATTGGCTAGAAGTGTGGATAGAATTACTCTTCATGTTGATTCTTCGAAACTTAGATCTATCCCACCTAAGCATGATATCAATGAGTCTCTCAAAGCCATGAGAATTTCCATTGATGAATGCAAAGAAAGAACCGCTAGGATGCGTGCTAAAAGAGAGAATTATATTAAAGCATGTTCTTCTAGCAGAATTATATTAAAGCATGTTCTCCTATTAGATCCTTGTTTTCTAGCATAAATCTTGATGAAGATAGGATTGAAGATGATTCTGCTTTAAGGTGTCCCAATGGTTCGGAGTTTTTAGATCTTGATGCTAAAATTGTTAAAAGTGGGACTGAAGAGATTAAAACTTTGCATAGTGATGAACCCACTACTTTGGATTTCAAGGGATTCAATTATGATAATTGCTCTTTGATTGATTGTATTTCCTTGTTGCAATCCGTACTAAATTCTCCGCATGCTTATAGTCAAAATAAAGCTTTCACCAAACACATAGTTGATGCTTTGATGCAATCTTATGAAGAAAAACTTGAGTTGGAAGTTTCTATCCCTAGAAAGCTTTATGATGAGTGGGAACCTACTATTAAAATAAAAATAAAATATCATGAATGCTATGCTTTGTGTGATTTGGGTGCAAGTGTCTCCACTATCCCGAAAACTTTGTGTGATTTGCTAGGGTTCCATGAGCTTGATGATTGTTCTTTAAATTTGCATCTTGCGGATTCCACTATTAAGAAACCTATGGGAAGGATTAATGAGGTTCTTATTGTTGACAATATGAATTATGTGCCCGTAGATTTCATTGTTCTTGAGATAGATTGCAATCCTTCATGTCCTATTATTCTTGGTAGACCTTTCCTTAGAATGATTGGTGCAATTATTGATATGAAGGAAGGAAATATTAGATTCCAATTTACGTTAAGGAAAGGCATGGAACACTTTCCTAGAAATAAAATAAAATTACCATATGAATCTATTATGAGAGCCACTTATGGATCGCCTTCCAAAGATGGCAATACCTAGATCTATCATGTATCGTGCCTAGCTAGGGGCGTAAACGATAGCGCTTGTTGGGAGGCAACCCAATTTTATATTTTTTGTTTTTGCTGCTGTTAGGGAATAAATATTTCATCTAGCTTCTATTTAGATGTGGTTTCATGTTTTGTTTAGTGTTTGTGCCAAGTAGAACCTTTGGGAAGACTTGTGTGAAGTTTATGTGATCTTGCTGTGAAAAACAGAATCGTTAGCGCTCGCTAGAATGGTCATCAGATTTTACTGGAGTGTGATATTTAGTTGATTCTTTTTTCAGATGATTAATAGAAAAATTACTCACGTTTACCAATTTAGTTTGAATTTTTTGGAGTAACAGAAGTATGTGAAAGCTGCAGATTACTACAGACTGTTCTGTTTTTGACAGATTCTGTTTTTCGTGTGTTGTTTGCTTATTTCAATGCATCTATGAGTAATATTGGGAGGTATGAACCATAGAGAAGTTGGAATACAGTAGGTTTAACACCAATATAAACAAAGAATGAATTCATTGCAGTACTTTTGAGTAGTGGTTTGCTTTCTTATACTAACGGAGCTCACGAGAATTTTTGTCTAAGTTTTGTGTTGTGAAGTTTTCAAGTTTTGAGTATTGCTTTGATGGACTATGGAACAAAGAGTAGCAAGGGCCTAAGCTTGGGGATGCCCATGGAACCCCAAGTAAAATTCAAGGAAAATCAAAAGCCTAAGCTTGGGGATGCCCCGGGAAGGCATCCCCTCTTTCGTCTTCATCCATCGGTAACTATACTTTGAGCTATATTTTTATTCACCACATGATATGTGTTTTGCTTGGAGCGTCTTGTATAATTTGAGTCTTTGCTTGTTAGTTTGCCACAATCAACCTTGCTGGACACACCTATTTGAGAGATTTAAATATGGCCTAGGAATTGATAGAACACTCTATGTGCTTCACTTATATCTTTTGAGTTGAATAGTTTTTGCTCTAGTGCTTCTCTTATATCTTTTGGAGCACGGTGGTGATAATATTTTGAAGAAATTGTTGATCTCTCATGCTTCACTTATATACATTTGAGAGTCTATTAAAACAGCATGGTAAAGTGTTTAGGCTATAAAACTAGCCTTCACATGATAGATATCCAATATCAATGTAGTAAAAAAATCACACTAAGTGCATTGAATATGATGAGATGTTGGATGCTTGATAATTGTTTTGAGATATGAGGATAGTGATATTAGAGTCATTCTAGTGGAGTTATTATGAAACTGAGAAATACTTGTGTTAAGGTTAGTGATTCCCGTAGCATGCACGTATGGTGAACCGCTATGTGAGGAAGTTAGAGCATGAGGTATTTGTAAAGTGCCAACCTTTGTGTGGAGGTCGAGGGCGCGCAATGGTTAACTCCTACCAACCTCCCCCCTAGGAGCCTGCGTTGATTGCTTTGTTTTCATGACTCGTTGATTTTTGCAATAAGTATATGAGTTCTTATGACTAATGTCGAGTCCATGGATTATACGCACTCTCACCCTTCCACCATTGCTAGCCTCTGTTGTACCGCGCAACTTTCGCCGGTACCATACACCCACTATATATCCTTCCTCAAAACATCCACCATATTATTCCTCAAAATAGCCACCATACCTACCTATCATGGCATTTCCATAGCCATTCCGAGATATATTGCCATGCAACTTTGCACCGTTCCGTTCATATGACACGCATCATATTGTCATATTGCCATGCATGATCATGTAGTTGACATCGTATTTGTGGAAAAGCCACCATGCATAATTTTTCATACATGTCACTCTTGTTTCATTGCACATCCCGGTACACCGCCGGAGGCATTCATGTACAATCATACTTGTTCTAGTATCGTGTTGTAATATCGAGTTGTAAATCAACTAAAGTGTGATGATCATCATTATTAGAGCATTGTCCCATGTGAGGAAAGGCCAATAAAAAAGGGGAGATGGCCCAAAAAAATAGAGAGGGGCTAATAAAAAAAGGAGAGAGAAAGCCCCTCCAAAAAATGAGATAAAAGAGAGAAGGGGCAATTGCTACTATCTTTTTTTCCACACTTGTGCTTCAAAGTAGCACCATGTTCTTCATGATAGAGAGTCTCATGTTTAGTCACTTTCATATACTAGTGGGAATTTTCATTATAGAACTTGGCTTGTATATTCCAACGATGGGCTTCCTCAAATGCCCTAGGTCTTCGTGAGCAAGCAAGTTGGATGCACACCCACTAGTTTTTTTTGTTGAGCTTTCATACATTTTTAGCTCTAGTGCATCCGTTGCATGGCAATCCCTACTCACTCACATTGATATCTATTGATGGGCATCTCCATAGCCCATTGGTACGCCTAGTTGATGTGAGACTATCTCCCTCCTTTTTGTCTTCTCCACAACCACCTCTCTATTCCACCCATAGTGCTATGTCCATGGCTCACGCTCATGTATTGCGTGAAAGTTGAAAGGTTTGAAAGAATAGAGTATGAAAACAAGTGCTTGGCTGAAATCGGGGTTGTGCATGATATGAATATTTTGTGTGATGAAGAGGGAGCATAGCCAGACCATGTGATTTTGTAGGGATAACTTTCTTTAGCCATAATATTTTGAGAAGACATGATTGCTTTGCTAGTATGCTTGAAGTATTATTATTTCTTATGTCAATGTAGACTTTTATCTTGAATCTTTCAGATCTGAACATTCATGCCACATTTAAGAGAATTACATTGAAAAACTATGTTGGTTAGCATTCCACATCAAAAATTCTGTTTTTATCATTTACCTACTCGAGGAGGAGCAGGAATTAAGCTCGAGGATGCTTGATACGTCTCCAACATATCTATAATTTTTTATTGTTCCATGATATTATTTATGATGTTTTGGATGTTTAATGGGCTTTGTCATACACTTTTATGTTATTTTTGGGACTAATCTACTAACCCAAAGGCCCCGTCCAGATTGCTGTTTTTTTTGCCTATTTTAGGGTTTTGCAGAAAAGGAATATCAAACGCAGTCCAAACGGAATGAAACCTTCGGGAGAGATATTTTTGGAGAAAATCACGCTCGGGAGACTTGAGAACCACGGAGTAGGGGCCACGTGGTGCCCACGAGGGTGGGGGGAGTGCCCCCCTTCCCAGGGCACGCCCCCTGCCTCGTGGGCCCCTCGTGAGTCCCCCGGTGTCCTCCTTCCTCCTATATAAGCCTACGTACCCCGAAACTATCAGAAACAGAGAGAATACACTAATTCCACCGCCGTAACCTTCTGTTCCCATGAGATCCCATCTTGGAGCCTGTTCCGGAGCTCCGCCGGAGGGGGGATCCATCACGGAGTGCTTCTACATCATCATCATTGCCCTCACCATGAGTTGTGAGTAGTTTACCATAGACCTTCGGGTCCATAGCTAGTATCTAGATGGCTTCTTCTCTCTCTTTGGATCTCAATACAAAGTTCTCCTCGGTCTTCGAGGAGATGTATTCGATGTAATCTCTTTTTGCTGGTGTGTTTGTCGAGATCCGATGAATTGTGAGTTTATGATCAAGATTATCTATGAGAAATATTTGGTTCTTTTCTGAACTCTTTATGTGTGCTCATAATATCCTTGCAAGTCTCTTCGAATTATTGGTTTGGTTTGCCTACTAGATTTATTGTTCTTGCAATGGGAGAAGTGCTTGGCTTTGGGTTCAATCTTGCGGTGTCCTTTCCCAGTGGCAGTAGGGGCAGCAAGGCACATATTGTATTGTTGCCATCGAGGATAAAAAGATGGGGTTTATATCATATTGCTTGAGTTTATCCCTCTACATCATATCATCTTGCTTAAGGCGTTACTCTGTTCTTATGAACTCAATACACTAGATGCATGCTGGATAGAGGTCGATGTGTGGAGTAATAGTAGTAGATGCAGGCAGGGGTCGGTCTACTCGTCTCGGACGTGATGCCTATATACAATGATCATGCCTAGATAGTCTCATAATTATTCGCTTTTCTATCAATTGCTCGACAGTAATTTGTTTACCCGCCGTAGAATATCGCTATCATGAGAGAAGCCACTAGAGAACACTATGGCCCCCGGGTCTATTCTCAACATATCAATCTACATCTACTTTATTTTTTCCGCTTTTACTTTCTGTTCTTATAAACAAAAATACCAAAAATATAAACTATCATCTCTATCAGATCTCACTTTCGTAAGTGACCATAAAGGGATTGACAACCCCTTATCGCGTTGGCTGCGAAGTTCTTATTTGTTTGTGCAGGTGCGAGGGACTCACGCGTGGTCTCCTGCTGGATTGATACCTTGGTTCTCAAAAACTGAGGGAAATACTTACGCTACTGTGCTGCATCTCCCTTTCCTTTTCGAGGGAATACAACGCAAGCTCGAGAAGTAGCACCTTGCTAGAGGAGTTTTACTCAAAGCAAACTATCAAGGGGTTCCCATTAACCCAACCGCGTTAGGAACGCAAAATCAAGAAACATAACACCAGTTTATCGGTTCTTAAGGCAGCATGAGTGGAACAAAACACCGAGCAAAAGGCCAAGCCTTCCACCCATTGCCAAGTATATATGTGCATTAATTTAATTAAGATATATTGTGATGTTCCCAACATATCCAAGTTTCGACATGGACCAAACTTCATCTTCACCTGCAACTAACAACGCTATAAGAGGGGCTGAGCAAAAGGTAACATAGCCATTCAACGGTTTGCTGGGATGGTGTCAAAGGTTAGAGGTTTCATGGCAACAAAGTGAGGTTGACAGACAAATGGTGGGTAGCGCAACACATAGCGATAGCATCGAGACAACTAGCATAGCAATGATTGTTGGAAATATGCCCTAGAGGCAATAATAAAATGGTTATTATTATATTTCCTTGTTCATGATAATTGTCTGTTATTCATGCTTGAATTGTATTGTGCGGAAACAGCGATACATGTGTGAATACATAGAACACAACGTGTCCCTAGTAGGCCTCTAGTTACTAGCTCGTTGATCAACAGATGGTCACGGTTTCCTGACCATGGACATTGGATGTCATTGATAACGGGATCACATCATTAGGAGAATGATGTGATGGACAAGACCCAATTCCTAAGCCTAGCACAAGATCGTGTAGTTCGTAATGCTTAAGCATTTCAAGTGTCAAGTATCTGTTCCTTAGACCATGAGGTTGTGCAACTCCCGGATACCGTAGGAATACTCTGGGTGTGCCAAACGTCACAACGTAACTGGGTGGCTATAAAGGTACGCAACGGGTATCTCTGAAAGTGTCTGTTGAGTTGGCACGAACCGAGACTGGGATTTGTCACTCCGTATGACGGAGAGGTGTCTCTGGGCCCACTCGGTAAGACATCGCCATAATGAGCTCAAAGTGACTAAGGAGTTAGTCACGGGATGATGGATTACGGAACGAGTAAAGAGACTTGCCATGACGATATTGAACAAGGTATCGGTATACCGACGATCGAATCTCGGGCAAGTACTGTACCGATAGACAAAGGGAATAGCATACGAGATTGAGTGAATCCTTGACATCGTGGTTCATCCGATGAGATCATCGAGGAACACGTGGGAACCAACATGGGTATCCAGATCCCGCTGTTGGTTATTGACCGGAGAGTCGTCTCGGTCATGTCTACGTGTCTCCCGAACCCGTAGGGTCTACACACTTAAGGTTCGGTGACGCTAGGGTTGTAGAGATATATGCACACGGTAACCCGAATATTGTTCGGAGTCCCGAATGAGATCCCGCAGGTCACGAGGAGTTACGGAATGGTCCGGAGGTAAAGAATGATATATAGGAAGTCCAGTTCCGGCCATCGGGAGAGTTCCGGGGGTCACCGTTAGTGTACCGGGACCACCGGAAGGGTCCCGGTGGTCCACCGGGTGGGGCCACCCATCCTGGAGGGCCCCGTGGGCCGTAGGGGGAGGGGGACCAGCCCTTAGTGGGCTGGCGCACCCCCCATGGGCCTCCTCCCATGCGCCTAGGGTTGAAACCCTAGGGGTGGGGGCGCCCCCCTAGGCTTGGGGGGCAAGCCACCCCCCTTGGCCGCCGCCCCCCTAGGAGATTGGATCTCCTAGGGCCGGCACCCCCCTGGCCCCCTTTATATAGTGGGGGGAGAGAGGGCAGCTGCACCTCAGCCCCTGGCGCCTCCCCCCCCGTTACATCTCCTACTCCTCCCGCAGGGTCTCGACGAAGCCCTGCAGCTTTTCCTGTTGCATCCACCACCACGCCGTCGTGCTGCTGGATCTCCATCAACCTCTCCTCCCCCCTTGCTAGATCAAGAAGGAGGAGACGTCGCTGTACCGTACGTGTGTTGAACGCGGAGGTGCCGTCCGTTCGACGCTGGGATCATCGGTGACGAGGATCACGACGAGTACGACTCCATCATCCACGTTCCTTCGAACGCTTCCGCTTGCGATCTACAAAGGGTATGTAGATGCACTCCTTTATGCTCGTTGCTAGATGACTCCTTATATTGATCTTGGTGAAGCGTAGGAAATTTTTTGAATTCTGCTACGTTCCCCAATAGTGGCATCTGAGCTAGGTCTTTGCGTAGCATCTTGCACGAGTAGAACACAAACAAGTTGTGGGCGTTGATTTTGTTCAATTCTCTTGCCGTTACTAGTCCAATCTTGATTCGGCGGCATCGTGGGATGAAGCGGCCCGGACCGACCTTACACGTACGCTTACGTGAGACAGGTTCCACCGACTGACATGCACTAGTTGCATAAGGTGGCTAGCGGGTGTCTCTCTCTCCCACTTTAGTCGGATCGGATTCGATGAAAAGGGTCCTTATGAAGGGTAAATAGAAATTGACATATCACGTTGTGGTTTTGGCGTAGGTAAGAAATGTTCTTGCTAGAAACCTATAGCAACCACGTAGAAACTTGCAACAACAATTAGAGGACGTCTAACTTGTTCTTGCTGCATGTGCTATGTGATGTGATATGGCCAAGAAGATGTGATGAATGATATATGTGATGTATGAGATTGATCATGTTCTTGTAATAGGGAATCACGACTTGCATGTCGATGAGAATGACAACCGGCAGGAGCCATAGGAGTTGTCTTATTTATTGTATGACCTGCGTGTCACTGAATAACGCCATGTAATTACTTTACTTTATTGCTAAACGGTAGCCGTAGTAGTAGAAGTAATGTTTGGCGAGACGACTTCATGAAGACACGATGATGGAGATCATGATGATGGAGATCATGGTGTCATGCCGGTGACAAAGATGATCATGGTGCCCCGAAGATGAAGATCAAAGGAGCAAAATGATATTGGCCATATCATGTCACTTTATATGATTGCATGTGATGTTTATCATGTTTATGCATCTTATTTTCTTAGAAGGACGATAGTAAATAAGATGATCTCTCACTGAAAATTTCAAGAATTGTGTTCCCCCTAACTGTGCACCGTTGCTAAGGATTGTTGTTCCGAAGCACCACGTGAGGATCGGGTGTGATAGGCTCTAACGTTCACATACAAAGGGTGTAAGCCAGATTTACACACGCAATACACTTAGGGTTCACTTGACGAGCCTAGCATGTACAGACATGGCCTCGGAACATGGAAGACCGAAAAGGTCGAACATGAGTCGTATAGAAGATACGATCAACATGAAGATGTTCATCGTTGATGACTAGTCCGTCTCACGTGATGATCGGACAGGGGCTAGTCGATTCGGATCATGTATCACTTGGATGACTAGAGAGATGTCAATCTGAGTGGGAGTTCATTAAATTTGATTAGATGAACTTAATTGTCATGAACTTAGTCTAAATTCTTTACAATATGTCTTGTAGATCAAATGGCCCACGCTCATGTTGCCCTCAACTTCAACGCGTTCCTAGAGAAAACCAAGCTGAAAGACGATGGTAGCAACTATACGGATTGGGTCCGTAACCTGAGGATTATCCTCATAGCTGCCAAGAGATCATATGTCCTTGAAGCACCGCTAGGTGATGCACCCGTTTTCCCGGCAGCCCAAGACGTTATGAACGCCTGGCAGTCATGTTGTGATGATTACTCCCTGGTTTAGTGCGGCATGATTTACAGCTTAGAATCGGGGCTCCAAAAGTGTTTTGAGCACCACGGAGCATATGAGATGTTCCAAGAGCTGAAAATGGTTTTCCAAGCTCATGCCCGAGTCGAGAGATATGACGTCTCCGATGCATTCTACAGTTGTAAGATGGAGGAGAATAGTTCTGTCAGCGAGCACATACTCAAATTGTCTGGGTTGCACAACCGCTTGTCCTAGTTGGGAATTAATCTCCCAGACGAAGCAGTCGTTGGCAGAATCCTTCAGTCGCTCCCACCTAGCTTCAAGAGCTTCGTGATGAACTTCAATATGCAAGGGATGGAGAAGTCCATTCCCGAGGTGTATTCAATGCTGAAATCAGCGGAGGTGGATATCAAGAAAGAACATCAAGTGTTGATGGTCAATAAAACCACTAAGTTCAAGAAAGGCAAGGGTAAGAAGAACTTCAAGAAGGACGGCAAAGGAGTTGTCGCGCCCGGTAAGCCAGTTGCCGGGAAGAAGCTAAAGAATGGACCCAAGACTGAAACTGAGTGCTTTCATTGCAAGGGAACGGGTCACTGGAAGTGGAACTGCCCCAAATACTTAGCAGATAAGAAGGCCGGCAACGTCAAAGGTATATATGATATAGATGTTATTGATGTGTACCTTACCAGCGCTCGTAGTAGCTCCTGGGTATTTGATACCGATGCAGTTGCTCACATTTGTAACTCAAAGCAGGAGCTGCGGAATAAGCGGAGACTGGCGAGGGACGAGGTGACGATGCGCGTCGGGAATGGTTCCAAGGTCGATGTGATCGCCGTCGGCACGCTACCTCTACATCTACCCTCGGGATTAGTTTTAAACCTTAACAATTGTTATTTAGTACCAGCTTTGAGCATGAACATTGTATCTGGATCTCGTTTGATGCGAGATGGCTACTCATTTAAATCCGAGAATAATGGTTGTTCTATTTATATGAGAGAGATGTTTTATGGTCATGCCCCGCTGGTCAATGGTTTATTTTTGATGAATCTCGAACGTGATGATACACATATTCATAGTGTGAATGCCAAAAGATGTAACGTTGACAATGATAGTCCCACATACTTGTGGCATTGCCGCCTTGGTCATATTGGTGTCAAACGTATGAAGAAGCTCCATGCAGATGGACTTCTAGAGTCTCTTGATTATGAATCATATGACACGTGCGAACCATGCCTCTTGGACAAGATGACCAAGACTCCGTTCTCCGGAACAATGGAGCGAGCGACCAATTTATTGGAAATCATACATACCGATGTGTGCGGTCCAATGAGCGTTGAAGCTCGCGGAGGCTATCGTTATGTTCTCACCCTCACAGATGACTTGAGTAGATATGGGTATGTCTACTTAATGAAACACAAGTCTGAGACCTTTGAAAAGTTCAAGGAATTTCAGAATGAGGTTGACAATCAACGTGACAGAAAAATAAAGTTCTTACGATCGGACCGTGGGGGTGAATATTTAAGTCATGAATTTGGCACGCACCTAAGAAACTGTGGAATTGTTTCACAATTGACACCGCCCGGAACACCTCAGCGTAATGGTGTGTCCGAACATCGAAATTGTACTCTGTTGGACATGGTGCGATCTATGATGTCTCTCACCGACTTACCGCTATCTTTTTGGGGTTATGCTTTAGAGACTGCCACATTCACTTTAAATAGGGCTTCGTCAAAATCCATTGAGACGACACCATATGAACTTTGGTTTAGCAAGAATCCTAAGCTGTCGTTTCTGAAAGTTTGGGGTTGCGATGCTTATGTCAAGAAACTTTAACCTGAAAAGCTCGAACCCAAATCGGAAAAATGCGTCTTCATATGATACCCAAAGGAAACTATTGGGTACACCTTCTACCTCAGATCCGAAGGCAAGGTTTTCGTTGCCAAGAATGGATCCTTTCTGGAGAAAGAGTTTCTCTCAAAAGAAGTGAGTGGGAGGAAATTAGAACTTGATGAGGTGACGGTCACCCCTCCCGAACCAGAAAGTAGCGCAGCGCGGGAAATTGTTCCTCAGGTGCCTGCATTGACAAGGGAGGAAGTTGATGATGATGATCATGAAGATGAAAATCAAGTTACTACTGAACTTCGAAGGTCCACAAGGACACGTTCCGCACCAGAGTGGTACGGCAACCCTGTCATGGAAATCATGTTGTTAGACAACGGTGAACCTTCGAACTATAAAGAAGCAATGGCGGGCGCGGATTCCAACGAATGGCTTGAAGCCATGAAATCCGAGATAGGATCCATGTATGAAAACAAAGTATGGACTTTGGTGGACTTGCCCGATGATCGGCATGCCATAGAAAATAAATGGATATTCAAGAAGAAGACTGACGCGGATGGTAATGTGACCATCTATAAGACTCGGCTTGTCGCTAAGGGTTATCGACAAGTTCAAGGGATTGACTACGACGAGACTTTCTCTTCCGTAGCGATGCTGAAGTCCGCCCGAATCATGTTAGCAATTGCCGCATTCTATGATTATGAGATGTGGCAAATGGACGTCAAAACAACATTCCTTAATGGCTTCCTCAAGGAAGAACTGTATATGATGCAGCCGGAAGGTTTTGTCGATCCTGAAAAAGCTAACCAGGTAGGCAAGCTCCAGCGCTCGATCTACGGGCTGGTGCAAGCATCTCGGAGTTGGAATATTCACTTTAATGATGTGTTCAAAGCGTTTGGTTTTATACAGACTTGGGGAGAAGCCTGTATTTACAAGAAAGTGAGTGGGAGCTCTGTAGCATTTCTCATATTATATGTGGATGATATACTGCTGATGGGAAATGATATAGAATTCTTGGAGAGCATAAAGGCCTACTTGAATAAGAGTTTTTCAATGAAGTACCTTGGAGAAGCTGCTTATATATTAGGCATCAAGATCTATAGAGATAGATCGAGACGCCTCATTGGTCTTTCGCAAAGCACATACCTTGACAAGATATTGAAGAAGTTCAATATGGATCAGTCCAAGAAAGGTTTCTTGCCTATTTTGCAAGGTATGAGATTGAGCACGGCTCAGTCCCCGACCACGGCAGAAGATAGAGAAAAGATGAGTGTCATCCCCTATGCCTCAGCCATAGGTTCTATTATGTATGCCATGCTGTGTACCAGACCTGATGTGAACCTTGCCATAAGTTTGGTAGGGAGGTACCAAAGTGATCCTGGTATGGAACACTGGACAGCGGTCAAGAACATCCCGAAGTACCTGAAAAGGACTAAGGATATGTTTCTCGTTTATGGAGGTGACGAAGAGCTCGTCGTAAAGGGTTACGTCGATGCTAGCTTCGACACAGATCTGGATGACTCCAAGTCTCAAAACGGATACGTGTATATTTTGAATGGTGGAGCAGTCAGCTGGTGAAGTTGCAAGCAAAGCGTTGTTGGCGCATTCTACATGTGAAGCGGAGTACATAGCTGCTTGCGAAGCAGCGCAGGAAGTAGTCTGGATGAAGGAGTTCATCACCGACCTAGGAGTCATTCCAAGCACATCAAGCCCGATGACTCTCTTCTGTGACAACACTGGAGCTATTGCCATTGCTAAGGAGCCCAGGTTTCACAAGAAGACCAAGCACATCAAGCGCCGTTTCAACCTCATCCGGAATTATGTTCAAGATGGAGACATAGATATTTGTAAAGTGCATACGGATCTGAATGTCGCAGATCCGTTGACTAAACCTCTTCCACGAGCAAAACATGATCAACACCAGAACTCTATTGGTGTTCGATTCATCACAATGTAACTAGATTATTGACTCTAGTGCAAGTGGGAGACTGTTGGAAATATGCCCTAGAGGCAATAATAAAATGGCTATTATTATATTTCCTTGTTCATGATAATTGTCTGTTATTCATGCTTGAATTGTATTGTGCGGAAACAGCGATACATGTGTGAATACATAGACCACGACGTGTCCCTATTAGGCCTCTAGTTACTAGCTCATTGCTCAACAGATGGTCATGGTTTCCTGACCATGGACATTGGATGTCATTGATAACGGGATCACATCATTAGGAGAATGATGTGATGGACAAGACCCAATTCCTAAGCCTAGCACAAGATCGTGTAGTTGGTAATGCTTAAGCTTTTCAAGTGTCAAGTATCTGTTCCTTAGACCATGAGGTTGTGCAACTCCCGGATACCGTAGGAATACTTTGGGTGTGCCAAACGTCACAACGTAACTGGGTGGCTATAAAGGTACGCAACGGGTATCTCCGAAAGTGTCTGTTGAGTTGGCATGAACCGAGACTAGGATTTGTCACTCCATATGACGGAGAGGTGTCTCTGGGCCCACTCGGTAAGACATCATCATAATGAGCTCAAAGTGACACACTACTAGGAAAAGGCCTACTAATGGCGCACCTATTTTGGCCATTAATGGCGCATTAGTGGTGCGCCATTAGTGCCACGCCATTAGTATATTTTACTAATGGCGCACCACTGGTGCGCCATTAGTATCCGGTATACTAATGGCGCACGTCAGATGCGCCATTAGTATATACCACAGTGCGCCATTAGTATGCCTCCCAGGGGGCCATATATACCCAAGTGCTTTGGCACACTAATGGCGCACAACTGCCAGATGCGCCATTAGTAACTTTGGCATACTAATGGCGCACTGTTTAATGATGCGCCATTAGTATCCTTTGGCATACTAATGGCGCACTGTGATGTGATGCGCCATTAGTATGAATATTAGGTTTTTTTTTATTTTTTATTTTCTGTTTTTTTTGCACAGGTTACAAAATGTATTATTGGACAGAATATAGACAGCACACATCAACAACAGATTCATCGAATACAATAGAAGATTAGTCTCTGAATACAATTCATCATATTAGTCTCCGAATACAATTCATCATATTAGTCTCCGAATTGAAAAGACCGAACAAAGATAGAACATTATATTACAAGTCGATATCGATCATCTAAACTACCATCACATAGAAGAGAGCTGCGGTCATCACGATGAGCATCATCACGATGAAACTCGTCTTCATCCGGTTGCTCCAACGCTCCCTCCCCTCTCCCGCTAGATAGCGGGCGTATCTAGATTCCGCCTCGGCCCTAGTGGTGTACCCTTTGTAACTGTTACCGCTGAATCGGTGAACCTGTCTCCGACACTCCTCCCAGTCGTCGTAGACTCCGGGAACCTTACCCTTGTACACGACATACGACGGCATCGCTATGCACTAGCCAAACGAGACATTAGTACCAATTCACAGACAATACATAAGCAATATATAAGTATGCAACAGAACGATCAGAAGAGAAAAGCAAGACATTAATAGCATTGATTACATCTAAGTTGAATGACAGTCGAAACCAAAGAGACACACTACAAGTTCATTAAAGTTTAATTACAACATGAGCCAATCGATGTTTCAGAACTAGACACAGCATCACTACTTTCGACTCGACTCAAGGGACCGGAGCGTGGATGAAGCCGCCGTCTATCGTGGGAGTCATGAAATCGCGGGCGTTGTCAGCCTGCATTTGTCGCATTGTGTCGATGTCACTGTTGGACGGTTGATTTCTGAGGTAGAACTGCCCCGAGGTACGAAGGACATCTTGATGGATGATTTCCGCAAACTCCGACTGGATGCGAAAGAATTCTTGTCTGATGTCCGCGTCCTGGATTGCTGACACGCTCGCGGCCCAATCTTTGAGTTTACTCGGTAGCAGAAGTTGATGATGGTCCCGTACGATCACCCGCATGTGATGGATGGCGTAGTAGGCACCCTTTTGACCGCCAGGCGGCTGCTTGACGCAGCAGAACGTCGTATTGTGGGAGAACACGTGCTTGCCGGTCTTACGAATAGGCCTGGTGAAGGTGCCTCCAGATTTGGCGTAGCCGGGGAGAACATCATGAAGAACCTTCTTGACATTTGTGTAGTCTACGTTCGACTGACGGTCCGAGCCGAAATACGTGGCCATGGAATATTTGGGGCTTAGGAGGATGAGCGTGCAATGTGTGTCACTGCAGAAAACACGGAATGTTAAAAGAAAAACGATCGAAATCTAAGAATTCATATGTTACGGGGCGGTTGAGGGGAGGACTTACTCGGGAAAGTAAGGCACGAGGAAGTTATCCTTATCTCGGTTTGCCAGAATGACGCCTTCGAGGTAAGAACTCGCAACTTGCCAGTCCCCAGCACTGCCCAAGATGTTGGCACGCATGTAGAAGGGGTCGACTATCACGATGTCTGGGGTCTTGTCGCGAATGATCCGCATCTCCATACTCAGCAAAAATAGCCGAATGAAGGTGTAGTGCAGTGGATGAAGGTTCAACATACCGTAGATGTCATCAAACCGCAGGACGATTGTACCCCCGATGGAGTTATCCACAAAGCCCTTGCCCTCTGGCACCTTGGCCGCGAAAACCGGGTATGCCACATCCTTTTCTCTGAGACGCTGCTTCTCCAAAGAAAGAACACTGTCATGCAGACTCCGCATAGCACCGGTTGCAGCATCGAGCATATTTCTCGGTAGCATCGGCCTACCCGCCACATGCACCCTCCTCATTACATCCTCAGGTGAAGGTGACCCGTCCTGAGCACGGATCGTACTCGGTGCCGGCTGGCACGCACCCTTGTTAGTCTTTGTTTTGCATGCCTTCTTCTTCTCCTGTAATGGGACCGAGTTCTGCTCACACACCGCCTTCTTGAGTGTGTTGGGGCTGATAATATTTCACACCTCGCCTATCTGAGGCTCGGTGAAGTCTGCAGCTAGAGGCGTCTCCTGAGAACTGAACGGCAGACGACGCGTGTTGCAACTTGGTTTCTCCGCGGTACCAGTTTGACCGCGCACGTCTTTTGTAGGGTTGGGTTCTTGAGAAGGAGGCCCCATGAAGTCGCCACCGTACCCATGATCGGCAAAGTACTGATCGACATTGGCAAATGTATCGTCGTCGTTGTCGTCGTCATCGTTCGGATCCTGTGCCATATGCATGTTTGGATCCAGTGGCATAGGGATGTCCGGCACCGTTGCGGCGGTCTTGCCATGGGGCCGACTTGGCGCCGGCACGACTGGCGGTGTTGTCTTTGGGGTGGTGTCCCCCGCCCCCAAATGAATCTGGCTCTTCGGCCAAAGCAGAGGCGAGCTCAGGCAGGCGCTGAGGGTCACCACGTCATCTTCGTCGGCCCCGACGGGTCGAATCGGAGGTAACAACTTGTCGCAGACCAGCAGCACCCGAACCAGTTGAACCCTATACAAGTTGGGTGGCATCTGGGTGCCGTGGAGCACGGGGTTACCCGGTTGAACGATTTTGCCCTTGGCGACATCGACCAACTCGTTGTTCACGAAGTGCAGGAGAGTGCACGGAACGTCGGCGACGCCCTGCGAAAACATGTAGGGCGTCAGGGATGCCCAGTCAAAGGCAAGGAGATGAAGTCCTCGGCCGAGAGAGGCTTAATTAGTTACCGTGATGATGGCGTCGAGCTCGGCTAATGTCGAGGCACCGCCAAAGGCGGGCGTGCAGTTGACGGAGGGGCCGCTTGCTGCATAGGTGCCGGCCGGCGTACACCCGGGTGCATTAAGCTCCCGTGCCGGCGTCGGAGACACCAATGCCGCCTCCGCCGGAGACACCAATGGCCCCGCCATCGCGTTCTGCGAGTTGCTGGCCGTGAAGCTGGGAATCAGGGCGGCCCCTGTTGGCCGCCCGCAATCCACGCGTGCAACCCCTTGATCAAGGTAGGCACAATGGCGGTGATCGTCGCTCCGAGTTGTTGTTGCACTTGCTCTTGGACAATCTCCGGAATCCGCGCCACTTGTGCCTTGAGTTCTTGAACCTCGCGCGCCTGGCTTTCCGAGCTGGTTTTTTTCTCCTTTCGCCCACCAGCGTTATAGTATGACGACCATTTTGTGGACAAGCCTTTGCCGTCCACACGACCAGCTGACGTTGGCTTACTGAGCTTATCCTTTTTCTTCATTACATTCAACGCCCTATTTAGAGTGGTGACCCAAGGGTTGCTCTTAGTCGACCCTACGCTACTGCTTTCAGTCGCCTGCGGAAGGAATGTGGACCATTTAGAAATTTGGCTTCATTAATTAGAATGCAACCATATGGAGCTAATTACGCGGGGGTGTATTCCTTACCAGAACAAGCTCAAGCGCCCTGGTCTTCGGATCCGTGGTAAGCTCCTTTGTTTTCGGGTCCTTCTTGTACCGGGCCCTGACAAAGTTCCTGGTCTGCTTGTCACCGTATTTATCGAAGAGGGGTGGTAGGCCTTGCTCGGCACGGTCCGCCTCCTCCTTGTCCCATATAGGCTACGCCACTCTGTAACCGCCGGGACCGAGTGTGTGTTCCCCTAAGTTCAGCTCCCGCATTTCTTTCCCCCACTGACTTGATTCGGAGGTTGCGGTGCTCGAGCACTTGATCTTGAAGTCGTTGTAGTCATCTTCGGTGATCGAAGGATTTTTCTCCTTGATCTTCTCATAACTCTCACCTTTCTCGATCATTCTCTTCACATTGATTTTCCAAGTAGACAGGGCCGTGCTCATCCTCGTGAGGGCAGTATTGTTCACTTTATTCCCTTTGAGGCTTGTGTTTTCAAATTCAGCGAGGAAGTTGTATTGTTCGTGCATCTTCGTGAAGAGGAGGTTGCGCAAATTCCCTCGATCAGGATGCCTCAGGTTCTCGGTGTTGATCGAGACGGTGCTCCGGAGAATGCACCCGAGCTGAAGCGAGTACCCCTTGACTATTCGTTCGGGCGCCGTTGGATTCCCGTCGGAGTCCACTTCAGTAAATTCCTCCTTGATGGTGCGGAGCACGGTCGGGCGCCGGTCCTTCCGTTGCCTCTTCGGTTGGCTGCCATCTGTGCGTGCGCCGCCATCATCAGTGGTGGCATCCTCGGCGGCACCATCAATGGTGGCATCCTCGGCGACACCATCAGTGGGGTCATCCTCGGCGGTACCATCAGTGGTCTCAGGATCGGAGGGGAAGGCGGCGTCCTCATACAAGTGAGGTTGTTCCTCCATCTCCTGGGACAGCTCCCAGAATGCCTTGCCGCCCGAACCCCCAGCCTCATCGTTGTTGGCCATGTTTCTCTCTAAATAGGAAAAAAGTTTGGTCAAAAAGTTGGTTATTGTCAAGGAACAAGATCATGGTCTCATCATTTAGGGTTTGTCGACACCGAGGCATCCTAAAAGCTAAGCTTTTATCATTGAGGGTTTTTCGACGCCGAGGCACCCTAAAAGCCTAAGCTTTCATCATTTCGGTTTTTATCGACACCGAGGCACCCTAAAAGCCAAGGTTTTATAATTTACGGTTTGTCGACACCGAGGCATCCTAAAAGCTAAGCTGGGAAGGAGAATTCTAAGTTGGGCCTAATCACTTGGCTCTATTGCCGCCTATGGTTTAATGCAGCTAGAATAAAGGGGCAGTTGATCCTACTTAATTAACTACTAAGATACCCCGGCCCATGCATTAGTCACAAGTACCCCATATGTCCTATTTTTAGCAAAGTCATGCTAAAATTCACGGAAAATTTCAGCATGATCTTTGCTGAAAATAGGACATATGGAGTACCCGAATTTGCCGGAACGGAAGTTAATCGACATTCCAGCAAACTCAAGGGCCTCTCGGGGTACCTTCAAAATCATCACAACACGATGGTCGGAGACAAAACCCAGCAGTGCAAAGTGGGGAAATCTGCCATGTCTAAACATGGATATTTCCAGTAGGTGATTGGACCAGTGAAGCTATAAGATGTTACATTACAAACAAATTAAAGCAGCAGCAATAATAACAGGCTTATGTCCATGACCATGAATCTGTATCTATTGTCGCTATAATCTAGTAATAAGAACAAGACATGTCAATTTCAATTTCAATTACCCATCACATAAATCAGATCAACCTTGTTGATTTGATTCACAAATCTACCAAAATATTGTGGCAGTCACTTCCAAGCAAGAAAACACAAAATTCACTATCCAATTTTAATTTGTAAGACAATTGAGCTAAAATCTCAGTGTACTGAAGCTGAAACTAGTTAACTATATCAAGTATATGTATGAAGATGACATATAGATGAGCTCTTTCATGTGCTAGCAGTTGCATCAACAACTTTTTGTGTCTTTTGACAGTACCACATTGATAAGATCCATTAGGAAAGAGAACATAATTTTCAAATAAATCAATGGTCAGAAGTCACATTGGAGACTGTTGAAATACCCAATTAACATGTAGTTTGACTCGGATGGAGAGAATTTTGACTGCAAATAGTTATAACATTTTTTATAATAATAAGTTGAATGAAGTTAACTAATGGAGTTAACTGAATTTAATTAACAAAGATGCGCTACTAAACCACAACAGTAAACAAAGACGATATGCCGCCTATGGATTAGTAACTGCATGGAGTTAACTGAATTTAATTAACAAACTAGAAAACAGAAAAAACTAGACTGCATGGAGTAGTAACAAATTCAGTTAACAAACTATGCTGCATTTAATCTCTCTCATGGAGTAGAAAACAGAAAAGACTAGATGGAATGAATTGCTGTTGCTACTGAAACCCTCTCTCAAGGATTTTTTGTGGGATCTTACTACCTAGATAATTGCACTGCTGTGATGCTACTGGTGCCTTATGTTAATAATTTATAATGAAAGCTACCTAGTTAATAATTTCTACTAATGCTACTAGGAGTATTTAATATTAGCTTGTTTGGATTGAAAAACTTCTTTATTCCTGGAGTTCTTTTTTGGTAGCTAATGAATGGATCAAGCTTGCAGTTTAATGTAACCACTGCATCTGTCACAAATGGTAGTGAAAGCAAGCTGCAGTGTCCGTTTGTGTACTGTCGTGTTTGTACACACATGCTACAAAGCATGCCACATGACAGAAGAAAATACAAGGAGAAAAACAATGGGGTTTATCCCAAACCAAGGGCTCATTTCCCCAATCTCAGTCTGTTCCTTTCTAAACCAAACAGCAACCACAAACTGCAGTATTTATTTCAGTACTGTTTGTCCATACTCTGCAAACAAACATTGGAGTAGTAACAAGTGAATCTGATAAAGATGGCATAACCACAAGGAATCAGAGGGACAGGCATTCCTTGCAAACAAACATGTGAGTAAATTAACTACAGAGGGAGGGTGTCCAAACACCTAGCAGACAGGTTTGCATAACTCTACGAAATTCAGTTAACCTAGCAGACAAAGGGAGGGTGGTCTCGAATGCACTTGCCTTATTTAGTTAACAAATTCAGTTAACAAATTCAGTTAACAAACAATGTAAACTTGAACATGCTCTGGAAAAAAGAGAGGATGCGAGAGGAAGGACGGAGGAGTGGTGGCTACCTGCCTCTGGATTGGTCGCCGGCGTAGCTCCGGGCGGCGGCGTTGCTGCTCGACGAAGGTGGCGAGGCCGCGGCAGAGGCGAGGGGCTCGTCCGGGGGGGTGGGGAGGCGTCGGTGGCGAGGCCGCAGCAGCGCTACGGCACGGCGAGGGCGTCGGGGGAGGACATCGGGGGCGTCGGGGGCGGCGGCGCACGTAGGGGCGGCGGCGTCGTGGGTCTGGCGGGAGGGAGAAGTGGATCTGGCGAGAGGGAGGGACAAAGGGATCGGGCGACTAGCTATAGAGGGGAAGATTACTAATGGCGCACCCCCTAGCGGTGCGCTATTAGAATGTTTTTTTGATACCAATGGCGCACCAGCCAGCGATGCGCCATTAGAATGTTTTTTATACCAATGGCGCACCAGCCAGCGATGCGCCATAAGTAATTATTTTTTATAAAAACATTAATAATTTTTTATTTGAAAATATTTATGAATATAAAAAAATATCATGAATATGAATATGAATATGAATATGAATATGAAACAGTAATATTTTTTTTATAAAAACAGTAATAATTTTTTATTTGAAAATATTTATGAATATAAAAAAATATCATGAATATGAATATGAATATGAATATGAAACAGTAATAATTTTTTTTAAAATATCATCGGATTTTTTTATTTGAAAATATTTATGAATATAAAAATATATCATCAAATTTGTTATTTGAAAATACCATCAAATTTGTTATTTGAAAATATAATCAAATTTGTTTTTTGAAAATATAATCAATTTTTTTAGTTGCATTCATTTGTGACGGTGGAGCGGGGGAG
>LR738713.1:564680078-564695891 GCA_902687465.1 Secale cereale | reverse complement strand
GGTGGTGGAGCGGGGAAGGGTGCGGGGGGTGCAAGGCGGCGAGGGGGATCTAGCAAGGGGAATCTGGCGAGGGGGGATAACGATCGAGATGGAGGGGGATCGAGATCGAGTGTTCTCATGAATTCAAAAAGTGCCCATGAAATTTAAAAATATTCATGATAGTTCAAAAAGTGCCCATGAAATACAATCGAGAAATGAAGGCTACGATTTTAATACAATCGATCTTTGCTAGCTATCTATTCACAATCTTCTTGCCCTTCTTTTTCGCAAATGGATTTCTTCTGTGGAACGGACATCCTTTAGGTAGGGTGTGATGGCTTCTCGCCCCTCGTTGGTTACCCCAAGTGGAAGGTTTGAGATGCAGTGTAGCGGTAGTTTTCCCTTGGCAAAGATACCAAGGATCGAATCCCCTGAGACTCCGAGGTTCAACAAGAAGGTGTCAACTGCTAGCGGCGCAACTAGCGATCGAGCAAACCTGCACACAAATACAAATAACTTTGCTCCCAACGAGTATAGAGAGGTTGTCAATCCCTCCGACCTTGTCGTTTACAAAGGATCAAACGCAAGAGATAATAGTGATAGGTATGACTGCAACTAGTAAGCAAGAACTGAAAGTAAATAGCGGATGTGATCAGTGATGGTAATATGGACCGGGGTCCCATGATGTTCACTAGTGATGTCTCTCTCCCAAAAGATGATAAAACAGCTAAGTGAGGTAAACGAATTACAGCTGGGCAATTGACAGGATTATGTGTGCAAACCAATGCTAACTATGCTGCAAAGAAAGGTAGAGACTCAAAAGCATGGGTGGTACGCCAAGGTAAGTAGACCGAAATCTATCTGCATCTACTACTAATCATCCACCTTGAGATATCTATCCAGAACATCACGCTGGTATTAAGTTGCGAGTCCCACCCATAGTGTAAACTCAAAGCAACAGACAACTGCTTTAAAAGAACTTTGCGTAAAGTAAACAATCCTTGCACCCGCGAGTACAAGCACCGTTGTTTTCCCCCTTGTGGCAACAGCACATCCCCTAGACTCATGTTTCTGTCACTCAAGCTAGTCATCGAGGGGCATGAACCCACAAGCAAGCATAACGTTCCCTCTTGGAGTTACTACCTACTACTTGGCCAATGCAATAAACAGCAACGGAGAACATGCAAGAATTACTCAAGAACATAAATATAAAATAGGTAAATCAAATATATATTACTCACACACAATCTGAACATAATCTCATAATCCATCGGATCCCAGCAAACTCATTATAGCAACAGCATAAGGATTACATATGTGCCTCGATCATGTAGGGCAGCTCACAAGGTCTAATCGATGAAGAACAAAGAGGGGAGGAGAACATCACATAGCTACTGGTCATGGACCCATGGTCCAAGGGAGACTACTCACAACTCATCCGGGAGGCGTCCATGGTGGTGGAGAGGCTCCCGGTGGTGATCCTCCCCTCCGGCAGGGTGCCGGGAAGAGTTCTCCTGGTGCTCCCGATCTTGGAAGCGCGGCGGCGGAACAGAGATGAGATCGCGAAAAAAGGTTTCGTCCTCGAGGGTTTCGGGACGCGGTGTAAATATATGCCAAAGGGGGGCGTCAGAGGAGGCCAGGGGGGCCCAGGCGCCCTGGCGGCGCGGCCAGGAGGGGGGGGGGCGCGCCCTCTGGCCGCCTGGAGCCCTGGTGGACCCCGTCCGGCCCTACTTTGGCCGCATGGAAGCTTCCAGAACGCTGATTTTTTATATATTTTTCCTGGATTTTTTCTGGCAGTTTACGTAATGGGAAAACCTGGAATACAAAAACAGCAGAAAACAGAAACTGGCACTGGGGTGCACTGAGTTAATAGGTTAGTCCAAATATGATCAAAAGTGTATGGAAGTGCATAAATATCATAGCAATATCACACAAAAGAGGCATGGAGCAAGCAGAAATTATAGATACGTTTTGGATGTATCAACATCCCCAAGCTTAATTCCTGCTCGTCCTCGAGTAGGTAAATGATAACAAGCATAATTTCTGTGGTGACATGCTATTAACCATATAAGAACTTTTCATAGTCACATGACAAATGCTTACTGAGACAATGAGTCTGTAGTAATTAAGTTGCCTCATGAGAATATCACAAAGAACTGAAAGTTTTACAATATGATACTGAAACACTCAATAGATTTGCAATGAGCATGGTGTGCAAACATGATAAAGTGATATCTCCCTTGCCCCCTTTAGTGAAGCAAAACATAAATGCAGGGGCACCTCCAAAGTTTAAGTGACGACTAGATACAATGATTTCAGAATAAACGATATCATAATCATGCAAAAGACAATGGTACTTTGGGACAATGCACATTACACTCAGAATGACAATCATGCTCTCAATAGTTGGTGCTTTGAAGAAAGAAGGTGGAGACTCTCGAACCGTGGCTTTTGTTGGCAAGGTTGAAAACCCGTGGTCGGAAACAAAAACTAAACATGTACCAGAGCTCTTGGTTTTAAAAACAGAGGTAATAATTATTTTTTTAGAATATGCATATTTCGTCAACGAATGCTAGCAGATAACTCAATCACTTCTTGAGCTGGACAAGTTTCGAGGAACGGCTCCCGAATGAGGACGATCACATCCTCTTAATCTCCTTTGTTTATCACTGCCAAAGTTTTCTGATTTCTCATGAACAAAGCGTGAAGGAGGGTTTGTTTGTTGTATAATTTTTTAATGAGCCGGGCGCACTCTTTGCCAGTTCCTTCTCGTATTATGGGTTTGCACATTAGACATGCAATCCCGGGGTGAAGCTTGTCCAACTTAAAAAGATCATGAATTAACTACTACTTCCCCATGAGCTAAAACAGAGGCACAAAAGAGAAATGCTTTTTTGAATAATTTCGAGATGGTACGTGAAAGTCTTCGTTAGGAATGGCAGGTAAATACCATGTATAGGAAGGTATGGTGGACACATATGGCATAACTGGTTTAAAGGATTTTGGATGCACCAGCAGTCAGTCCGCTTAGTACAGGCGAAGGTTAGCAATAGACTGGGAGCGACCAACTAAAAGAGCAATGACGGTCATAATCATGCAGAGCGACAAAGCAACATTGAATCAGGCATGGAGGTTATATCGCTACTCAGAAATTAAAGATCATCAAGGCTTGATAGACTTTCTTTACAGTCTTAAATATGCGTGAGCATACGCCAAGTCAATCAAAATAAATTCTTGGAGGAAGATACCACTAAACCATACCACATCATAGGCAAACAAATCATGTTGGTACTTCAATAACACATTAAGAACCCCCCAGCTATTTGAGACTAACCATAAGAAAACATGAACTACTAACTGATACGTCCAAAACGTATCTATAATTTCTGCTTGCTCCATGCCTCTTTTGGGTGATATTGCTATGATATTTATACACTTCCATACACTTTTGATCATATTTGGACTAACCTATTAACTCAGTGCACCCCAGTGCCAGTTTCTGTTTTTTGCTGTTTTTGTATTTCAGGATTTCCCATTACGAAAACTGCCATAAAAATCCCGGAAAAATTATATAAAAAATCAGCGTTCCAGAAGCTTCCCGGTAGCCAAAGTAGAGCCGGAGGGGGGCCACCAGGGCTCCAGGCGCCCTGGTGGCGCGGCCCCCCTTCTGGCCGCGCCGGGGGGGCGCTTGGGCCCCCCAGGCCTCCGCTGATGCCCCCCTTTGGCATATATTTATATCGCGTCCCGAAACCCTCGTGACGGGAACCCTTTTTCGCGATCTCATCTCTGTTCCGCCGCCGCCGTGCTTCCAAGATCGGGAGCACCAGGAGAACTCTTCCCGGCACCCTGCCGGAGGGGAGGATCACCACCGGGAGCCTCTCCACCACCATGGACGCCTCCCGGATGAGTTGTGAGTAGTCTCCCTTGGACCATGGGTCCATGACCAGTAGCTATGTGATGTTCTCCTCCCCTTCTTGTGCTTCACTAATTAGACCTCGTGAGCTGCCCTACATGATCGAGGCACATATGTAATCCTTATGCTGTTGCTATGATGAGTTTGCTGGGATCCAATGGATTGTGAGATTATGTTCAGATTGTGTTTGAGTAATATATTTTATTCACCTCTTTTATATTTATGTTCGTAAGTAATTCTTGCATGTTCTCCGTTGCTATTTATTGCTTTGGCCAAGTAGTAGGTAGTGACTCCAAGAGGGAACGTAATGCTTGATTGTGGGTTCATGCCCCTCGATGACTAGCTTGAGTGACAGAAACATGAGTCTAGGGCATGTGCTGTTGCCACAAGGGGGAAAACAATGGTGCTTGTGCCCGCGGGCGCAAGGATTGTTTACTTTACGCAAATTTCTTTTAATGCAGTTGTCTGTTGCTTTGAGTTTACACTATGGGTGGGACTCGCAACTTAATACCAGCGAGATGTTCTGGATAGATATCTTAAGGTGGATGATTAGTAGTAGATGCAGATGGATTTCGGTCTACTTGCCTTGGCGTACCGCCCATGCTTTGAACCTCTACCTTTCTTGCAACATAGTTAGCATTGGTTTGCGCACATAATTCTGTCAATTGCCCAGCTGTAATTCGTTTACCTCACATAGCTGTTTTATCGTCTTTTGGGAGAGAGACATCACTAGTGAACATCATGGGACCCCGGTCCATATTACCATCACTGATCACATCCGCTATTTACTTTCTGTTTTTACTTACTATTTGCAGCAATACCTATCACTATTATCACTTGCGTTTGATCCTTTGTAAACGACAAGGCCGGAGGGATTGACAACCTCTCTGTACTCGTTGGGAGCAAAGTTATTTGTATCTGTGTGCAGGTCCACGTTGATTGCTAATATCTGGCGCCGTTAGCAGTTGACACCTTCTTGTTGAAACTGGGAGTCTCAGGGGAAATCGATCCTTGGTATCTTTGCCAAGGGAAAACTTCCGCTACACTGCATCTCAAACCTTCCACTTGGGGTAACCAACGAGGGGCGAGAAGCCATCAAGCAAAGTATTTCTGGCGCCGTTGCCGGGGACTCCACTCTTCAAGATAGGGGAGTTGCACGCTATCTTTTACCTTTGCTTTTTAGTCTTGTTAGTTTACCTTTCAGTTTTGCTTTAGTATCTTTTATCGAAAATCACAAAAATAGTTATCTTGCTTGCTTGCTGCTATGGGTTCCACCGAGAACACCAAGTTGTGTGACTTCACTAGTTACAAAAACGATGACTTTATTTGCACGCCTATCACTACACCTGCCACTTCAGCACCTTCTTATGAAATTAAACCTGCTTTACTGAACCTAGTTATGAAAGATCAATTCTCCGGTGCTGGAGATGATGCTGCTTTACACTTAAACAATTTTGTTGAACTTTGTGATATGCAAAAGTACCAAGAAATAGATGGTAATATTGTTAAGCTTAAGCTTTTTCCTTTCTCCTTGAGAGGAGGAGCTAAAATTTGGTTTCAATCTTTGCCTAGAAATAGCATAGATTCATGGGACAAGTGCAAAGATGCTTTTATTGGAAAATACTATCCACCTGCTAAAATTATCCAACTAAGAAGTAACATAATGAATTTTAAACAATTGGATAATGAACACGTTGCCCAAGCTTGGGAACGTATGAAATCTCTTGTCAAGAACTGCCCTACTCATGGTTTGACTACTTGGATGGTTATCCAAACTTTTTATGCAGGCTTGAACTTTACCTTGCGGAACTTGTTAGATTCGGCCGCGGGAGGAACCTTTATGTCAACTACACTTGGTGCTGCCACGAAGCTTCTCGATGAGATGATGACCAACTATTCCCAATGGCACACCGAACGCGCTCCAACAGGTAGGAAGGTAAACTCTGTCGAGGAGATTTCCTCCCTAAATGAAAAAGTTGACTTGATCATGTCTCTACTTTTGAAGCAATCTTCTGTTGATCCTCGCGATGTTCCTTTAAATTCTTTGATTGCTCAAGAACAAGTAGATGTGAACTTTATCTCTAGAAACAATTTTAATAACAATGCTTATAGGAGTAATTTTGGTAGCAATCCTAGACCGTTCCCCTCTAATTCTTATGGGAACAACAATGCTTATCCTAGCACCAAGAACTCCACTACTGAACTAGAGATTATGCTTAAGGATTTCATCACTACCCAAAAAGCCTTTAATAAGAGTGTAGAAGAAAAACTAAACAAACTAGATGATCTCTCTTCGAAGGTAGACAATTTAGCCCATGAGGTAGAATTGCTTAAAATTAGAACTTCTCCACTTGAGGAGAGGAAGGTCACTCCTATGAATGTTATTCAAGTGCAAATTAATGAAAACATTACGATGTTGGCTAAACTTAAAGAGAGATGGGCTAGAGAAAGGGAGGAAGAAGATAGAATTAAGAGCCTTCCTACCCACCACACTGTTGCTACTATCCAAGTTGTTGAGGATATCCAAACTCTTAGCACCCAATGCACTCCTGGTCCCATTGGACCTATTAATGGTGATGCTATGACCATAGAAACTACCAAACAAGTGAGCCTAAAGGACACCACTACCACTTTACTTGATAGTAGTGACCTTGATTTTGATAATTGCACTCTTACCGAAGTTATTGATTTCCTTCACAAGATGTCTAGAGATCCCCGCACTAGGACGCTTAACCTTGCCTTCACGGAGCATATCACTAATGCTCTCATCAAAGCTAGGGAGGAGAAACTTAGAGTAGAAGCCTCCATACCTAGAAAGCTAGAAGATGGTTGGGATCCCATGATTAAAATTAAGTTGAATAACTTCTCTTGCTATGCTTTATGTGATGTTGGAGCTAGTACCTCCGTTATGCCCAAAAGAATATATGATATTGAAAGTGCAACTAATCCCCGGGTGGTTTTGGTAATTAATAACAACATATATATCATTGAACTAATAATTACTTGAGAATCATTTCAGAGAAGTTCAGTGATGCGGGTATGGAAATGACTGAAGAAGTGGACCCCTCAAAATGCTAAGGCAAGCATTGGCAAAAGCTCAAGACTCCATTTTTGGTTTAGTGATCAAAGATCACATTGAGTCCATAGGAAAAGCCAATACTATTAAAAGGGGATGAGGTTGTGTTGATGATCTGGTTGCTCAAGTGCTTAGTGATATATCTCCTTCAACTATCAGCAACTTTCACTACTATACACACTCATAAGTAATCTCGGACAAACCGATTTTCCAAACTCAGTCCCACCGAGATGAACCACCTCAGCCATAAGCCAAACCCTAGAAAAATCGGTCATTTCGAGTTTGAGTTCGGTCTCACCGAAACATGGGCTGCCAACCTTCTGTAACCGTTTGTCATCAAATCGGAATATCCGAGTTGATGATTTCGGTCCCACCGAAACTGGCAAGTTCCTGTCTTTGACTCAAATCGGACTAACCGAGATGGTATTTTCGGTCCCACCGAAAACCCCAACGTTCACTATATTTGAACTTTCGGTCTGACCGAGTTTCCACTTCGGTCTCACCGAGATTGCTCAATTATGTGTGTAACGGTTGGATTTTGTGTGGAGGCTATATATACCCCTCCACCCCCTCTTCATTCGTGGAGAGAGCCATCAGAAAGAACTACCACTCCTACCTTACACTTTCTGAGAAGAGAACTACCTACCCTTGTGTTGAGATCAAGTTGCTCCATTCCTACCATATGAAACTTGATTTCTAACCTTCCCAAGTTGCTTTCCACTCAATCCTTTCTTCCACCAAAGCCAAATCAGTGAGGAGAGTTGAGTGTTGGGGAGATTATCATTTGAAGCACAAGAGCAAGGAGTTCATCATCATCTACAACATCTATTACCTTTTGGAGGGTGGTGCCTCCTAGATTGGTTAGGTGTCGCTTGGGAGCCTCCATCATCGAGATGTGGAGTTGAACCAAGAAGTTTGTAAGGGCAAGGAGATCGCCTACTTCGTGAAGATCTACCCCGAGTAAGGCTAGTCCTCCGTGGGCGTAGGCCATGATGGAATAGACAAGGTTGCTTCTTCGTGGACCCTTCGTGGGTGGAGCCCTCCGTGGACTCGCGCAGCCGTTACCCTCCGTGGGTTGAAGTCTCCATCAACGTGGATGTACGATAGCACCACCTATCGGAACCACGACAAAAATCTTCGTGTCACCAAACTGCGTTTGATCTTCTCCACCTCTCTTTTACATGTGCAATTTACTTTCCGCTGCTATTACTCTAGAATTGCATGTGTAGGGTGTTACTTGAATTGATCTTAATTGTGAAACTGCCAAAAACTTTGCATGACCTAAAGGCAGATTTTTTATATTGTCAAGTAGTCTAATCACCCCCCTCTAGACCTACTTTCGATCCTACAAGTGGTATCAGGGCTTTGGTCTCCATTGTTTTGGTTTCCATTGCATTGGACTCCATAAGCTTGGTTTCACAACCTAGGAGAGTATGGCGTCTTGTGAGGGTAATTATCGTAGAGGTCCTTACTTTGATGGTACAAATTTTGCTAGTTGGAAGCATAAAATGAAAATGCATATTCTTGGTCATAACCCAGCCGCATGGGGCATTATCTGTGTTGGTATGCAAGGTGATTTCTTCGAAGAAGGAAAAGTTCCGGATCGCGAAGCTACACCCGAAGAGTTGCGGATGTTGCAAAACAATGCTCAAGCTTGTGACATTCTCTTCAATGCTTTGTGTCCCGAGGAGTTCAACAAAATCAGCCGTCTTGAGAATGCTAAAGAGATTTGGGATACTTTGGTTGAAATGCACGAAGGTACTGAATCTGTGAAGGAATCAAAGCTAGATATTCTTCAAGGTCAACTTGACAAGTTCAAGATGAAGGATGGTGAAGGAGTCGCTGAAATGTACTCTAGGCTTGCTCTCATCACAAATGAGATTGCCGGCTTAGGAAGCGAAGAAATGACTGACCGATTCATCATTAAGAAGATTCTCAGAGCTTTGGATGGAAAATATGACACCGTGTGCACTTTGATCCAAATGATGCCAAACTACAAGACTCTCAAGCCAACTGAAGTCATTGGAAGAATTGTTGCTCATGAGATGACACTTAAGGATAAGGAAGAGCTTCACAACAAGTCAAGCGGTGCTTACAAAGCTACAAGTGATGCTCCCACAACCTCAAGTGACAAGTTAATTTCCAATGAAGAGATAAGCCTAATGGTTAAGAACTTCAACAAATTCTACAAGAATAGAGGCAAAGAAAGAAGCTCAAAGTCTAGATCATATGATGAAAAGAGATCTTCTAGTCGTGATCGAAACTGCTACAATTGTGGAAGACCCGGACACTACTCAAATGAGTGTACGGCTCCCCACAAGAGAAGAGATGAATCTCCAAGAAGAAGATCAAGAGATGAGTCACCTCGGAGAGAGAGAAGGAGTAGAGATGATCGTTATGAACGAAGACCCTCTCGGAGAAGCAAGGATTCGGAGAGGAAAGACAAGTCATCAAGGAGCTACACAAGAAGAAGACATCAAGCTCATGTAGGTGAATGGGTCTCCGGCTCGGACTCCGACAATCAATCCGATGGAAGCTATCACTCCGACTCCGACTACAGTCAAGATGAAGGTGTTGCCGGTCTTGCTCTCGTATCCTCCAACTCCAACTCCTACGACTTATTTGATTCACCAAATGAGGGAATTGGAAGATGCTTCATGGCTAAAGGCCCCAAGGTAACACACCCTGAATTCATTGACTTTGATAGTGATGAGGATGACTTGCTTGGTGAAGATGAGCTCTTGCATGATAAATCTAGTGAGCTTAGTAACGATGAAAATGCTAGTAGTCTTTATAGTCGAGAAGAGTCGAATGATAATGCTATGAAGGAGATTGAGCGTCTAACTAAAGAACTAAACACTCTTAAGTTAGCTCATGAAACAACTCAAGAAGATCATAGAGAGCTCCTAAGATCTCATGAGAAGCTACGCTTCGAGAAGCTCACTCTAGAGCAAGAACATGAGTTTCTAAAAGCGATCAATGACGATCTTCGAAAGAAGAGTTCTTCATATCTTGCCAAACGACTTCTCTTGTCTAATTTCTTGCCACCTATTAAGACTAAGCATGACAAGCATAAGAAAAATTCTTTCTCTAGTAGTAACAATAACCATGTTAAATCTAATATTGTTGCTTCTAGTAGTTCTCTTGATTCCACTAACAATGTTTCAAGCCAAGTTACACTTGAGCAAGAAAATAGCTTATTGAAGGAAATCATAGAGAAAGGTGTCTACAAGAGTCTTGCCGGAAGCAAGAACTTTGAGGAAATTGTTCGCAAACAAGGAAGGCACCGGAAGAATCAAGGGATTGGTTTTGAGCGAAAGTTCAACGCCGAAGGTGTTGAGTGGGAAGAAGGTCAATACCCTACTCCACAGTTTGTTTCTCAAAAGGAGAAGTATGATCCTACTTCTTCCAATGTGGAACAATCTCAAGATGACCTTCCACCACAAGACCACAAGCTAAAAGCCAAGGACAAGCTTCAAGAGGAGATTGATGCATTCATTGAAGCACCTCAAGCCATGGTCAAGTGGGTTCCCAAGGACACGTCAAGTTCTACTTCGTCAAGCTCAACTACAACCCCAAGGATTCCCATCAAGATGATGTGGATCCCGAAGAAGAAGAACTAGAAGGTTCTTGAGGGTGACTCCGCCAACATACTTCACTCATATTCATTTTGGCAACTTGTGCAATCAACTTCCACATCATGCACTAGTTCATGGAGTCACAAACCCTCTTGTTGGTAAGTCAAGGGACAAGGTAATCATTGCTTTCATGGACATCATCTATTGTGAACTTCAATCTATGTCCATGGATATCCTTGTTTGTTCCTTGTGGGACTAACCCATGTAGGTATTGAAAGTTCCCTAATCCAAAGGATAGCTCCCAACTCTTGATGATCTACATCAACATTGAGCATCCACATCTTCAACATCTACATGAAGTCTTCTACGACAACCCAAGGTTAGTTTGACCCTTTAAAAGGGGTTCTCACATCTAGGGGGAGCTTTGCTCTAAAAATTGAGCTAAAGCATCTCCAAATGATGTGAACACATCAATGCTTTATGTAAAAGTGGTAACCCCACTTGTGCTTAAACGATGAGTATGACCTATGATCAAATGTTCTCATTTGGCTCCTAAGTCAATATACTCATATATAGATGACCTAGTCATCGACAAATTGTGTGCTAGTAGCTAGAGTGTTGGTTGTGCATGTTTGACACATATTTCATTTGCTATCTTATTGTGTGAGCATGTTGAATGCATGATTTTATCCATTCGAGGACATCCATTTGTTGTTTTGATCGTTTTGATTTTTCTGGCCAAATGGATGGACAAGAATGCCTAAGTACCTCCCCTAGCTATCTATGCTTTCTTGTCTCAAATCCTATTCATGCTTACATCACAAACTTTGAACAAGTCATTTTCGGACCCTCCGAGTGAGGAGCACTCGGAGCCACCGATCCGTCTAAGGCTGACTTCCAAAACCTTCTAAGTCAATTTCGGTCAGACCAACTTCTCCCACTCGGTCCAACCGAAACGCTTAGACTGATCTAGGTTTCATCTCGGTGAAACCGAGTTCTAAATCTCGGCGTGACCGATATGCGTAACTGCATAGCAGTTATCCATCTCGGTGTCACCGAGTTTTTCAACTCGGTCCCACCGACAGCAAGGGGATATAAAAACTGAGGGCAGCGCGCGATTTTTCCTTCAAACGTTTTCGCCCCCAAGTCCCCTGCTACCGTCGCCCTGATCTCCGGATCGTCGCCGTCGTCGCCTGTGCGCCCTCGCCGCAGGTCTCCGCCGCCGTCAACGGTCTTCTCCTCCGCGCCGTTGCCGCCGTAGAGGGACTCCACCAAGTTAGGGTGAGTCTCGATCCCTCTCGTGCTCCCCATCTGATTCATTGCATGATTGGTTTGCCCTACATCTGGCCACGATTGAAAAATTCCTTAACACCAGATCGGTTCTAGTTTCGAGTAAAATTCTTAGGTTTAGGTTTCCACGGAACACATCTCGGTGAAACCGGTTTTAAATTCTCGGTGTGACCGATTCGGCCTCTGGCCATTACACTGCACTTTCGGTCTAACCGAGTTGTGCAAATCGGTGTGACCGAAGTATGGTTTTAGTGAAACCCTAGAGTATCGGCAGGACCGAAACCCATTTCGGTCCAACCGAAAGTGGTGTGTAAGTTTCTGTTATACACTTCGGATTCACCGAAACTGAAAATCGGTTTGACCGAAATGCATTCTGTGAAAACTTAAAACTAAGATTTGAACTCATTTTGTTTGCAAAAACCTCTGCTGTTTGTGATAACTCTTCTACTCTGCCTATACCTTATCTATTCACAGGTTGTCAGCCATGTCAGATGCCAGTGACAGCCAGAACAGGTCAGAATCACCTTTTGCAGAGATTCCTGAGGCAGATACTAGTCCTGAGGCTAGTAGTCCTATTGATGATGGTGAGAGGAGTACACCTAGTGGTTTGCCTCCTGCAGCCACCAGAACCAGAAAGCAGAGAAATTCTGATGATGAGGACTCTAACTTCATTGCTGAGGAAGTAACCTCCAAGCCCAAGAGAAAGGTTGTTGCCAAAGAGCAACAAGGGCAGCAGTCGAAGAAAGGCACCAGCAAGGTCAAGCAGCCAGCTGTTGCCAAGAAGCTGAACTTGGGAGAGCCAGCCCCAAGCAAAGTGAAGAAAACTTCCAAGAGGAAGAGGGTAGTGTATGCTGAACCTCATACAGAAGCAACAGTTGAAGAAGAAGAAGAAGAAACACCCCAGCCTGCTCCTCAGAAGCAGAAACTCATGGGTGATGCAATTAGGGCTCAAGCCACTTCTAAGCCCAAGAAGCCTGCTCAAGCTAAGGCAGCTCCAACAAAGCCTTCTGCCAAGCCCAAGAGAACAACCAGGAACATCCCAGCCTCTGAGAAGAACAAAGGTGATGTGCCACCGTCTGAGTCTGATGAAGAAGAACATGTGTTGCTGAAGCTCCGTCCAAAACTGCCACTCCACAACGATGCTCATCCTCAAGCCGAGGATATGAAGGCAAGGAAGGATAGAGGTCTCAGGCTATGGAGACAGTCTGATCCATATGCCGTGAGGAGAAGGACTGCTGTGGACCCCAGATTTCACACCAGAGAGCAGCAGGACTTCTATGAGACTGTGCTGATGGATAAGAAGCCTATTGTTGCAGATACCAGATACGTTGACTGGAAGTACATTGACAGTGAAGAGCACCGAGACTTCTTTCCCCATGTGCATGAGAGCTTCACTGCATGTGGAGTTGATGAGTTTGTGAGTCAGAAACTGACAGATTGGAACGATGAGATGATTATGCAGTTCTATGCCACAGCCCACTTCTATCCTGATGGGAAGATCACCTGGATGACTGAAGGTCAAAGGTTTTCTTCGTCTGTTGAAGAATGGGCAGAACTTCTGAATGCTCCAGTGCAAAGAGAGGACGACATTGATGTCTATGGGATTCCTAAGAAGAACCATGATTCCATGAAGAACATGTACAAGGAGATCCCCGCAGCAGATTTGGAAGGGTGGAAGTTTGGCTCAGTGTACTATCTCCAGGCAGGTCTACCTACCACAAACACTATTCTGAGGCATACCTTGATGCCCAAGTCTGGAGACCATCGCATGATCCGAGGCTATTCTATCAACATGCTGCATATACTTGATGAGAAGGCACCTTTCAAGGTGATGGACTTAATGGTAGAGACCATTAAGAGGACTGCAGCTGACCAGAAGAGGTCGTGTGGATTTGCCCCGCAGATTCAGATGCTTATCAATGCCAAGTTTGGCACGTGCAAATTCTTGTTGGATAGGAAGCACTTACCACTGCAGCCAGAGCATGAAGATAATGTTGTTGTGATGGACGAGGAGGATCCAACTTCGGTTGAAGGTCAAGCCAAGATTGAAGCTGCTAAGAAAGCCAAAGCTGATAAAGAGGCAGCAGCAGCAGTAGCTAAACCAAAGAGCTTCGGAGAGCAGATTCTTGAAGCTACCCAGAGGATTGAACAACGCCTGGCCAGCATTGAACAATCTCAGGAGAGCCTAGAGAGGATTATTGACGAGAAGGTCCACGCTCTGGACGTGAAGCTGACTGAACTTCAGGTGACCGTCAACAAGCTTGAGGCAGACATGGAGGAAGCAAGGCAGGACAAGGCAGAGCTCATGCAGGATGACCTAGTCCAGGACTCTCATCGCCAGACTGCTCCGGTTCCCAGAGGATCCCGATCAGCTGCTATTCCCACAGCTCCAGCAGTCACTCCAGCCACAGCTCCAGCATCCACTCCTCCAGCGCAGACATCAGCTGAAGTCTTCGCCGATGCCGTCATATCTACTCCGATATCTACCCAGACGGGAGCCGCCAGCAGAGCCCACAGTGACGTTTAGCTCTATGCTTTTTCAAACTTTTTGGTAACTTGTTGCCAAAGGGGGAGAAATTGTATAGATCATAGGGCTTCGAGAGAGAGAGTGCTCTTTCGTTCTTTTGCCGGTTTTTCTTTGAGATACATTTGGTTCTTTTGGTTCTTAAAACTTTCAGTGTGCTTGATACTACGTTTGATGCTACCTTAATGAGTGCTTAGTCATACTATGCTTTAATGTGTGCTTAATGCTTATCATATGCTATTCCTATCTTGTATGATCATTTACTCATGTCTTGGTGATTGGGTGCATGTTATTCATTCTTATCATTTTGTGCGCTCCACCAAGATGTATGTGACATGGAAGAGTGACCCATAATCCTAATCGATTGTGCATTTGCATTGAAACGCAAATTTTAAATAATGCACAAATTTAGGGGGAGCTCTTGTTTATCACATACTTCTCAAAGCGACGATATTATTCATTGATTATATCCTTTGTCGAAGCTTTGATCTATATGTTGTCATCAATTACCAAAAAGGGGGAGATTGAAAGTGCAACTAATCCCCGGGTGGTTTTGGTAATTAATAACAACATATATATCATTGAACTAATAATTACTTGAGAATCATTTCAGAGAAGTTCAGTGATGCGGGTATGGAAATGACTGAAGAAGTGGACCCCTCAAAATGCTAAGGCAAGCATTGGCAAAAGCTCAAGACTCCATTTTTGGTTTAGTGATCAAAGATCACATTGAGTCCATAGGAAAAGCCAGTACTATTAAAAGGGGATGAGGTTGTGTTGATGATCTGGTTGCTCAAGTGCTTAGTGATATATCTCCTTCAACTATCAGCAACTTTCACTACTATACACACTCATAAGTAATCTCTGACAAACCGATTTTCCAAACTCAGTCCCACCGAGATGAACCACCTCAGCCATAAGCCAAACCCTAGAAAAATCGGTCATTCCGAGTTTGAGTTCGGTCTCACCGAAACATGGGCTGCCAACCTTCTGTAACCGTTTGTCATCAAATCGGAATATCCGAGTTGATGTTTTCGGTCCCACCGAAACTGGCAAGTTCCTGTCTTTGACTCAAATCGGACTAACCGAGATGGTATTTTCGGTCCCACCGAAAACCCCAACGTTCACTATATTTGAACTTTCGGTCTGACCGAGTTTCCACTTCGGTCTCACCGAGATTGCTCAATTATGTGTGTAACGGTTGGATTTTGTGTGGAGGCTATATATACCCCTCCACCCCCTCTTCATTCGTGGAGAGAGCCATCAGAAAGAACTACCACTCCTACCTTACACTTTCTGAGAAGAGAACTACCTACCCTTGTGTTGAGATCAAGTTGCTCCATTCCTACCATATGAAACTTGATTTCTAACCTTCCCAAGTTGCTTTCCACTCAATCCTTTCTTCCACCAAAGCCAAATCAGTGAGGAGAGTTGAGTGTTGGGGAGATTATCA